>CM072511.1:121669357-121821857 GCA_036898135.1 Oncomelania hupensis | reverse complement strand
TTAAAGCAAAATTTTCAGTTAACACAAAGAAGGATCATTCCGAAAGACTGCTATATAAATAATGAAGACATTCTGCGCAAAGCGCCCCAAGCGGTCATCGTGTTAGAAAGCTCAGGGGAGGCAATCCGATGCATAGAGACAAGTAAACAAACCTCGAGTGTTGAATGCGGCTAATCGGTCGCTTTTTAAATTAAACGAACCAGAATGTGCAGTAAATTTGCACAGAGGCTTGTGAAACAATTAGAAAATGATCCTTTTGGGTAATAATATAATGTACAAGAATATAAGTGCAAAAAAATTGTTTGTATATAGATCAGGTGTATGTAGATGTGCTCCTGAATGAGGAAAGCGTGAGACCAAATTTGATGACCAAAAACCGATAGTCTAGCACTCCCAAAAGTTCCCGCAGATGGCAAAAAAATTCAGCGTAAAAATAAATCTGCTTGCGCAAGAAACAACACAATGGTTTTGATCTTTTATTTTAGTAACCAGATTGATAGCAAGCACCAAGTGTTTCAGAATAACAAAGAACAAGACCAAAATTAGTGACCAAAAACCGATAGTCTAGCACTCCAAAAAGTTCATCCCGAGGGCAAAAATTACCAGCGTAAAAATGCACTATTGGTATGCTAATTACTAACCAAAATCATGCCAAATGCACCGATGTGAAGTTACTACTTATCCAGATATGCCATGAACGCTGTGTTCTATCAATATCAGTATACATATCTCACCACAAGGCGACTCAAGGCAAACTCATACACATTCGCATTAACAATTTAAGCAAACCGATATGCACTTGCGCATAAATTACATGAATGACAAGGCAGCAACACATAGACACGTCACTCAAAAATAAGCATGAGAAAATTTCAAATAATGTTCAGGAATATGGCCATTTACAAATGCTCTGATTTGGGCTTGCGAGTGAGGTGAGTTGGGGGGGGGGGGAGAGGTGTAGCGGGGCACTGTAATCTGAGAACTATTTGAGGGAAAAGAAAAGTCTTGAGGCCAGATTTAAATGCTTCTAAAGACTATCGTTGACGGAGGGGGAGAGGTAATGAGTTCCAGTTGGCGGGGGCTTGAAAAGGAAAAGGAGCGTTGGCCTGCAGTTTTATGTTTTGTATGAGATATCTTGAGTGAGGTTGTCGTTTGAGGAGCCGATTGGTCGGGAAAGTTGATAGAAGAAGACAAGAATTAATTAATGAATTACAAAGCCAAACCAAGACCACGAGAACTGCACGTACTGACCACTGTTTCATAATGATGCGGATGGAAACTTATATAGCGCCAGTGTCCAGTTAAATGTTTATGCTTCTGGCGCTCACAGACGAACAGAAATTGTACGCAGGAACTTAAAACACACATGTTTTAACACACAAAAAAAGAAGAAGTGCTGTATAGCAAATGGCTCCAGGGGCGGATTATGCTCTTCATGAAGGTAAAGGGGTGAGGGGAGGGGGTCCCTGATTACATTATGTGATACTACTAGATTACTAATAAGTATTTACCACTGCGTATTACTAAGGCCGAATCTAAGCCGAATCGATTTTTGTAGTCCACTTGACTAGACGGCAAAATAGGACAGCAGCGCTGTTAGTTTGATCTTTTTAAAAGAAAATTATTGTTTAGCTGGAGTTTGAAATCACAACCTAACCTGTTACGTTTGAGACGCGCACTATAGATCCGATCGTTTTGTTTTGCAAAGCATGCAATAACAGAGTGTATTTACCTTTGATTTGAATTTGCATTGTAGTTAGAAGAAGCTTTGTATAATGTTGATAATTTTCGTTGGTCGATATTATTGGGGAATTTTCTAGAATTAGTTGTTTACTATCGATCGAAGCATGTAGATAAATCTAGTGGTGGCTACGAGATTATCTAACCTAAATATGACGTAAGACAGTGCATAGTTCCTGTGACGAATTTTATTCTGATTGGCTGTAATTGCGTCACGCTGGAATGTTCGAACTTTCTCTAGAGTATAGAGAGACTATATAAGTCCCGCACTGTTTCAAAAAAGTGAGTTGAAAAAGTGAAGGAGTGGAAAAAGCGATTGAGCAATCTTGATGTACGCTGAAAAAAGTTGGAAAACTTCATACGACGACTCCTGCCTTGTTGCTGAGTGAACAGGTTGCGTGGATAAACGAATCTGAGTTACACCTATTAGGATTCAAGAATCTGGGCTGAATCAATTACTGATAAAAACAACCACAACAGGGTAACATAACCTAAATCTGCTTCAAAATGGACTGCCAGAAGACCCTGATATAAAAAATAAAACTAAATAAATAAATACAATTATTGGTAGTCGTGCATTGTGAAATCAAGGCCACTCCACATTCTGCTTTGACTGGCTCTTAGAAACTGGACAACCGATTATTAGGTCAACAGTCACTTTTGCATTTTGCTAATTCAAGCCTAAACATTGTCGGTCATTCCTCACCCTCATTCCTTGAACGCAAAGAGATCAAATGTAATAAAAATATGGCATCGTAGAGGGCATGGGAGGGGTGTTGATTATAGGATTACGTCATCAGAGAGTAAAAGACCCATGTCAGACATTGGAAGCCTACATCACTGGTCCATTAGGCTAACTAGATACCAAAACTGCGCTAAGCTATTCAAAATCCAAATTTATACAGAAATTGTTGAATATGACGTCACGGAACGCATACAAATGTGCAAGGAACAGAACCCTAATATCCTACAGTTTTATGGCAATCTTGTTCAAAACATTAAAACATTAATTTAAAGGGTGTATGCCATAATGGCATTGGAGGTTTAAGAGGGATGGGAGGGCGGGGTGAGAGCCTTTATTCTGACATACACTTGAAACTCTACGTACTTTCTTTTGACGGACCCCGTTATTTTGACGTCAAAACGGTGTTCCGTTAAGGTTAGAGCTGTGTTAGGTTTAGGATTAGGTTAAGGGTTAGGGTTTGGGTTAGGGTTAGATTTAGGGTTTGGGGTTAGGGTTAGCTTCAAAAAATGGATACATTTGTAAAAATGTCAAAGTAACGTAGTCTATGTAGAGTTTCATGAAAGTCATCACAACGGCGTTTCTACACGGTTGTGTGGGCCTGTGTGTGTGTGTGTGTGTGTGTGTGTGTGTGTGTGCATGTGTGAATTTTATTTTTTTTAAATTTATTTTATTTTTTGCTTTGTTTTTGTTCTTTGTTGCTTGTTATTTTATTTTATTTTATTTTTGTATGTACTCCTTGGGACCCCTTTATAATCCGTCCCTGGGCTCATCAATGTCTGTTTAGGGCGAAGAGGAGAGTTAGGTTATTCAACGTAAAATAAGATGAATATAGTAAATCATGAATGGCAACTTAAATAGTGCATACACATTCCACATCTCAAGGGCAGATCAAGTCAGATACGATGTATTTCAGTAGCGGTAATGTTCGTGAACCGGAACCAGTATCGATACTTTTACATTCTTATTTATATGTGTATTTATTTATTTATTTATTCGTTTTTATAAGGCGCTTTTCCAGCTCAAGGGCTGCTCAAGGCGCTGGCGAATTACAGGATCTAACTCAACTCTTCTAGAGAAAGTGCTTGTACATACAAAACAAATATTATAAGAGACGTAGCTCAGCGTTACACAGGTGAGGCATTAGCCACAGGAGGTCCTAATGAGGGCTAGAAGGGATTCATCACAGACGTTATCTGTGGTAGACAAACTTCGAGGAATGCACGTGAAAGAGTTATAACAGGGAACACGCATCCACTTACTAAGTTGTTCTAACCACGCTTGGCTCAAGACAAAACAAAGGATGTGTGAGGGGGGTGGGGGGAGGTAGGAGAGTCTGGAAAGGTGAGGTTTGTGTGGTGGAAGGGGGAAGGGGAAGGGAGCAGGGCCTGTGGGACAGGCCAACACTTTTTTCCGCTATGTATTAACTACAACATAGATAACCAAAGGGAGACGCGTCACATGCGTTACAAGCGCCTGTGGCATGAACTAGTTTGGCCTCCAGACAATGGCGAGACTGGAGCCAACATTATGCCAACTATATGCCCTTTATAGCATAACCTCGAGGTTGATTGCTGCAGTTAAAATGGCGCACGCCGACAGATGATCGATCACTTATCATGCGCCATGTGTCAATCGTGGTAGGCCTATTGCACACTACTTACAACATAAAGCCATTCAGTTCAGGGAGAATGTCCCTATCATACGAATATGAACACTTTACTATCTCAAGATAAAAAATCCCCATGGGTCTTAATTATGTCTAAGTGATACCGATAAACTTTATAATTATATACCTCGCAGATCCCAATGTCCGAAGTCAGATAGTTTACTTATCTGCCTTGATCAACGGCGTAACAAATCAACGCACACTCGGAAGTTCTTGCTCAATACAGTACTTCGCTTCGGAACATGCACCGTTCCTTAAACTAGTGAGGCGAACGATCCTAACAAATAAAGTTAGCCAGAACTGGGAAGTTGTTGCAAGTTCCCTTGACCTAAAGCAGTAAGACAACTCGGTTCCTTTGGGTTCACCATAACAAATTATTAGCACCTGTGATCGTGGACCTGTAAACTTGCTACTAACGATGATGAGTGTAACTGCACTGTACACACACTCAGTTCGTCAGCAATCAAAAGTAGTTGCAACTGGGTTAAACTAATCACGGTGAAAATAAAATAACTTTCACGTTATTTCAATGCCTTCACAATGTGCAGTAGCAAAGGAATAACAACGACATACTAATGTTCACAGGTACACTAAAAAAAACAAATTGGCAGTAGCGCTAGCAGTACCATCACCATCAACATTGCCACCATAATCGCAATCACCACCACCGCCAGCAACAAGAACATCACCATCACCAAAACCATTACCTCCAACAACAGTAACAGCAGCAATAACAATAGCAACAACAACAAAACCCACCGCCAACACCACCAACGACTACACAAACTTTATCGTTAGGCAGAAGCCACATGCGCTTGTATTTGGACACGCGAGCGCCTATGCCTGTGACGCGTCTCCGATTAGGAAAACGCGTCACAAGCATAGGCGTTCGCGTGTCCAGAAAAAAAGCGCCTGTGATACTGACTAACTGATGAACCAACGAACGTTTTTGCTAAGCTAATGCAAACATCAAAACTAGTATTGAGTTTAGCCCAATTAAGGGCATTAATTTTTCTAAAGAAAAAGTATATTCACTGATTCTGCAAGTAGGAATACGTAAATAATTATATCATGTTAATAACAATAATATGATTGTGTACGTGCAGGTCCACTGATGTTTCTGTAACCAAAGCCCATTTTCAGTTCCGCTGACGGTGCAGTTCACAACTACCAGCGTCATCCTGTTTTTCATAATACAAATTGATAGCATGAACCAGTATTGCGTCGAAAGTGAAGCACCGTCCGGTGCGGTTAGCACTTGGATGGGTGACCGCTAAGGTGTGAAGCGACAAACAACAACGCCCCCAGTTGACTCAACTGTGATTGAGTACCTACTCTCTTGAGGGTGGGGAAGGTAAAGCAGCGAGGGAGAGAGTTGGGCATCACCCTCATTACGCTGGCCCAAGATAAGTGTGATCTCCAACATCACGCTCCCCTACGGCCACAAGGCTATGGGACTACCTTTACCTTTACCTTTTTTTTTTAACCAGTATTGTCTGGAGGGCTTATTCAAGATCTTATGTCGTCTGAATCGATCACAATGACCCTTGTTATGCATCAAAGCCAGTGCTTGTAGATCTTGAATTAGAAAGTTTCAGAATATAACAAGATGTCCAGCCATTCAAATGCATTTACACACACACCCCTCAACAACATCCCCTTCCCCCTTACACAAACACACACAAACACACGCACACACACTCCTGCAAATACACACACATACACCCACACACACCCACCCCTCCCACACACACACTTACAAATCGCATTGAGTTCTTGTCTGTTTAATTTGGAGATGTAAAATCTGTAAAGTAACATTTGTAAATATGAACTGCAAAACCAAGTCGACCTACCATGCCACGGAAAGACCGAAAAGTCTAAAACTGTATAATTCTGCCAGGTAGTGGCAAAGAAATGGTTGTTTTTCATCTATTATTTGCCCGAGGTAGACATTCCTTGGCTGCAGTACCTCCGCGTATTCTATCGAAGTGGTGAAGCCGTGCTTGCATATTTACGTTTTGTTGTGTGTGTATGTGTTTGGGTGTGTGTTTGTGTGTGTATGTGTGTGTATGTGTTCTCTCTCTCTCTCTCTCTCTCTCTCTCTCTCTCTCTCTCTCTCTCTCTCTCTCTCTCTCTCTCTCTCTCTCTCTATTTATATATAGCATGTAATTTCATGCTTTTGGATTAATAAAGTAATATCTTATCTTATCTTATCGTATCTTATATATATATATATATATATATATATATATATATATATATATATATATATATATATATATATATATATATATATATATATATATATATATATATATATATATATATATATATATATATATATATATATATATATATATATATATATATATATAAACCCAGTACACATATATGTTAATCAGTTATTTTATTTCAATCATGCATAATATTTAAGTTTAATTTTAGACTCTTCTAAACTACTTGATCATGATTTTGAGCGTTATGTTGCGTTCCAGTGTATGGGAGCGGGCGCACGTGACGCTGCAGTGTTTGATTGATTGATTTATTATTGCTTTAGGTCCAGCGGACTCTTCCGAGCCAAATCAGGACCGGACAACCCCCGATCCGCATAAAAGATCTGTTGAAACAACCCCAGTGGGAAAATTGAATGCCCTCCACCGGCCAGTCACTTTACAATAAAGACATCCCACGCGAGGGACGGCTGAGGGTTGACCTCAACTACGCGAACTCCCCGATTACAAAAACAAAATAGAATACAAACATCATTATAAATCATCAACAAAAAACATACATATAAAATGCCTATAGTGCTAAATAGTACATTCATAGGAAGCCCTAGTGACCACCCGGCAGAAAGCGTCCAACATTCCCAAGCTGATCCAACAGACCTCATACACAAACAAGGAGTCTTGTCCAGGAAGAGTTTTCAAGAAAAAAGGTAGGTCATTGATCTAGCGAAGAAGAAGATAGTATAGCAGAGTGGTAGGACAGATCGGGAATGGGAAAGAGCAAATGAGGAAGACAGCGACAGTGGGAATTTAAAGCACTAAATTTCCAGAAAGTGGGGATACTATTTATACTGAAACCCCCGGCACTCCAACGGGGGGAACTGTTGCCGCAGTTAATTTGTCATGCCTACAAAGGCAAGACAGGTTTTCAACTGGGGCTTTCACTGTACCCTTTATAGGTTAGAACAATCTACAGTGGCAAGATTGCTCATGACCCCAAGGGGTCGCTGCAGTGTAAGTGGGTAGGTAGTGAATGATAGGTTAGTTATAAACCAGTGACTTGAGCAGCTCTTGAGCTGGAAAAGCGCTATATAAAAGTGATTACAATACAAAACAACAATCATATCAAATGGAGAGAGGAGTAAAACGTTTGTAATGACGGTGGAAGTGCTAGAAATTAATATTTTAAGTATACTTTTTTTTTTCATTTTTATGATGCACAAGTACATTTCATAACTAATTTCAGTTCTCCGATACAAAGGATCTTTAAATTCCGTTCAATGAAATGCATACGTGCGCAGACTAGACCTATGTTTTTACTCTCATCCCGTGTCTCGACAAGCTGCGTCCTTAGCTTCTCATCAAAGTGTCGTTTCTGCCTGATACGTGACAGTTGGAAATCAAAGATGTCAATAAAAGGTATGTTACGCGTATTATGCTACTTGTTCAATAGCAATGTACATTTTAAAAAAAAGAAAATAAAAGAAGAGAAAATCGCACACTGAATTGGACTATCTAGTTAACAGACAATCAAGGTGTTGATTTTTTGGCAGCATGTACGTGACAGTCGGCAATAAAGATTTTGCTACGTGTTTAACGTTATCTCTGGAAGTGTAATGAACAATTTCATCACAGAATCTGTTTTGAATGGCCGGGTAACCTGAAAACAGGTGGTGAAGCGAAAATCACAAACTTCATAGACGTTTTTTAATGCGGCTTTATAAACAGGTTAGTCAAACACAGGTTATCTTGTATTATAATTTGTAGGCAATATGATGTATCTCGGAATCAGAATCAGAATCTTCATTGTTCCAACAAACAGCTAATGGCAAATGTTTTCGCAGTGCACAATAATCATACACAATAACATTCACACAGCACAGTCAGTATGGAATAAAGCATCAATTCATTTAAAAGCCAGAAGCGGCTATAATTACACAAATATTTGCATGATCATAATCAGTATGTTATGAATGTTTTTTTTTTAATTTTTTTTAAAGTCTCAAAATGTTATTTGGATCATGTCTACAACTGTGGATAAGAAAATAGAACAGCACTATAGATATTATGAGGTGGCCTGTCATGCAGCTGGTTTGAGTTCTAGCTTTCAATGCACAAATTAGTTGGTTCAATTCCGAACAGAGAAAACTTCTTTACTTAGCTTTGAAACATTATGGATTTTGTTTTCTGCTGGGAACGCCCGGCATCTACTTCACTTTAATAATTAGATGTTGTAAGCTTAAATAAGATTTTCCAAATAAAAATATAATTTCTATCCGTCCTCTAAATAATGCTATAATAATTAATAGTGATCTGTTTAGATCGCCGCGATTTGAAGAAAAAATATCATTATCATCATCATCATCATCATCATCATCATTATCATCATCATCATCATCATCATCATCATCATCATCATCATCATCATCATCTTCTTCTTCTTTTTTTTCTTCTTCATTATCATCTTCATCATCCTCGTCATCCTCATCAATATCATCTGCAATGTGCGTTATTATATAGGCGTAGGAATAACTTAAAGAGCAGGATTTTGTTGTGCTCTTTTATGACTAGATCAGTCAGCTAAACTCTACATGTAGTCTACATGTGTACTGGAACATTTTGATTCTGGCTTGTTTTCAAACGCTCTAGCTACTGCCAATAACCCAGTTGGACGCTGATTTCGCAGTAGCACCGGTATCGGAGAAATAGCTGGATTCCATTCAAACACGTGCTGGGTTTCGCAGGTGGAATGTAAATTCACCGCTTGTCGTCACTTCCGTTGTCTCATGCTGACGCTGCATGAAGCCACTTTCGTTCCATTGACTAGACGCCATTTTGCACAAGTCGCTCTCATTTTATTTGCGATGTTTTTCAACGTCTTGTAATGTATGTAGGTTTTTATTTGTGCCTGTCCCCTTTTTCTTCTGACAGAACGAATCTGTTCATTACAATGAAGTTGCTGTGACATGGCAGAAAGTGAGCCATGTGAACGTGAAGTTATCACAAAAAGTCTACTCATGTGATACAATAATTCTTTCGCCACCTCTCTAGTCTAGATGCGAAATCAGGGTTGGACAACTTAGCAGTACCGTCACTATCGGGAATGGGATTCTTGTTCTTTTGCACGGCAGGCAAGCAGACTACTGCTGAGACACTCTGCTAGTCTAGTACCAGAGACATGTTGATACACTTGGCTGACTGACGTAGTCATTCCAAGCATTGCTCTAATACGTCTCTGGAAGAAGAGTCTGACTTTCGTGCTCTCCGCTACCGTGTGCCCAGTGTGTATAGTCAAAGGCGTCCCCATTGATTTTTCGGATAAGCACCACGCTATACATACAACCATGACCAGCCCATGATATTTGTCATGAATAAGTAATACTAACACACTGCGCAACCGCCTTCTTCAAAGGTCGCCGAAAACAAACAAACGTAATACAATCACACTGAATGAATTTACTGATTTAACGTCTGGTCCCATGACAGTAATATTAGACACACAGAATCAACAACTCACTATCACACTAAATGAAGCAAACTGAATTTTATTGTCTGTAAAGCATAGTGATATTAATCCTGGCTACACAATCAAATTGCGTGATTAGGAAAATTTGAAACAATAACGTCTGTTCATCTAACAGTGATATTAGACGCACATAATCGAACAACACACAATCACACTAAATGAAGAAAAATGAATGTAATGTCTGTTATATAATACATCGATAGTGATTTTTTTAAAAATTCTTTTTTGGGGGAGGGGGCGGAGGGTGGGGTGGGTGGGGTGGGTGGGTGGGGAGGATGACATTTTATTATCCCTTTTTATCGGAAAATTCTGGGCCGCCTCCCCTGAGGAAGGGGTAGTGGCAGCCTGTGGCGCGCCCAAACTCAACTTTAGTGGGGGAGCAAACCTGAGCACCCGGAGAAAACCCCAGAGACGTTGCCCGATTCGAAAGTAAAATAATATTCGGGGAAACATAACGCCCAGATGCTGGATCGATCCCACATCGGTCAGGCACCATTGGTTTCTATCCTGTGACCAAGGCAAGTTAGTCTCGCCTTAAACACCTCGGCCACAACGCTCGCTTTTTGTTTTTAAATTATTATTAGTTGGATTTTTATTCTTACACAATCAAAATTTTTCCAGGGCACACACAAAGGGCATTGTTAGGAAACTTGCAATCAATGCAGATCTTTCCAATGCACACACAATCAATGGCACACAATCAAATTGTATAATTTAGATAATTTACAGTCATGACATATTTTAGTATCATGTAAGCGAGAAACAAAGCATTACTTGCACAACGTTTTGCTATTTTCAAATTAATGCAGAAAACAGATTAACCATATTTAGCGAGGTTTTCAACAACAGGCAGATAAAGAGGATGAGAGGGAGGGAGTGAGGGAGGGAGTAAGAGAGTGAAGGAGAGAGTGAAGGAGAGAGAGACAGAGGGAGAGAAAGAAAGAGAGAGAGAGAGAGAGAGAGAGGGAGAGAGAGAGAGAGAGAGAGAGAGAGAGAGAGAGAGAGAGAGAGAGAGAGAGAGAGAGAGAGAGAGAGAGAGAGAGAGAGAGAGAGAGAGAGAGAGAGAGAGAAATCATCATCGAAATTACGCCCATCACATTAAATCGCCAGCAACCACAACAGAAAAGAAGCTGGGAGATGGAATGCAGCAACATTATCATCATCATCATCATCATCATCATCATCATCATCATCATCATCATCATCATCATCATCATCATCATCATCATCATCATCATCATCAACAACAACAACAACAACAACAACAACAACAACAACAACAACAGCAACAGCAGCAAAGTAATTCCGTAACTTACTTAACTTCACATCTTGGATAATGTAGGCTTTAAAGCGGATGAAATATAAACTAAATGTGTTGCATAAATTACATTGTGGCCCAAAATAACAATTAATTGACAATTAATCCCAATCTTAGCAAATAATAATATTATTATTATGAAATCAAGCTGGAATTTTTTTCTTCTGTATTATCTATTTATTTATTTACTTTTGGGGGGGGGGGGGGGAAAGGGTTAACGTTTTACCCTGCCCCACTACCTACCACCCCTCCCCCACTTCTTCGGACACCTCTTCTCTCCCATTCATACTCCCGAGGCCTTGATGACGCATACTGCTCTTTCAAGGCAGGATGACTAATACAAATGATAGTAAGAGGCTACGTGTAAATCTGCACCAGCTTGTGAAACCATACAGTTAAACTTCCTCATCTGCGGAATGAAATCGATCTGACGGGAGAATCGCGCTACGTAAGTTTCCTCCTCCTCCTCTTCCTCCAGCTCCTACTCCTCTTCCTCATCATCATCTACTTGCTGTTGTATCATCATCATCATCATCATCATCATCATCATCATCATCATCATCATCATCATCATCATCATCATCATCATCATCATCATCATCATCATCATCATCATCTTCTTCTTCTTCTTCTTCTTCTTCTTCTTCTTCTTCTTCTTCTTCTTCTTCTTCATCATCATCATCATCATCTTCATCATCAGCAGCAGCAGAAGCATCAACAACGACATTGTTGTCTTCTTCTTCTTGTTCGTCTCATTTTCCTCCTCCTCCTCCTCCTCTTCTTCTTCCTCTTTCTACTCCTCATAATCATTATCTAATTGGTCAGTGCATAGTTAGTGAGATTCCATATAATGTTAAATCTAGGATGAGCTGGGTTGGTGGATTTAATTCCCTCTAGGGCTTGAGTGGTGCCGCGCTGCGACTGTCGTGTTTTTGCTTGGGAATAACCGTTAATCCTACTTTCACTCGCACGGAGTACAGACATGTTCCGTGTTCCAAAACAAAATCCATTAAACCCACCTCCCGTTATTAACTCATTACAGTAATCACAGAAAAAATACATCAGGCGCCAGATCCCTTACTGTAATGAAATTGAGACAATGGTTTATATCGAACCATCAACCAAATTAACGAGGCCGTGTTGTACATTCCATCGCGTCTGAACGAGAACCCAAAATAGCTTGACTTCGATCCGACACAGGAAAAGGGGAAAAGATGAGGAAAAAGACACATGGAAACAGACAGGACAAAGACACACAAACACACAATAGATTGAAGCAGATGGAAGGGATAAAATCGTTAGACCGCTGTGACACATCCCTTTGTTTTACAAATCGAAGAATTTAATTAAACACACACACACATACACACACACACACACACCCCTACACGCACACACACACACAAATGCAATTATTTTTAAAGATAAACATGATCTAGATGATACTGAGGTGGCGGTAGCGCTATTGATAGTGGGGTTGATGGTGGTGGTGGCTGTGGCGAAGATGGTGTGGTTGTTGTTATTGTTGCTATAATGTTCAAACCACAGTAACTAGAAGAAAGGACAACTCAAATTATGTTGTTTTTGAGCTTATTACTGTCGTTATTCTTGTTGTTGCTGCTGCTGCTGCTGCTGCTGTAGTCGTGGCCGCTAATGTTGCTGTTTATGCTGTTTATTGCAGCAAAGAGTGTGTCTCGCTCACAACTCTAATAAAAGCGCTAGCCTTTAAGATGGATGAACAAAGAACAGTTAAGTCTGGTCTACGACCCATGGGTCCTCTTAGGGACTACAAGAGACAATGCCGCTTCCATTAAGTTAATGTGCCGCCATCAAAGGACGAGTGAAAATTAATGGTTTGAATTCAAGATTCAAGATTTGAATTCAAGATTCAAGATTGGAATTCAAGATTCAAGATTTGAATTCAAGATTCAAGATTCAAGATTTGAATTCTTCAATCTTCAAAATCTTGAATCTTACAAAAGACGACGCAGCTTTTATAAGTTAATGTACAGCCATTAAAAGACGAGTGCAATGGTTACCGTTCCAAATGTTAATAGTACCGAGATATTAGTAACCCCTACCGTCACTCCCCTTTTATCCTCCTTTTAACCTGTTCGGGCAGTTTTCGTAGTAGACAGACGATTAAAAAAAAAAAAAAGCACAACAGATTACATAAATGACTTAGGTGAAAACTTACAATGAAATGATTAGCACACAAAATGGTCTAACAAGTCCTCTCTATTATATACGTATATGTATTTCGCTGAACGCTTCCTTAGAATATACAGGGGTGAATTATAGGTGGGGAAGGAGGGGGGGTTATCCTACGGAAAACCGAAACCCCACCTTGGTCCAAAAAAATAAAAATAAAAATACAATAAAATACAGACTGCGATAATGGGAGATTGAGGGAAGCAAAAGACTTATAAACTCTTCGTTGTTGTTTATTATGAAGGGACCCCTCGCTAGCGTAGAAGACTGGCTGATGCTCGAACTGTGCCTGGCAACCTTCATGGAGGTGCCTCAAGGAACTTGGCAAGATCCATGTGAAAAAGTCAGTCCTTTGAAGAAGGTGTGGAAATTTTTCAAGAGATTTTCACTGTCGTGAATTTGGCTATCGCTAGCGTAGAAGTGATGATTGATGTAGTGATTTTGGATGACGTCAGAGAAAATGGAATAATACAGAGAGAAAATAACTGGGCCAAGAACAGAGCCTTGAGGAATATCACAGGTAAGTAGGACGGCAGGAGAATTCGACACTGTCTGAAACCTGTCAGAAAGATATGAAGAGAACCATTTGAGTGAATAGCTGGAAATTCCAAAAGTGTTTCCACGTTGGGGGAGGATTGAGTGATCGATGGAATCAAAGACAGCAGAGAGACAGAAATAGAGTGGGAAGGAAAGTGTCCCAGAGTCAGTGACAAGCAAGAGGTCATTTAAAATATGGACGAGAGCAGTTTCAGTGGAATGATCAGAACGGTAGATAGACTGAAATGAAAGCAAGATGTTCATTTAACTGTTTCAGGACAATCGGTTGTTTTTTTTTCAAGAAGTGTTGATATGATAGGTTGTGACTTTAAGCTCCGGCTGAACAATAACTAAAACTTACAAAGAAAGAAAAAAAAAGAGAGAAAATAAAGATAGAAAAGGGGCACATTAACGGCTGTTTTATTTTGCCATCTAGTGGACAACAAAAATCGGTGATAGCAATACGCAGTGCTACATAATTATTAGTAGTCTAATAGTATCACATAATGTAATTAAGAATCCCACATCCCCCACAACAACAATAACAAAAAAAAAAAAAAAAACCACCTCATGAAGAGCATAATCCTCTTCCTGAATATATACAAGCCAATTTAAAGTTCCAGGAACCCTGACTACAGTAGACAGCTGTAACGCCACAATGCCTCCCATATTACAGTCTTCAGATGGAATTTGACATACTCGAGAGCGTGATTTCACAGCCAGATGCCTTTACAACAAGACCACCGACGGAGAGAAGCCTTTTACTAGGCATCTCTCGTGTGTACTTGCAGATTTATGCATGCTTAGCTTGAAATACCTGTGTGTGCTCGCGCGCATATGTGTGTGCGTGCGTGTTTGTGTATGTGTGTGTACTCTGTCTGTCTATGCGTGTGTGTATTGTGTTTGTGCGTGTATATTTGCGCGCGAGCGCATGTATGGGTGTGAATGTGTATTGTTTACATGCAACTGCCGGTTACGATGCTCTGGACAAAATGGCTGAACAGACAAAACAGATTTAATAGAGACGCTTTGTTTTAATGATTATTAAATGAGGGGATCGGGAACGCCCTTCTGCTTCTTGGGTAAGGCCTATCTGATCCATCATCATCATCATCATCATCATCATCATCATCATCATCATCATCATCATCATCATCATCATCATCATCATCATCATCACCCTCACCATCATCATCATCATCATCATCATCATCATCATCATCATCATCATCATCATCATCATCATCATCATCATCATCATCAACAAAACGTCTTCTTCTTCTTCTTGCACCTTCTTCTTCCTCTTTATGCCAAACAAACATAAAGAAGAAGACAAAAATCGGTCTGATGATCAATTTCTTTATTTATTTAAAGACTCAAAGACTCAAACTGTATTTAACTTTTAAAGAAACAAAATACTTTATTGATAATGTGATCTATCCTATCCTATCCTGTCCCGTAATCCGGAGGTCGTAGGGGCACCACAGATGATCGTTTAACCAGCATACTCCATCTTTCTCTGTCCTCAGCAGCCCTGATGGCTTCGCTCAGTGTCAAACCAGTCCATTCTCGAATGTTGTCATCCCACCTCTTTTTCGGTCTCCCTCTTCTTCTACCTCATTGCACTGTGCCTTGCAGAATGGTCTTTGCAAGGCTTGATGATCTGGTGACGTGGCCATACCATCGGAGTTTCCGTTTCCTCACCACTGTGAGCAGGTCATCGTGTTGTCCAATGGCTTGTGTGATGGTCTGTCGGACTTCGTCGATGCGTTGGGTATAGGAAATGCCCAGAAGTCTTCTGCAGCACCTCATCTCCATGCTTTGTATTCTTCATTGTAGATCTGCTGTGAGGGTTCATGCTTCGCAAGCATATAGGAAGATGTGATCTCTTCTGGTTTAAAAAAAAACCAACTTCTGTACACTATAAAAAATATTTGACGGATTAACAACAATAACAACAAAAACAACAAGTTAATTAATACCAACATACAAGTAGTACAATCTGAAGAAGAAAGACAATATTGGGCGAGAAGGGTTTAGAAGTGTAAAACCTTTGTGCTTGCCTGGTATGTCAACGTGCCAGTTAAAATAAAAAAAAACTGACTGAAAACGCAGTATTTTCTGATGGTAGTTATAATCTAGTTAGATGAAGAAGCGGAGTTAACAAGGAAACCATGTAGCCTATACATATACGCAGTTTCCTTAAATATAAAAAGTAGAGGAAAGAAACCAAATAAACAAAAAACCAGTGCAACTTGCCCCAGAAAAGTTTTTGGAGAGGGTATTTATTTTGGGATTTTATTCGTCATTTATGCGAGCGAAGTTCGGATTGCATTCTCATCGAAAACCGTTGGGGCAACGCCGCTCAAACAAATTAATATTCTATTGTCTTAGTTTTGTTTACACGACATTTACTGTCCTTTGTCTATAACGTATGACGCAAACAAGATAGGGGTAGGCTACCTTATACATGTTATCTTGCACCAGATGTTTTCAAATCAATTGGTATGCAGCCTTTCTTAGAAATATTTTATGCCGTAATCTGCGTTGATTAAACAAGCAGCAGTCGCAACGTACGTCAAACTAATGACGTAAAGCACTGTTAAGATAAATCCAGGCTTCAAAACTCTTTCAGCTACGGAGATGTCATGATATTCAATAACCTGCATTGATTGAACCTGCAGCAGTCTCATTGTATGATATTATAAAATAATATGAGTATATCGCTCTTTGACTTTAATTATATATAAATAAGTCTGGAAATATAATAATCTGACGTAAAGGATTTGTAAATTAGTCTTTGAACCCTCATCGGCTTCTACACAATTGTCCTGAGAGACTTTTCGATACTTGCCAACGAACTATTACAAAAGACGTCTACATGAGCTGGATATTTGTATATTGAGCTTAATATGGCATTCATAAAGAGATTAGACCGTTCGCAGCAAGCGTTTTAAAAACATCGTTTGGAAAATGCAAAGACAGCGAGAGAGAGAGAGAGAGAGAGAGAGAGAGAGAGAGAGAGAGAGAGAGAGAGAGAGAGAGAGAGAGAGAGAGAGCATGCGTTTCCCACATGCTAAACTCCTGACAATCGAACGAATCACCCTTTGTCTCGCAATAGCACTAAAAGAGAACGTCTCATCAGTCATGTGAATGACTATATTATAGATTTAACTCGTTCCAGGCGTAGCAAGTCTGGACGCTTTCATGCATGCTAAGATCAGTGCAAAATGCAGACGAACGAAACATAGCATCCTAGTGCAACAAATGGTGAATGGATATTAGACTACCTGCCTTTCTTGGAGAGGCGAGCCGAGGAAAATAAGGTTTGCTAAGAGAGGGGGAGAGAGAGAGAGAGAGAGAGAGAGAGAGAGAGAGAGAGAGAGAGAGAGAGAGAGAGAGAAGCACTATCTTTACAAAGCTAACCCAGTGAAAATCGAAAAAAAACTGATTTTCAAAGTGTGCGTGGCTATAGTTAATGTTTTATTTTATTTATTATTTTTGTTATGTGTACGTATGTATAATGTACGTACAAGACGGGTACTAATAATGTGCGTATTTCACGCATTAACTCAGAGACTTGGTGATGTTCAAAAGGAACTGATAACTCCGTGTCATAATGCAATTTCCCAAATAAAGACATTTTAAGATGTCTTTATCTTGGGTGGCTTGAGTTAGAGCTAGCTTGTGTTCATTCAGCGCCCTCAGCTGGAAAAGTGTTATATAAGATCAATTCATTTCATTTCTTCGCCATGTGTTACTTATGCAGTTACTGCATGTAGCAGTGAAGACACACAGAGATATTGCCTATGTTGATTACAAAACTGCACGATAACACTCGGCTTCCAGTTCCTTTTCCATTAAAATAATCATTGTTCTGGAGCTGACAACATTTTTTGTAGGTAACAACAACAACAACAAATAAACAATGAACGAAACCTGCGATTCAGTGCAACTCTCAGGCGAACGTTCTAGAACAATTTACCCAAAAATAACTTATTAATCAACGATGAAAAGACACTGAGAAAAATAGACAATCATACTTACCCAGATATAGATGTGGCGTGGCGTAGTCCTTTAAAAGTCGGGTAGCTGTTGTCAAAGCAGGCACACATTCGTAACAAATCAATACTCAGGATCTCACTCCATATAAGCTTGCTCATTCATTGTTCACAGACAACATCGACAGATTGAGACGTCGACTGGAAATAGCTGGTCCAGATACACTACTGCATCTTTCGGGGCGACGAGGACTACAATAGCTGTGCTGCGCGAGAGCAGCAACTAAAACGGCAACGGCGGAAAAAGGCTGAGACCATGGTCTGACGCTCTCGCAAGTATCCTTTGCTGCTGGAACTTGAACAATTGTTGACACGTTGTGATATAAATTCACAGTAGCTTTGCTAAGACTACAGCCAAAAACAGTATCATCCCAAAACCACCATTCAAATTTGCAGTTGCTTCCTCCAATCATACAGTACAGATTTTTAGAAGATTAAAAAAAAGTTAAATGTTCAAATCGGTCAATATTAAGCTACTCATTTAACTGTTCAAAGTTGGTAACCCCCACACAAAAATAAAACGGGTATTTCCCAAAAGTGGCTCGGGTGTCTAAAATTATTACAAAAGTGCATACAAAGGCACTGTACTAATTACACAACCACTTGCAGTACCCTCTAGTACGCTCAGAAAACACAAAATGTGCCAGTTTCAGCAAAATATAAGAAAATAGTATGCATTTATATGCATTAATAGTTTATATTCATTAATTGTTCGACAAAATGAAAGATCTTGTTGGGAGTTCTGGAGTAAAATACAACACAAAAAATAATACATTAATAGCCTAAATTGTGTTTAATAGTTATAACTTGGTACCTGTAAACAATCAAGTGACATTAACCCAGTTATAGGCTTAGTATTACTACTGCCGTATTGATGTACAAGAATAACTTCATAAACTACTAGTAGTAGGCCTAAATCACTCGGGAATTAATTATGCAAAAACAAAGACTTTGCAAAATGCATAGAAATAAACGTAAAACAAGAAGCACATTGTTTTGCAAACACAGCTCACACCTGGTGTTGACATAACTTAATGTGACAACCCATGAGTTTTAATCTCTGTGTGTGTGTGTGTGTGTGTGTGTGTGTGTGTGTGTGTCACTTCTGACACCATGTAAAGAAGACGAGAACTGCATATAATGAAATAGAGAAGACGGGGAAAACAGTCTTTCAATTCTCTCTATTTATTCTCATGAATGAATCTCATAGCTCAGGCATCCTTGCTTAAATACCAGTAAACCTCTCATCATACGTTCACACAATTCAAACTCAACGTTATTACAAATCACTTTACAAACTACTAAATTATCTTCAATAATCAATATCGACTAGTGTTCATAATATTACAGGTGTGCGTGTGGGTGTGTGTGTGCGTGTGCGTACCCTTGACAACGAATGAAAACAAAATCATGAAAATGGTGACGACTCGGAAGGAGCGTAACCATTCGTCGTGTGGCCTTGAATTTTGTACAATTGAAAGGCTTTAAGCTCAAGAAGCATACTTTTTGTTGTATTATTTAAAAAGACCATCAGGTTACCTAATAAAACAAAAGTCAAAGCAATTTTTTTTAAAGCAAACATATTTTTATTTTTTTTAAACCGAAGTTGAAAATGCTCCTTTGCAAATTGTAGTTGCTGGGCTGCGCCAGTGTCTCCTCTCTCGTTATTGGTCATTTTAGAAACAACCACTGTGCATAGCTGTTCGAGACCGTAATCTGATCCTGGTATCAACGGTGAAATTAGACTCAGGTTTCTCGGAAATCGCGATCAGCTCGGAAGTTACCTGTCCTTGCATCCGTATATATTTTGCTGAGACCAGAGCATTGACCAAAATTCATCTTAAAAATAGGATGTTACGTCCATTTGTCTGTCAAAATGACTCCCAACCACAAACCAGGGCTATAAAGTGAAAAGACATTGAACAATGGTCTATGCATGCCGAACTGGATTTGCAGCAGACTCATAACACATTGTGTTTAGTAAATCGCTGGGAGAAACTAGTCTCGCCTTACAAAACTGGACTGCGGTAACAACAGCATTTAGGATATATTATAATACTAAATAAATGCAACATTGCAAGGGTGTCGGGAATGGCAGGGGAGACCCATCTCCCCCTTTTTTTGCTGCCTCTGTTTTAAAGTGCTGGATTCAGCAATACAGTACTAATTATGGCCAGATCAACTTATCAGTTCAGCAGTCTTGAATTTGTTAATTAGTTAGTCTTTGTTTATAGGGTCCAGCGGACTGCAAAGAGCCGAATCAGGACCACAACTTGGTTGAAAGAGAGCTCACCCCTGATCCGCATAATTGATCTGCTGAAATAACCCTAATGGCAACACACTGGAGGCACTGCACCAGCCGGCCGCTTTACAATAAAGGCATCCCATGCAGGGAACGCTGAGGCTGTACTCAAATTTATCGAACCCCGTTTACAAAAACAAAATAGAATACAAACATCATTATAAAATATTGATTTTATTAAAAAAAAACACATACATATACAATGCCTACATCGCTAAATAATAATACCATCGAAAGCCCTAGTGACCATTTGGGAGAAAACGTCCAATATCCCCAAGCTGACCTTACAGACCCCATACACAAAGGAGGAGTTTGGGGCGAGTTTTCCAGGAATAAGGTAGGTCACTGGTCTAGCGAAGAAGATAGTAGATTGATAGAACAGATTAGGAATGAGAAAGAACAAATGAGAATGACGGAAACAGTGGTAATGTAAAGCACTACATTTTCACCAAGTGGAATACTATTTATACAAAAAAAAACTGGCACCCGAACGGGGTAGCATTCTTGGATATCAAAAACCTGATTTCAACAGTATGAAGCTCTTGACTGGGAAAAGGGTATCTACGTGCCGAAGACCATGAATCATGAACCATGAGCAACCCGCTCTGCCAAGACCCATGATGCACAAAGTGATTTGCTGTAGTCGGGATCGAATCTAAGCCTCCCAATTCACTCTTGCGCCATGGCCCACTTAGCCGCCGTTTTACCTTTACACATTTAAGAGTTTCAAGGGTTGTAGACTTTCTTACAAACTGTGCTTCTTGACTCTCCACTTCAAAATCCTGGCTTTCTTGTTAGGCCAGGTGCAGAGGAAGTGAGGATTTCTTTGGCTGCAACTTCCTGCAGTAAAACTCAAAATAGGTCTAGTTTTTACTTTTACCTAATCTCCGCTTGACTAACGCGGACGCGTGTTTAGCTTTCACCTTCTCTCGTAAGGGCAAGATAGTGCTGGCCATTTTCACTGTCCCATCTTAGCAGTCTGATTGCTCTGATGGTTCAGAGTTGATTTATGTTCCTACACCCCTCCCTCTTTACTGGGACGGTTATCCCCGTCTGCCATATCGCCAATGGAGGATGTAGACTTTTAACTTCAATGTTAATTCATTCAGTTACCTTCTCCTTCTTCTTTCTTATAGGTAGCAAACGTTTATAGATTGAAAAAATATACTGTTCGTTGGGGCTACTGCACTAAACTTTGCGTAATCGGAGCTGATAGGTTAGGGGAGATGGGAAAGAGCGCACTGGGAAAAGGGGATAATGGAGAGGGAGGGTTGGGAATGGGAGAAGTTGTTATAAGCTGATGTCAACCCCTTGCCTGAGGCGTGTATATCTATCTATTCACAATTCACGCATTTCATTTCATGGCCCTCTGGTCGCCTTTGAAAGGAAATGGGCTACTTAAGCGAGCCGTATGTGATTCCGTTCTAAGCATACATGTACGGCTGGTGAAAAAGTAGAAAAACGCAATATAAACAATTTCTGGATATGCACTTGTGACAACAGTATATCTTCATTTCTGCCACTGTGTGGCCTTCGCACAGGTAGACCTATACTTAGAGAACAAAATATAAACATTGTCATAAATTTTGTATTGTTGGAGTAATTGATAGTGGATTGCTACGGTGAACATTTAATGATAGGTGTTACATAAGTGAAAACCTAAGGATTTTGTGATTTTATGTCGCAAACTGTATTTCATTGGTTTTCTTTTCTCGTGTACTTGTTGTTTTTATAGATACTGTGAATTTGCGCGTGATATGAATCTTATCCTATCCTATCCTGTCCCATAACCCGAAAGTCGTAGGGGCACCACATATGATCGTTTAACCAGCATACTCCATCTTTCTCTGTCCTCAGCAGCCCTCATGGCTTCGCTCAGTGTCAAACCAGTCCATTTTCGAATGTTGTCCTCCCACCTCTTTTTCGGTCTCCCCCTTCTTCTACCTCGTTGCACTGTGCCTTGCAGAATGGTCTTTGCAAGGCCTGATGATCTGGTGACGTGGCGTGATATGAAATGTATTTTATTTTGCCTTTTAGGTTTGTTTAATGTTTACCCCGCCCCTCACCCTCTCCATCCCCCCTTTTTTGGACTAAAAGACCATCAGGCGTATAGCTTTTCGCTGTATAGATAGATACAACCATGCGTTATGAAATAAAAGGAAAAAGTTCAAAGGACATCAACATAACCTCATCACCATCACCACCACCACCATCATCATCATCATCATCATCATCATCATCATCATCATCATCATCATCATCATCATCATCATCATCATCATCATCATTATCATCGTCGTCGTCATTGTCGCCGCAGTCCATGGAATTATCAAAGGTTGCCCTGCCTCTTCCAAGAAGTGCTAGTTCTCGGACAGAACCCAGTGCAGGCTCATGCTCTGCATTCAGCTATAGAGCTCTCGGCCCCCATTTTTTTCTTTTCTTTAAGACTCGCAAGTCGAACCTCATCTAAGCGCTTTGTACTTGCTCCTCATATTTTCTACGTGATCCATGCTGTACTGTGTAGTCAGTACTATCTTCCAACATAGGTGTTATTGTTGTTGTTGTTTTCACAAAGACTCGAGAATTATCGGTGTGTTCCTCATTTGCTACAAATATTCCCACAAGACAAAGAGATGTTCTGCAGCACAACACATTGGCACGACATGCATGACGAGCAGTTGTATGTACTTTATAGACACTGACATCTTAGTCATAATTATAGGAAGCTTTCAAGATAAAATGCATACAGAATGGAACATAAAACGCCAGCAAGAACATGTGTACAATACTGATAGACAACACAGTCGTACAGTTTGGGAATTCTGCCGTGATTTGACAAAACCGAGTAAGTCCACCTAAGGTCGAAAATGAGGTTTTTGCGCCATCAAACTTGCAAGAGAATGACGCATCTTACCTGTAAAAATCAAATCCGAACTATGTTTAGATTTGGAGATATCATAGAGTAAGTCCTTGTTAAAAAACATTTAAGTGGGGGAATAAACTGATAAAACCAAGCAAGTCCACTGCGCTTTTGTTTCGGCGATACTCTGCTTGATGCTCGAATTGGCATAATGACGTCATCTTCTATAATAACCTGACAAAGAAAAGTAAGTCCTCCCGACCAATGAGAAAGTGCCTTACGATGAAGTGGACCAGTGAGAATCCATGTTATTGCTGCTGTGCAATATTATTTTCCTGAGAAAAAGATGGCGAAATTTTAGTCAGCAAAGGACGTGTTCGGCTCTTTGAAAAAGAGTTTTCTTCATGTACTTTCCTGCCCACCATGAAGGATCCTGTGGATCTTCCGCCTACGCGGCAACTTCCACGAGGTGCGGAAACAAACAAACAAACTATCCTATCCTACCCTATCCTGTCCCGTAACCCTGAGGTCGTAGGGGCACCACAGTTGATCGTTTAACCAACATACTCCATCTTTCCCTGTCCTCAGCAGCCCTGATGGCTTCGCTCAGTGTCAAACCAGCCCATTCTCGAATGTTGTCCTCCCACCTCTTTTTCGGTCTCTCTCTTCTTCTACCTCCTTGCACTGTGCCATGCAGAATAGTCTTTGCAAAGTCTGATGATCTGGTGACGTGGCCATACCATCGGAGTTTCCGTTTCTTCACCACTGTGAGCAGGTCATCGTGTTGTCCAATGGCTTGTGTGATGGTCTGTCGGACTTCGTCGTTGGTGATGTGTTGGGTATAGGAAATGCCCAGAAGTCTTCTGTAGCACCTCATCTCCATGCTTTGTATTCTTCGTTGGAGATCTGCTGTGAGGGTCCATGCTTCGCAAGCATATAGGAAGATGGAGATGACAAGGGAGCGCAGCAGTCTTACTTTGGAATGTAGACTGATGGTCCTGTCTTTCCAAATCGCTTCAACCTTGTCAGGGCAGCAGTTGTTTGTGCAATCCTGGAGAGGACTTCCTGTCGGGACCCATTGTCTGATACAATGGCTCCTAAATATTTGAAGCTATGCACTGTGTTGAGGGATTGGCCTTGGACTTTGATGTCCGTGTTGATGCCATTGGTGTTGTTGGTCATCATTTTGGTCTTCTCTGCACTTATTTCCATTCCATAAGCTTTGGAGGTGGTGTCAAGCCTCTGTACCAGCTGTTCAAGTTCTTGTTCCTCTCCAGCCAATCCATCAATGTCATCCGCAAAACGAAGATCGGAGATTGCTCTACCCCCGATGCTGACTGTGCCTTCGTGATCTGCAAGAGCATCTGACATGATGCGCTCTAGGAAGATGTTGAAGGGTGTTGGAGAGAGTAGGCATCTTTGACGCACACCCATTGTTGTTCTGAACCAGTTCCCGATGGGGCTGTTGTGGAGGACTGCACTTGTAGCCTTGTCATACAGGCTTTTGATGGCTTCAATAATTTTAGGGCTGATATTGTACACTTTCATTGTTGCCCATAGAGCTGCATGCCAGACTCGGTCAAACGTTTTCTTGAAGTCTATGAACACATGATATAGATGTTGTTGGTGCTGTAGGTATTTCTCACAGATTATTCTGAGGTTGAAAATCTGTTCAGTGGTACTTCGCCCTGCCCTGAATCCTGCTTGTTCTTCAGCTATGATTTGTTCAGCTTGGGGTTTCAACCTGTTGAGTATTATTTTCAGGAGGACCTTGCTGGGATGGCTGATGAGTCTGACGGTGCGGTAATTTTCACACTCCTGAAGGTTACCTTTTTTGGGAAGAGTGATGACAAGCGACTGGGCCCATGGTATAGGCCACTCTCCACTCTGCCAGATACCCCTTGGGGTCATGAGCAATCTTGCCACTGTAGATTGTTCTAACCTATAAAGGGAACAGTGAAAGCCCCACTTGAAAACCTGTCTTGCCTTTGTAGGCATGACAGATTCAGTGCGGCAACAGTACCCCCGTTGGAGTGCCGGGGGTTTCAGTATAAATAGTATCCCCACTTTATGGAAATTTAGTGCTTTAAATTCCCACTGTTGCTATCTTCCTCATATACTCTTTCCCATTCCTGCTCTGTCCTATCACTCTGCTATATTCTTCTTCTTCGCTAGATCAATGACCTACCTTTTTTCTTGAAAACTCTTCCTGGACAAGACTCCTTGTTTGTGTATGAGGTTTGTTGGATCAGCTTGGGAGTGTTGGACGCTTTCTGCTGGGTGGTCACTAGGGCTTCCTATGATTTTAGTATTTAGCAATATAGGCATTTTATATGTATATGTTTCGTTGATGATTTGTAATGATGGTTGTATTCTATTTTGTTTTTGTAACCGGGGGTTTGCGTAGTTGAGGTAATCCCTCAGCCGTCCCCCGCGTGGGATGTCTTTATTGTAAAGTGACTGGCCGGTGGAGGGCATTCAATTTTCCCACTAGGGTTGTTTCAGCAGATCTTTTATGCGGATCGGGGGTTGTCCAGTCCTGATTTGGCTCGGAGGAGTCCGCTGGACCTAAAGCAACAATAAATCAATCAATCTCTGCCAGATCTTGTTACAGATAATAGTGAGGGCATCAATCATCGCTTCTCCTCCTGCTTGTAGCAGTTCCGCGGGTATGTTGTCCACTCCCGCTGACTTCCCTTTCTTTAGCGATAGCACTGCTGCCTCAACTTCTTCCCGGAGAATTGGGAGGATTTGTTCTTCTCTGTTCTCGGGACATGCTAGAACTGATGGGTCTCCATTTGGTGTATGGTTGTAAAGGTCAGAGCAGTACTCTGTCCATCTGTCCAAGACCTCTTGTTCTTCTGTAAGGCATATGCCAGACTTGCTTTGGATCGTGGAGACTTTGGGCTGTTTGACACTTGTCAGCCGCTTTACAGTCTTGTAGGCCTTCTTGTTGTTGTTGTTGTTCAGACTGTTCTCTATTTCCTGGCATTGATCTTCTATCCAGTTCTCCTTTGCCGTGCGCATGCCTTTTCGGATGTCATTGTTGATTTTTCGGTAGATATCAGCTCCCTGTGAGGTGTTCTTTTTTTTTTTTTTTTTTTTTTTATCTCTCTTCGTTTATCACACAGATCGATCCAAAAGTTCAGGTGTAATCCACGGCTTTTTCTTTGGTCGGTGCTTGCCAAGGATCTCAGTGGCGGCATCTATCACAGCTGAGTTGAAGGTGGTGATCATGGTGTTGACATCTACTTCACCAGCCCCCAAAATGAGCAGTGGTGCAAATTTCCCTCCAATTGTGGCCTGAAATAGTTCTGCCACCTCCGGGTCTTGCAGTTTGTCCAGGTCGAACTTCAGTCTAGTGCACTTTGCTGTATTTACTCTCTTCAAGTGGAGCCGGAAAGATATCATCACGAGATCGTGGTCACTTCCGATGTCTGCTCCTGGAAAAGTGCGTGTCCTGCCAATGTTGATGCTTGATCTGAAGCGTTTCTTGACCATGATGTAGTCTATTTGGTTGTGATGCTCCCCGCTGGGACTGTGCCATGTCCATCGTATGGAGTTTTTGTGGAGACCAAGCTTGTTTGCCAGTACCAGATTGTTGTATCTGGCAAACTCCAAGAATCTCAGACCCCTGTCATTTGTCTCGTTGTTGCAGTGGGGTCCACATGTGTCTCCCCAGTTGTGGTGCGCATCTTGGCCAACCTTGGCATTCCAGTCGCCTTGCACTATGACTATGTCCTTTTTCGGCACTTGGTCAAGGACCGCCTGTAGATTTTCATAAAATCCTCCACTTCGCTGTCGTCATAGTCTGATGTTGGGGCATAGGCCTGGATGATGGTGATGTTGAAAGGGGCTGCTCTCAGACGGAGGGTAATGAGTCTACTGGAGACTGGGCGGCAACCCATGACAGTGGCTAGAATGTTCTTGTGGACCACGAATCCAACGCCGTGTTCGTGCCTGTCATCTCTACCGCTGAAATAGAGCTTGTGGCCTTTGTCGGTCGTTGTTTCACCTAGGCCTTTCCAGCGCAGTTCGCTGATGCCTAGAACGTTCCATCGATAGTGGTCCAACTCGTGGGCCAGTTCTTCTAATTTTCCTTCCGCAGTTAGGGTCCTGACATTCCAGGTTCCTATGACGATGTTGTTTCTCGCGCGGATCTTGCTAAATTGTCCATCAGTAGCATACTTAACACCTCCGTCCTGGTGGCCAACGGAAGGCGCGGTCCTTGAGCCGGGCGATGACCGATCCGGTATGGAATTAGTGGATACACTATCATGTAGTGTGTCTTGGGCAAAAAAAGACTTGACGGTGCCCAATCCTCTCCAGGCTGTTGGCCACAGCCGAAATCCACGAATACAGTGTGGCTCGCCTTGGCCCTGAGCACGTGGTCGTTGAACCTGTAGTAACGTGAGGTTCCTCGCCCTGACACATCATGTAGTGTGTCTTGGGCAAAAAAAGACTTGACGGTGCCCAATCCTCTCCAGGCTGTTGGCCACAGCCGAAATCCACGAATACAGTGTGGCTCGCCTTGGCCCTGAGCACGTGGTCGTTGAACCTGTAGTAACGTGAGGTTCCTCGCCCTGGCAGGTGACTTCTGTGTAGAAGACTTTCGCCCAGTGATGCCGTGTTAACATTACCCCTGTTAGTCGCCTCTTACGACACGCCGGGAAACGTTGGGTCTATTCTGTTCAGTGCCGGAACCCACAAACAAACAGCAACAAATATATTACAGACACACAACAAGGGCAACAAAATACAAGACATACACTTGGTGTAAAGGCAGGAAGATCGCTACAATAGGAAACTGAAAGGAAAATAGTTTTGTATTTTTAAAATTAAATTGGCTGCATCTAATATTATTTTGAAGGGAGGGAGGAAGCCGGAGTACCCGGAGAAAACCATCGGTGACCCGTAAAGTCTCGTAAGAATCACAAATTTTTGCCCCGTGCGGAGCTCGAACCCGCGGCCATCGGCATTGGACACCGGCGCCTACCCACTGCGCTACGGGCTACCCCATAACCATGACTCCTGCATACCAACCTAGGAATATTAAGTGAAGAATGGCTAAAAACAATAATAAACACGCACACACATACATACACTTTAACTGCCGCACCCACATCTTACAAAACCGAACTTATGTGACTCATCTCGTCAGACTTTTTAACAAAGAAACGGCCTATGGGACTTACTTGGTTTGGTGAATTTTGAAAACAAGGATTTACTTAATAATAAACTGACAAAACCAAGCGGATTTGACTTACTTGGTTTTGTGAATTTTTTTAACAAGGATTTAATTCAATAATAAACTGACAAAACCAAGTGGGTGACTTGCTTGGTTTTGTCATGTTCTCAACAAAGACCTATCTCAAGAATAATCTGACAAAACAATGCAAGTCCACAAATAGTCTTAAAACATCAAATCTATCAAACATTTCTTTAACATTCAAGGTATTCACTCTTAAATCGAGGAATTGCATTATAATATGCCCTTAAACTTCCAGAAACGATCGCGTAATATAGCGCAACACAAAACGTCGATTTTCTCGAAAGTAGGTTTTGTGGACTTGCTCGGTTTTGTCAGTTCACGGCAGAATTAATGTAGACATATGTACGAAACAAAACAGCAGCAGAACTAAAGGCAGACCAATGTCCATTGACATAGTCATCTTTAACCTGTTGAGTATTATTTTCAGGAGGACCTTGCTGGAATGGTTGATGAGGCTGATGGTGCAGTAGTTTTGACACTTCTGAATGTTACTCATTTTGGGCAGAGTGATGACAAGCGACTGGGTCCATGGTGTAGGCCACACCATTCTGCCAGATCTTGTTACAGATAATGGTGAGGGCGTCAATCATCGCTTCTCCTCCTGCTTGAAGCAATTCTGCGGCATATTGTCCACCAAGCTGACTTCAACCTCTTCAGCGATTGTTCTGCTGCCTCAACTTCTCTGAGAATTGGGAGGATTTCATCTTCTTCTATGTTCTGGGGATATGCTAGAACTGTTGGGTGTCCGTTTGGTGTGTGGTTGTAAAGGTCAGAGCCTTTTGTTCTTCTGTATGGCAAAAGCAAGACTTTTTGGGCGGTGCTTGCCAAGGATTTCAATGGCAACATCTGCCACTGCTGAGTTGAAGGTGGTGGTCATGATGTTGACGTCTCACCAGCTCCCAAAATGAGCAGTGGTGCAAATGTCCTTCTTGTGGCTTGGAATATTTCTGCCACCTCCTGGTCTTACAGTTTGTCCAGGCCGAACTTCAGCCTGGTGCACTTAGCTTTGTTTACTCTCTTTAAGTAAGGCCAAAAAGACATAATCACGAGATTGTGGTCACTTCCTATATCTGCTCCTGGAAAAGCGCGTGTCTCGCCAAAAGTTGACGCTTGATCGGAAGCGTTTCTTGACAATGACATAGTCGATCTGGTATGTTATGCTCCCCGCTGGGACTGTGCCAGGTCCATCGTAAGGATTTTGTGTGGGGATCTAGCGTGTTTGCTAGTATCAGATTGCCTATAGAAATGCCTACAGAGGACGCGATAATAGCAGTAGCAGTCTGGCATGTTAAATACCTCTTAGCAGCACAAAAGCATGGTATATGCCTACAGAATTTAGCAATAATAGCAGCAGTAAGGCATGGTAAAAGCCTACAGAATGACGCAATAATAGCAGCAGTCAGACATGGTAAATGTCAACATAATGACGCAATAATGGCAGCATCCATGGTAAATCCCTATAGAACGATGCAATAATAGCAACAGTAAGACACGGTAAATACTAACACAACAATGCAACATCAGAAACCGGAAAGCATGGTAAATCCCTACAGAACGACGCAATAATAGCAGCAGCAAGGTATGGTTAAATGCCTACAGAACGAATCCAATAAAAGCAGCAGTCAGGCATGGTAAATGCCCACAGAACGACGCAATAATTGCAGGTGAAAGGCAGTCATGGACGGAATAGTCAAAGCAGAAAAACATCGCGAGGGGGCATACAAATATATACAGAATAACCTGAGAACAGTAAACAGTCTACGCTACAAAACTAACATGCACAGCAATACTTATCAGAATGTGGTAAGGTGAAGAAGCACCTCAGCTTCCTCTTACTCTGATCGCAACGTTGGGTCCTCCTACCCACCTGCGTTTTCCGCTGTATTGCTTTTGGGCTTCCGTAATAAACTTGTCTGTCAGTGTTGCCATTACGGCACTACGGGCCTACTTTACCTTTCTTAGCTCTGTCCATGACTGGCATTGTGCCAGTCAAATCAGCATCATCACGTTTTCTTAGAACGGTAGCAAACAGACAACGCACTGGATACACCACTCACACAAGATTATTATAATTTGATAGGAACCAATTTACCAAATATCAACAGCAGTTCCCCCTCTCTCTTTTTGTATATTCAAGATTCCATAAATCACAAAGAAATGTAGTGTGTGGGTGACGATTCCACGTACAAGGACACAATAATACCGACAAAGCTAATATAACATAACATTCTGCTTGTATCACATTATCACACAGCAATAAAATAACGTTTTTTATGAACAGTAAATTCACGCACGCTTATACTACCAGATACATCACACTACGCTATTAGTATGAAAACTTCCCAGCAATCAGCACTTATCACTCCTGCACACCCGCAAGCACACTCCAGCTGCAGTCCTTGACTAAACAGCACCAGGGGTGGACCACGATCGGAGCAGGAGGGGGTGCACCAACACTTTTTATACGCTAACTTCCGGTTTTCGGGTTGGTCGAGCTACTGAGCTATGACAGGCAGCGGCCGTCAAAGAATTGTCAAAAACTATACTGATACTTTTGCTTCTTTTTAAAAATGTAATTTAATTTTTTAATTATTTAATTAATTTTTTTTCTGGAGGAATGGTGGAAGGGAATGCACGTGCACCCAATGCACCCTTCCTCTAGTCCGCCCCTGAGCACACAAACCCTCAACATGCGTGTATAATATACACAACAAACAAACAAACAAATTAAGTTTGTAAAAGGTAATAAACATACCCGTATCATAAAAATAGAGAATGCGACTACATTAAGACAAGTGCTATCCAAATTAAAGTGGACTAGGATTAGGAATAAAAAAAAATATAGCAAAAGTTAAAACAGCCACCAATGCATACAAATATCATTATCTTTTTAGGATTGAGGATTTTTATAGCGCACTTATCTCGCCGTACTTGACCAGACTCTAGGCGCTGGCCGATACAGGATCTAACTCAAACCGCCCGAGACGCCCACCCGCAGCCTTTGGGCGCATGGCCTGACGCCCGGACAACTGAGCACTATCATAGCCAGCCAGGGATGGGGAGAAGGACCAAGTGCATGCTGGGTGTGTTCTTGTTACCGCACTCACCCGTCTATGACATGAGCGTCAGGATCTTTAAAGTCCGTAATGATGGAATGTATGCAACACACAGACTAGACGTCGGTTTATACTCTCATCCGGAGGAGTAGGAAACGGGAGTAAAGTGTCTTTCCCAGGGACACAACACAATGGCCCGGACAGGGTTCGAACCCGGGACTTTCAGATCCGCAAGCCAAAGCACTACCATTAGACCACCTGTCATGCAACAGTAAATTGGTAAGCAGTTCTCTTTATCTAATTGAGGGCAACAATATAGACATAAAACACTACCGACAATAAAGCATTACAAATTAATATAAAAACTTAGAACCATCGTGCTCATGTATGTGCATTGTTTGTTTCTTTCTGTGCACTAACGTCTTTTCACTTAAGTGATTTTTTTTTAGTCTTAATGGATTTTGGTGGGTAGGGGAGTAATATTGAGTCATTATGGCAGGATGATAATGGGGGAAAAATTTAAACAAAATGAACAAAACTAAACGAATAAACAAAGATTTTATTTTTTACCTAATGCTAATTTTAAAGGCCCCAGTTCAAAGGATTTATTTACTTTTGGCGAAAGCGGGATTACCCTTAAATTCACATTATTATCACATTAAACAATCATAAGGAGGGCTTTCCTTGCTCAAACACACCGCTAAAATTTGAATTTTCAATTTCACTTCTGACAGGGAGTGATTTCCCCCTGATTAACGGTACATCGAATACCACAGCCGTCTGATCTTTGACCCTACTTCTGAGTCCACATCAAACTGAAGAGTGTATCGTTGGCGTCTGGGGTAGGGTTGGGTAGGGTTTATTTTATCAAACTAAAAGGAACAACCTTACGAGCAATTGTTTTTACGGGTCCTGTCTCTTAGCCGTTACCGGCTTTGGTATCTGCTATGTTTAGCTCCAGACTGTTGGCCTGACTAGCCAGCCGCTGTTGCTATTAATAGGTGCACAAAAACCTACGGAATGTATTCATTTAAAAATGAACTATGCTTTCGAAACAGTTATTTTTGGTTGTAAGGTTATTTTTTCAGTGGGCCAACACTTACTGTGAATGTTAAATGGGTCTGTCTAGGGGGCGCGGTTAAAGTGGGTCCTTTCCAATAAAGCTAAAAGGCATCCTTGTAGAGTGATTTTAAATATTTCATATGTATAATATTTAATGTTCTGATTCTGTCTTCAGAAAACGTCCCACAGGACCGTAAATTAAGGATTTTGCAATTGTGATCCAATAATCAATATTGTTATATAATTATGTGCGTGTACATGCGTATAATTGTATATATATATATGTGTGTGTGTGAATGTGCGTGTGCGTGCGTGCGCGTGCGGGCGTGCGCGTGTTTGTTTGTGTGTGCGTGTGTGCGTATGTGTGTGAGAGTGTGTGCTCTTGATTATTTCCTTTCAAACAGGAAGCACAAATGTCTGAGAATTATGCAGGGTATACAAGCGCCACGTAAAATAAACAAGATAATTATAATCAGCCCTCCACAAAATAATCACACACATTATTAACACCAGTAGACATACACGCAACAACCATCCTGCAAGGCATTGTGCAAGGAGGAAGAAGAAGAGGGAGACAGAAAACGGTGGGAAGACAACATTCGAGAATGGACTGGTTTGACACTGAACGAAGCCATGAGGGCTGCTGAGAACAGAGAAAGATGGAGTACGCTGGTTAAATGATCATCTGTGGTTCCCCAACTTCATTGAGTTACGGGATAGGATAGATAGGATAGACATACACACACAAAAAAGAGATTTCCTTTTTTACTTAATGCGGAAAAGCCTGCAGCAGCAGCTATCCACAGTCACACTGTAACAATCAGACGCTTTGTGCAATAGAAGGTTCAAGTGCTAGTCTGCTCGGCTCAGGCAGGTTAACAAAACAAACTCCACCCCAAGACCGTCAATGATAATGACAGGGAAAGAAGTTCTACAATCTCTGAGGGCTCAAAATGTCCCCCTACCCGCCTTCCAACTCTTTCTTCCTCTCCCACCCCCTCGCACCTCCCTTTTCCTCATTCTTGTCAAAACTATCGTACCAAAATAATTTTATATATAACGTAATTTTCTCCCTTGTTTATTACTCAAAACCGAACACCGACGAAAACACAGCATGGTAAAAGTGATTTTATTTAATTTTCCTATTATTCTTAAGTTTGTTTTCAGCCGATAGGTAGCATAGTAATGGTATTGGATGCATTCCGTCTAAAATCCCAAAGAGAACATTTGATTTCCTTTCCCGTCTTCTAATAGTTGCCTATGCACCACATGCATGAATGATGAATGTGGGTTTGTTGTGTACGCAGCTAGAAGGAGAATCTGAAACATGTGAGCGTGTATGTTGGTTGCACCTTGAGTCTGATTAAGGAATAAGGCGGTTATAGCGTGTATGTTGGTTTCTGATGGGTATATCATCCAGTATTATTTATTATTTTATTATTATAGAACTACTAGGCTATCTTGGTTTACTGGGAACGCGCCACTTGACTCTCCGGACGCAAACTTGTTTTTTTCCAAACTAGTTCCAGGGGTGTCGGATAGCGCAGTGGTAGGAGCACTCGCTACTGTGTCGCAAGTTAAGCACCGTCCAGTGCGGTTAGCACTTGGATGGGTGACCGCAAAACGTGAAGCGACAAATAACAACGCCCCCAGTTGCCTCAACTGTGACTGAGTACCTACTCTCTTAAGGGTGGGGAAGGTAAAGCAGCGAGGGAGAGAAATGGGCATCACCCTCATTACGCTGGCCCAAGATAAGTGTGAATCGATCTCCAACATCACGCTCCCCTACGGCCACAAGGCTATGGGACTACCTTTACCTTTACTTTTTTTTCCAGTCATTCGCCGAAAAAGGCAATCACCGAAGTCGAACGAAGCTCTCTGATGTGTTACGAAATTTTGCTTGCATGACCATGACTAGTCAAACAGACTAGTTAAACATTAAAAACGGTCGCTGTTGCTTCTAATTCTGTTCGACTTACACAGACTAGCATTTCGCAATGATGTACTTTGTTAAGATGAGTATAATTATTATCGACCATCTATATATATAAATTGCTTAGCCGGAAGTCCTTCTTCGCCTCTACTATAAAGTTTGTCCCCTATGGACGCTGATCTGGGCAGGTGCTGGACGCCGTGGATGGGCCTGCGGTGTGCTCAAAACCCACGAAATCGTTATAGCCGACATTTCCTTACCGAACATTTAACCGTTTCTGAGATAAATAAATAAACAAAATGTCCACAAACTGCAATAGCCTCATTCCGCGTGCTTCCATTAAAAATCAAATTGAGGTTTCAGCATGTTTTCCCATATAGACCAAAGAATTGACGGTCTTACTCGGAAGCATTGATAGCTTAGTTAGTAAAACATCCGCCTACCGTGCAGGAAGACCCAAGTTCGAAACTCACGCGGGCCGTATTTTTTTTTTAACACTACAATATGGATATTTTTCTTTTTAATTTAGGCTTTTTACCTTTAATTTATTATTATTATTATTATTATTATTATTATTATTATTATTATTATTATTATTATTATTATTATTATTTATACACTAATAATAATATATTATTATTACTATTATTATTATTATATCTTATATCAAATTTTCTTTTAAAACCTTGGTGTTTTTTATGATTTCTATTATTATTATTATTATTATTATTATTATTATTATTATTATTATTATTATTATTATTATTATTATTATTATTATTATTATTTATACACTAATAATAATAATATATTATTATTACTATTATTATTATTATATCTTATATCAAATTTTCTTTTAAAACCTTGGTGTTTTTTATGATTTCTATTTGTATTATTCTATTATTATTATTATTATTATTATTATTATTATTATTATTATTATTATTATTATTACCAAGGATCGGGATGGGGTGGTACGTGTAGGTAAAAGTGGGCTACGGGTAGGCTTAAAGGGGCATGGGTAGGCATAACGGGGATACGGGTATATATAAGGGGTATGGTGATGGTCGATTCCTTTCATCCATACCTGCGAAACTATCAACGGGGAAGTATCAAGGAGGGTACAGGTAGGTTACAAGGGGGGTACGGAAGGTATCAAGGGGGTGTGGGGAGGTATCAAGTGGGTTCGGGAGGTATCAAGGGGGTATGGTGAGGCATTATGGGGGGGACGGGGAGATATCAGAGGGGGTGGGTATGGTGAGGTATCAAGGGGGATATGGGGAGGTATCATCGTCCAAATGAAACTCGCTCACAACAGTTGTCTCTCTGTCTACATTTTAAACAGCAACCTGTGTACCCTGGCTTGCCAGGGTACAAAAACCACTAGTATTTAATAATTGCATCCCTTGCTTTGCTTTTGTTAGTTCTCAGCAGTAGGCTAATAACACAGGCGCTCGCGTGTCCTGATACAAGCGCCTGTGGCTAATAATAGCATTCCCCATTTCCTACCGCGAATCAAGTAGATACTGTTATAGACATAGGCCTAATTCACATTATATATTATAAGTCAGTCTCCGCGCAGCGAAGAAGCGTCACAAGCTGAAAATAATTATTATTAGGCCTGCAGCATCGGATAGCTTCACTCGACTCGGAGAGTTTCGTTCGACTTCGGTGATGGCCTATTTCGGCGGATGACTGGAACTAGTTTGGAAAAAACAAGTTCGCCGGACGCTCTCCAGACACGGTTACGATCCGATTACCGATACCCAGACAGCAGCTAATAATAATAATAATAATGTTCGTCATTTGTAAGGCGCCTTAACCTAAGGATCAAGGCGCGCAAGGGGTTGGGGGAATGGGAAGACAAGACAGACAAAACTGGACAAAAGATACATAATATACATATGTACAAAATACAGTTGAACAACTATGAAAAACACAAGCACGCACACCTGCTTACACTCTCTTGTAAATGATTAATTGAAATATTCTATGAAAAGGTACGTTTTCAACTGTGATTTAAAAGAGGAAATGACATGTGTGTGGCCGGCCTAACCACTGCAGTGGTTGAAATATATAACTCAAGCCCTCAAGGACCTCGCTCTAGGTCTTCTTACCACAGCGGCTCTTCTGATTCATCTTGACTTCGTACTCCGATTGTCGCAGCCGCCTTGAGCGCTCCATCTTCAAGCGATTTTTTCTTCAGCAACATGACCTCTTCCTTCACCGTGCTCATCTTCTTCAACATGTCTTCTTATCCATCGGCTATCATCTATCCATGTCCCCTATACGCTTATGTGTCCGGGGACGGTAATCTACCTAACGAAACGAAACCTCGCTCAAATATTGGCATTCTGCAAATGGCTGGCGGGGTATCAGAATAAAATTACATAATAGATGCATCCAGCGTGGCCCACATTATGTGTTGCTCAAAAACATTATAGGCTTATACAATAAAGTGTAGAACTAAGATTGTTTTATTTTCACCTTCCACAGTCATGTCGTATTTTTTCGGGATAAAATCTGTAGAATGTGGTGAATAATCTCATTATCACTGAAATGCAGCGAAATAATATAGGTGACATTTCGTATTATAGGCCTATCGTGATTAAAGATGTATTATTATTCGAAATGTATATATTTGCCCAAAAATGCATGATAGGTTGGTGGCATAATTATCACTCTAGAAACAGCGTAACATAAATCTCATTTTTATTTTTTTTTATATTTTTTTTTTGTTTTTCAGTTTGCACATAATAATGGCTTGGGCACAAACTGTAGACTGTTGCATAATTAACCGGTCGCCCGCTGACTGGCATAAACAGCACAGTAGTCTCCAGCGCCACAATGAAAGCAGTTACATCCGATTGCCTGGTCGATGGTGAAGCGTATACATTACATTACATTACATTACATTACATTACATTACATTACATGATTTTTGCTTTAGGTCCAGCGGACTCTTCCGAGCCAAATCAGGACCGGACAACCCCTGATCCGCATAAAAGATCTGCTGAAACAACCCTAGTGGTAAAACTGAAAGCTCTCCACCAGCCAGTCACTTTACAATAAAGACATCCCACGCAGGGGACGCTGAGGCTGTACTCTAATTTATAGAACCCCCGATTACAAAAACAAAATATAATACAAACATTATAAATTATCAACAAAACACATACATATAACATGCCTACATTGCTAAATAATAACATAGGAAGCCCTAGTGACCACCTGGCAGAAAGCGTCCAATATTCCCAAGCTGATCCAACAGACCTCAAACACAAATAAGGAGAAAAAAGGTAGATGACTGGTCTAGCGAAGAAGAAGATAGTATAGCAGATTGATAGAACAGAGCAGGAATGAGAAAGAGCAAATGAGAAAGACAGCGATAGTGAGAATTTAAAGCACTAAATTTCCAGAAAGTGGGGATACTATTTATACTGAAACCCCCGGCACCCCAACGGGGGATTGCCTGCGCTAATACTGCAGGTTATTTGTAAGGATCCTGTCACGAACTGGCTAGTTTTAACTCTGCTTGTTGACCATTTAGCCATGTGTAGTCTTTGTAACAGTAGAGAAGTTAGACTATTACACAGCAGACCACACACGGCGAGCGAGCCACCCACATCGCAGTGAGTCAGCACTTGAGCTTTGAATCGGACCGTTTTAACCAATCAGAAGCAGGCTCAGTGGGTAGAGCAGTTTGACTGTGTCAGATCTTAGCACAGTTTGAATCAGTCGTGTGTGAGACGAGGTAGAGTCAACATCTCCACAGCTAGAGAAATCTCTACACTCATAGACCAGGAAGCAGGACTTTGAAATCTTAGAATTTTCTCAAGTCATCACGGGCCTGAACTTGTCAAACAGGTAAATGAACACCCTTCTGTTTCATCGTGATATATTTATATTATTGTTGAAATTATGTTTGAAGAATTTGCTATGCATAAATGTGAATTATTAATCCGAATTTGCCGTACCACGTGGAAGAGCCGAGCACGAGGCGAAACACGACCGGTTGCGCCGCCATGTTGTATCCCGTACGGAACCACTGTTGTTTAACTTATATGTATGTTTGCAGACCAGTGGCTGTACCCGTGAATGTTTATAATATTATTATTAATTCTGTATGTGTATAGTTAGACACGATGTATATTTATGTATGTATAGGAATTTAGAGTGAGATTCCAGTGGACCCCGGAAGTAGCAGAATGTTCGTCGCTTATGTATAGAGATGTGGAGCTATCACTGAGGGCTACTTGGCTTTCAGTGAGACGCTCTGCACAAACCGATTATTCAGGGTTGTGCAGAATTTCGTCTCTTATATTACAGACGAGCAGGCGAGCTATCCCGAGCTATCCTGTGCACCCCACTCCACAGAAACGACTAGTTGGTTGAGGAGACTCTACCGCACAAGACGGAAAGAGCTACCCGAAGAAACACCCTGTCAGACCCCACAGCGTGGCAAGGGAACCCAACTACACAACGACAAAGGTGTACCAGAAGCTACCTCACAGAAGGACTTCGACCGCACCATCAGAAAGTTAAGTGTAATCTCCGAAGGTGCACTTAAACTGATCATAGCAGGACCACAGTAGTCCAACTCTTCAGAAACTGTAAAACGGACAACAGTAGTCCAAATCTACATGAAATATTATAGCAAAGTGCCCGAGGAAGAAAAAACAGCTGCCTATACTAGACTATCAGCGATCGAACTATTAGCAGGAAAGAGACTTTTTAAGTTAGATTAGTACTTAGAGAATCTTGTATAGAGTAGAAGAAATAAATGTGTGATTTTAACTGTTATCAAGTGGCTGGACTACATATGATTCATAGCCGTGTGAAAGCTAGTGTGACAGTAATCTTTTACCATTTTTCTATCTATTTCTGTATCCCAACCTTAACACAGAACGAGCTAAACAAATAAATTTATTAAAGTAATTCATAGGGTGACTACTAGCAGTTCCCACCGAATAAACGTGAGGGTCCATAATTCCATTGTGCAGAGCCCATAAACCCCACGTGACACTTTAATTGGCGAGCCTAGCCAGGATCTGTGTAATAGGAATTGGGTATAACCGGATCTAAGTACAATAAAATTAGATAACAGTAGAAGTAGAAGAACTTAGAATAGTGTAAAGGTATAACACTGATCAGTTGTGGTGCACTATTCTTTAGTTAAAAACTTTTTTGCTTCAATTATTTTTGTGCCTGTATGTTGCATTGTTCTTTTGCAGGTTTTGCTTAAGTAACTGTTGTAGGCCATTTGACTCTTGTTTTATTCTATTATTGATTACGAATTTGATTGTCTTTGCATTGTTGTTATTGACTTGCAATATTGCTAGTGCTTTGGTATTCCACGTGATTCAGAGGTTGTTCATAGACACGTTTGGCAATGTCGGACCCAGTGGCCTTGAGATTGCGCTTCAAGGAATTAGGGGAAGCTTTACACTTAGCAGGGGGAGACCTAATTGCATATATCAATGCAGAGGTAGAGAAGCAGGAGGCTAAGGCAGAGAGAGCAGCAGAGAGAGAGGCGAAGAAACTCGAAGCGGCAGAGAGAGCCGCAGAGAGAGAACAGAAAAAAGCAGAACTAGAAGCAGAGCAGAAGAAATTAGAAGCAGAGCAAAAGAAACTAGAGTTAGAAGCAGCAAGAGAACAGAAGAAATTAGAATTAGAAGGAGAACAGAAGAAGGCAGCATTAGCAGCAGAGAGAGAAGCAGAAGTTAGGAAATGGGAGTACGAGCGGGCAGAAAAGGAAAAAGAGAGGGAAGAAAAGGAAAAAGAAAGACAGCATGAGTTAGAGCTAAGGAGATTGGGATCAGGAGCTTCAAGTTCTTCCTCAACCCCTTCCCACTCAGATCAGCTAGAGGTAGCCCCCAACCCCGTACAAGGAATGTCATTTCCACTGGGAACATTCAATGAAAGAGAAGAAGGTTTAGATCTCTATTTGACTAGGTTTGAGCGTCTAGCAACAGAGTATAAACTAGATCCCACTCATTGGTCTTTTAAGCTTAGTCAAGGGCTTAGAGGAAAGGCTTATGACATCTACAGTAAGCTACCGACTGACAGAGTGACTGACTATCACAAAGTAAAAGAGGCACTCCTAACGGGATTCGAACTGACAGGAGAATGCTACCGGCAAAAATTCCGCACCAACCGGAGAGTGAAAGGAGAGAGCTATGCGCAGTTCGCGGATCGGTTGTCCACAACGCTGGATAAGTGGATTAGCCAGTCAGCCACGGCTAAGACGTATGATGGACTGACAGAACTGTTAGTATGGGAACAGCTACGGGAAACCATGACCCCCGAGCTGAGGACATTCTCAGTAGAGCAGGGCGCGGAAAGACTGGAAGATCTGGTCAAGGTCGCAGATAGGTACGTGGCCGCACACGGAGAAGCCAAGAGCTTCAGGCGAGACCTAAAGCCTAACGGGAAAGAGGCACAGAAACGAAGCCCTAACCGGGAAGAGCGCACCGCGAATAAGCCGAATAACCCCAGACCTGGGCAGAATAAAGGACCCAACACGGAATTCGGGAAAAGAGGTCCTGCAGAACAGAGACGGTATTGTTCGTTCTGCAACAGAAACAATCACTCCACCGCAGAATGTTTCAAGTTGGCCGCACAACGTAGGGAAGAGCGCGAAAGCCGGCCAGCGCACAGAGTTCTAACTCAAAGCAGCGGTAACAAGCCACACACAATCGGAGATCACCCATCGGTGACAGACACGGTCAAGGTCAACGGAAAAGAAGCGAACTGTCTGTATGACACAGATCTATCATACGACGCGATAGTTAGCGAATCTCTTGTATCGCGCGCGGACTTGACAGACAAGACAGTCGACTTACAAGGAGCAGACTTGACGAAACCGACGACTACTTGCCCAATAGCTTGGATAGAAGTAGAGAGTAGGTACGTCACAGGACGAATCCAAGCAGCTGTTTTACAGAAACCCCTGTATGATCTAGTGCTAGGTTGTAGGTATGTGTTCTTAGGCACGCCCCCTAAAACTGTAGAGATAGCTGCAGTGCAAACCAGGGCCCAAGCTAAAACCCAACCACCCCAGCCCGAGTTCGCTCCGAACCCAGGACTCGAAGAGATCAAAACAGCACAGAAAGAAGACACCTCGATAGCGAAGTGCTTCCAGAAGCTACCCAAGGCGCACGCACCCCCGCACAAGGGAGACTTCTACATGGAAGAGGGAGTTCTACATCGACAAGGAGATGGAGATCACACCCAACTAGTACTGCCAGCCACCCTTAGAGCCCAAGTACTAGAATTAGGCCACAGCATGCCACTCAGCGGACACATGGGAATTGGAGCCACAGTGCAGAGAATCAGCGCACACTACTATTGGCCAGGAATCACGGAGGATGTCAAGCGCTACGTGAAATCTTGCCACCAATGTCAACGATATTCCCCGCGACATCACACCGTACCAGTTACCTTAGGACCATCAGTGGTAGTCGGCGTGCCATTCCAGCAAGTCTCAGTAGACATAGTAGGACCACTGCCCATGACCAAGAAGAGGAACAGATTTCTACTCACACTCGTCGACGCATGTACGATGTGGTGCGAAGCAGTCCCGTTGCCAGCGATCGACACCAAGAAGATTGCAGATGCACTCATCGCCATCTTTACCAGAGTCGGATTCCCGGACAGCATTAGAACGGACAACGGATCTCAGTTCACCGGCCGCCTGATGCAAGACGTGTTCGAGTTGATACAAGTTCATCACATTCGCACACCACCATACCACCCAGCCAGCAACGGACAAGTAGAAAGACTGAATGGAACCCTTCTCACCATACTCAGGAAAGTCGCCGACGACAATCCAGAAGCGTGGGACACCTACGTGAATGCGGCACTGTTCGCATACCGAGAAACGCCCCATGCAGCCACAGGCTACACCCCGTCAACCTTGCTATTCGGCAGACCTCTAGCAGGACCGCTAGAAGCCCTACGCAGAAGTTGGACGGAAGCCAAGATAGACGACACACCAAGAGGTGCCACCAAGTACGTCGCAGACCTGCAGGAAACCCTCAAAGCAACGTGGAAGAAAGCTGGTGAAGCACTGAAGAAGGCAAGAGCCCGTCAGGCGAAGTACTACAACCGCCACGCGAAGGACAGAGAACTGCAAGTCGGCGATCAAGTGCTACTCTTACTTCCAAGTGGAACCAACAAGCTGGACATCGCTTGGAGAGGACCGTACCGGGTGACTGCCAAGAAATCCAAGACAGTCTACCAAGTAGAGGTGAACGGGAGAGCCCGATACCACCACATCAATCGCCTCAAGAAGTACACGGACCGACCAGCGACCCCCAGCACTCACACATGGATGGCCATCGCCATCGCGGAAGAAGTTCATCCCCAACTACAACAGCATTGCCGTACCACTGACAAATGGAACCCGGAAAATCGCCCCGGACAAAGTCGTATGGACAGCCGAATGCGAGACAGCATTCCAAACACTCAAAGACAGAATGACATCGGCGCCAGTACTCCACCTACCCGATTTGACTCAGCCATTCGTTCTTCGCACCGACGCAAGCGACTTAGGCCTCGGAGCAGTACTGCTACAGCGCGACCCCAAGAATGCAGAGACGCTATTCCCTGTCGCCTACGCCGGCAGAAAATTGAGACCCGCCGAGACCCACTACGCCACGTCGGAGAAAGAATGTCTTGGACTAGTCTGGGCCATACAGAAATTTCAACTCTACCTGTATGGGACCCACTTCACAGTTCAGGTGGACCATCAACCACTATCGTTCCTGGCAGCCTCCAAGTCTTTGAACTCTCGCCTGATGAGATGGGCACTCACCCTTCAGGCATACTCATTCCAAATCGAGTACATCCCCGGCAAAGAGAACCACGGAGCCGACTACCTCAGTCGCCATCTCGTGGAGGACACAGCAGCTGTCGCCCACCCAACACAACTAAGGGCCACAGCACCAGAATTCGTCCCCGCCCAGTAATACCCTGTCACTAGTGTCCATAGCTACCTGGCACAGCATTGCAGCTCAGGTAGAGCAACTTAATTAGTTTGTAAATAGGACCCTAGGATAGTGCAGTGTTAAACTAGGCTCTGTAGTAGAAAAAGGTCGAATCCAGTAGTCATCGCCTTTTTTCAGTTGAGGGAGCCTGTCACGAACTGGCTAGTTTTAACTCTGCTTGTTGACCATTTAGCCATGTGTAGTCTTTGTAACAGTAGAGAAGTTAGACTATTACACAGCAGACCACACACGGCGAGCGAGCCACCCACATCGCAGTGAGTCAGCACTTGAGCTTTGAATCGGACCGTTTTAACCAATCTGAAGCAGGCTCAGTGGGTAGAGCAGTTTGACTGTGTCAGATCTTAGCACAGTTTGAATCAGTCGTGTGTGAGACGAGGTAGAGTCAACATCTCCACAGCTAGAGAAATCTCTACACTCATAGACCAGGAAGCAGGACTTTGAAATCTTAGAATTTTCTCAAGTCATCACGGGCCTGAACTTGTCAAACAGGTAAATGAACACCCTTCTGTTTCATCGTGATATATTTATATTATTGTTGAAATTATGTTTGAAGAATTTGCTATGCATAAATGTGAATTATTAATCCGAATTTGCCGTACCACGTGGAAGAGCCGAGCACGAGGCGAAACACGACCGGTTGCGCCGCCATGTTGTATCCCGTACGGAACCACTGTTGTTTAACTTATATGTATGTTTGCAGACCAGTGGCTGTACCCGTGAATGTTTATAATATTATTATTAATTCTGTATGTGTATAGTTAGACACGATGTATATTTATGTATGTATAGGAATTTAGAGTGAGATTCCAGTGGACCCCGGAAGTAGCAGAATGTTCGTCGCTTATGTATAGAGATGTGGAGCTATCACTGAGGGCTACTTGGCTTTCAGTGAGACGCTCTGCACAAACCGATTATTCAGGGTTGTGCAGAATTTCGTCTCTTATATTACAGACGAGCAGGCGAGCTATCCCGAGCTATCCCGAGCTATCCTGTGCACCCCACTCCACAGAAACGACTAGTTGGTTGAGGAGACTCTACCGCACAAGACGGAAAGAGCTACCCGAAGAAACACCCTGTCAGACCCCACAGCGTGGCAAGGGAACCCAACTACACAACGACAAAGGTGTACCAGAAGCTACCTCACAGAAGGACTTCGACCGCACCATCAGAAAGTTAAGTGTAATCTCCGAAGGTGCACTTAAACTGATCATAGCAGGACCACAGTAGTCCAACTCTTCAGAAACTGTAAAACGGACAACAGTAGTCCAAATCTACATGAAATATTATAGCAAAGTGCCCGAGGAAGAAAAAACAGCTGCCTATACTAGACTATCAGCGATCGAACTATTAGCAGGAAAGAGACTTTTTAAGTTAGATTAGTACTTAGAGAATCTTGTATAGAGTAGAAGAAATAAATGTGTGATTTTAACTGTTATCAAGTGGCTGGACTACATATGATTCATAGCCGTGTGAAAGCTAGTGTGACAGTAATCTTTTACCATTTTTCTATCTATTTCTGTATCCCAACCTTAACACAGAACGAGCTAAACAAATAAATTTATTAAAGTAATTCATAGGGTGACTACTAGCAGTTCCCACCGAATAAACGTGAGGGTCCATAATTCCATTGTGCAGAGCCCATAAACCCCACGTGACAGATCCTAACGCTCATGTCCTAGACGGGTGAGTGCCAGATGCACAAATACACCCACCAAGCACTAGGTCCCTGCTCCCCCATGCCCTGTCGCCCAGGATTGTGCACAGCGCTCTGGGTGTCAAAGGATGCGCCTGAGACCGCAAGTGGGCTCCTCGGACGGCTTGAGTTAGCGGATCCTATAATCAGCCAGCGCCTTGAGTAATTCTTGAACTGGAACAGTGCTATATAAGAACGATTAAATTAAATAAAATACGAGGGGCCGGGTAGCTCAGTTGGTAAGAGCGTCTTGCTAGTAACCGAAAGGTCGCTGGTTCGAATCCCGGATTGGTCAATGTGTGATCATATTATTTTCCCCCTTACCAACAACTGGCCCGCTGGTGTCAGTATAAATCGGTCCAATAGTCACCTATATGCGAAAGTGTCGTGTGACTATAATCTACAAACAAACAATAAAATACCTTAAATGAATTTTGGGTTTTTTGACACATATGCATAGCACCCCCAATCCTCTCCACCTTTCCCTCTTCCTCCCACCCCTACTTCCCCACCCCCACACACACATAAAATTGCAGATTTTTGCAAATCTGTGCGAGATGAGTCCTAAATAGTCCCAAAACGGATCTGGAAAAAAAAAAGTGGGTCCATCCGTCTATCTGTCCGCCGTGTGCCGTCTGTCTGTGCAAAAACTGTAAAGTGGCTAAGTACTCGTTTCACTATCAACTATCACAACCAAACTTGGTAAGATGGTGTATACCCATGAGATCACGAAAATGATCAGCGAATGAATGACTTCACTTTTAGGTCAAGGCCATAGGGCCATCAAATCTTAGTCAAACAATGACACATTTTTCACAAAATGTCACTTTTGTTCCTAGGTTATTACTATTGAACTTATGATTCTTTGCTGCACGATAGATATCGATGAGATACACATATCGTGCAAATTAGGTCAATCTCTTTCCAAGGTCAAGGTCACTGGGACGGTCCAAAGTCGGTTTGTATAGGTACTTTGAAGTGACCTCGACCCTAAACTATGAGAGATATAAATTCCAAACTTGTTGTATTTAGAGATAATAGATCAATCTTTCATATATTTACAATTTTTTCGTTGATCTTGAAGTTCATTTTAGGCCTTGCAAAAAGATAGAAAAAATAGGTCATCGTACAGTGGAATGGCTGTTGATTTAAACCATAGTATGCCACAACATTGGGTTGTTTTGGCTGTGCTTTATTTGATAGAACATGAGTGTATTTAGAGCCAGAGGTCAATGTCATTTCAAGGTCAAGAGCATAGAAAGATCAAAGTCGGTACTTTGCATTTTAATGCATTTTAATGTTGTTTTTTAGGGGGCACTCATTTTCATGTTCAATATTGAGTTCCATAAGGAGCATGTGAAATCATATGGGCTTTGCCCTTCTAGTTAAACACACTGTCTTAGAAAACAATTATAGCTGTCCTTATTCAAAACGCATTGAGAGCGATGCTACCTCCACTTCATACCCCCTTTCATTTCACCTTCACCCTGTTCACCACCTCAGGTTTAGTGTCAGGCCTACCCCTTGGGGTCATGAGCAATCTTGCCACTGTAGATTGTTCAAACCTATAAAGGGAACAGTGAAAGCCACAGTTGAAAACCTGTCTTTCCTTTATAGGCAAGACGCTTCACTGCGGCAACAGTACCCCCGTTGGAGTGCCGGGGGTTTTCAGTATAAATAGTATCCCCACTTTATGGAAATTTAGTGCTTTAAATTCCCACTGTCGCTGTCTTCCTCATTTACTCTTTCCTATTCTTGCTCTGTCCTTCACTCTGCTATACTATCTTCTTCTTCGCTAGATCAATGACCTACCTTTTTTCTTGAAAACTCTTCCTGGACAAGACTCCTTGTTTGTGTATGAGGTCTGTTGGATCAGCTTGGGAGTGTTGGACGCTTTCTGCCGGGTGGTCACTAGGGCTTCCTACGAATGTACTATTTAGCACTATAGGCATTTTATATGTATGTGTTTGGTTGATGATTTATAATGATGTTTGTATTCTATTTTGTTTTTGTAACCGGGGTGTTCGCGTAGTTGAGGTCAACCCTCAGCCGTCCCCCGCGTGGGATGTCTTTATTGTAAAGTGACTGGCCGGTGGAGGGCATTCAATTTTCCCACTGGGGTTGTTTCAGCAGATCTTTTATGCGGATCGGGGGTTGTCCGGTCCTGATTTGGCTCGGAAGAGTCCGCTGGACCTAAAGCAACAATAAATCAATCAATCAATCAGTGTCAGGCCTATTGTTCTCTATATGCATCGCGATATATAGATCCATCAGAAATACAGACTGTCTAGTTTACCCGTTATTCTGGCGTCTAGCGTATTCCTTCGCAGTAACTGATAGTCTGTATTCTCCATGGCATTCCTGGGTTACATATACTAGTCGCTGAGTTGTTGTTTGCGGGGCACAGCAACAGTCAAAATGTTGTATAGTGATGATAATGATTGTTAGCTACAACAGAGGTCAGACATTCAAACTGCACCGCAGACGCTGAATGGCACTGAATTAGTGAACGGAGTATAGAGTGCAGAGAACAGACTGTGTAGACAACCAGTGGGGGCAATCTAAACATGTTTGCCTTTTTTTTAAAATCATCTTCAGCAACGGCAGCAGACACAACTGCAGCATCGTCGTCTTTGTCGCAGCCACCAACAACAGCGAAAAACACATTACCACCAACAACGCCGCCACCGCCACCGTCATCATCATCAACACTATCATCATCATTCTTATCATCGTCCTCCTCCTCCATCCCCATCATCACCATCACCACAGGACCTGTTCTCACCCACCCACACAGAATCACGTGACGTCAAACAACACAGAAAAAAATTTCGATCGTTGAATGTGGAAAAACCACCCACATCTCCCTTAATGCTCCCCCCAACCCCTCCCATCTTTACCCCAGTCCTCGCCGCCCTTGTGCTCCACTTTCCCTCCCCCATCTCTCACCATCATCTTTCTCCACATTCCCAACATAACCCACTTCCACCCTTAAACCCTTCCCTCTCTTCCCCTCACACACACACACACACACACACGCATACACATACACACAAACACACCAAAACATTACCTCTCCTGTCATGTCACATGAGCACGCCACTGCCAGTAACCTGCAGGACGATTGATTTTCGTTCAAAGACTATCTTCATGATCCAGTGTCGTTCGATACGATCGCAAGCCGCCATACGGGTTTTGGGAAAGTCGTTGGCTCATAGCCTTCACTCATGGGATGACAAAGCAAAACAAGTCAGCACCCCTCCCCGCTCCTCTTTAAAAATAAAAAAAAATCTGAAATTACATTACATTACATGATTATTGCTTTAGGTCCAGCGGACTCTTCCGAGCCAAATCAGGACCGGACAACCCCTGATCCCCATAAACGATCTGCTGAAACAACCCTAGTGGTAAAACTGAATACTCTCCACCAGCCAGTCACTTTACAATAAAGACATCCCACGCAAGGGACGCTGAGGCTATACTACAATTTATCGAACCCCCGTTTACAAAAACCAAAATAATAGAATACAAACATCATTATAAATTATCAACAAAACACATACATATAAAATGCCTACATTGCTAAATAATAGGAAGCCCTAGTGACCATCTGGCAGAAAGCGTCCAATATTCCCAAGCTGATCCAACAGACCTCAAACACAAATAAGGAGTCTTGTCCCGGAAGAGTTTTCCAGAAAAAAAGGTAGGTGACTGGTCTAGCGAAGAAGAAGATAGTATAGCAGATTGATAAAACTGAGCAGGAATGAGAAAGAACAAATGAGAAAGACAGCGACAGTGGGAATTTAAAGCACTAAATTTCCAGAAAGTGGGGATACTATTTATACTGAAACCCTCGGCACCCCAACGTGGGAAAAATCAGAAATGAGATTTAGTCAACGTCCGTCTAGAAAACAAGATGAGACGCATCATTAGGATGCACTTTGAAAGTCAGGTGCTCTTAGATTGAGCGCTCCAAAAATGCAAGCCAGGCTAGCGCGGTGGATCAGAGATAATCAGAAGAATAGCAGAGGAAACGGGTTGTTTTGAATAGGGAGGGATAAGGAGTGGTTTTTAGGAGTGATGAGGGGTTTTGAGAGCTTCGTATGAGGGTGAGGGAAGAGAAAAGGGGGATCAAGGGAGACAGGAGGGAGGAGAAGACGAAAAATCGGTGGCAGAACTGGCAGCATGGATAAACTGAAAGGTGTTTTGGTTGCTGGCGATAGGATCATCAGTACATACATGTGTAGCACTGCCTTGAAAGATTTGTTTTTCTTCGCTTCGTCTTCTCTTCCCCTCTCATTCCCCTCTTTCTCCTTGTTGTTGTTGGTCTTTTGTCTTCTTCTTCTTGTGGTGGTATATTTTGCAACTTTCATCATAAGAGCGATATTACGCTGAAACGCAATTTACTGACGCATTTGTTCACTATTAACAAAAACCAACTTCTTGATAGCATTCACACAGCGGTAAATTAAAGCTTCTTCTTGTTCTTCCTTTTCCTGTTTTTCTTCCTTCACGAAAATACTCATCCGTTGCCAGGTCACCAGGCAGCATTGTGTTCTAAGCGGTTTGCAAATCTCCGCTCGTCGCTTATTTGTGTCTGTTCCATACAAGCATTGCAATTAAATGATTTTATTTGTTGCAAGCTTTGCCGTAACGTTGCAGCGTAACGTGACGTATTAATAAAGATGGACACTGCACAGAAATCTCCTTGGAATGTTTATGTGTACAATAAAGGAGTCTGTATTCTGTACATTTACTGACGTTCTGTGAAGAAGCATTGCTTTCAGTAAATATAATTTAAAATACAATTGTGGGGCTACAGTTTTCCACCACATAGGCTAAAGTAGTGTAGCAGTTCGTTTTTTTTCCTTTTAAAAAAGGTGCGATTTTACGTGATCGTAATAAATCCATCGGTATTACCTATAAAATGAGTTAGTGTGATATACAGTCGCAGCGCTCTCACATGAAGTTGTGTCGCAGTGACAGTAGGCTATTTCAACGACGACCTATATATTGCTAGTGATTGTATTTCACAGTCAAAACATTTTATGAGACACCTGAGCAAAATCTAGACAAAATATTTCGCCGGCAGCAATATTATTTTATGGATCTACTGTTGCGCGACATTCGGTGCTGCGACTTTTTGTTTACGAAACTTGAAACACTAAAACTGCAGTGAACACATTTTACTGCTGACTCTATATCGTACTCCGCTGGAAGTTCAGTTTCCGCGAGTGGCGAGGACTGTGTAAAACCTGTTTTATAATGTTTATATAAACAGTGTCTTGGATCAGTTTGGCACTGTCCCTTTTTGTCTTTGTCTTTCCGTAGGCGCCCACAGTCATACTTGTTGATTATAGGCCTACTGGCCTTTTCTCTTCAATTCCACTTTCCTTTGTTATACGACCACTGTAGGCTTACATGTGTATACGGGCGGTATACAGGATTCACTTTGCCCGTGAGGGGACTATAAACTGATACATACATACGTTACCATGTTCTGGACCGTTATGATGGGTATTTCTGTGTTTAGATAATATAGTGCTGCATGTCTATAATTCACCTCCATTTTGTCATTTTTACTTCAAAGTCATATTAGACCATTGACAATATAATTCAATGATTCTTCGAGTTTGTATTTTACATCGTTGTATATTTTATGGGTCATAACGAATTGATGATGATGATGACGATAATAATGATGTGGTCTTGTAAAGCGCCGTCTCCACGTCAGTAGTCTAGATCTGCTCGATAGTGTTCATGGTTCATACTTAAGCACCGCAGCCAGTAATGTCAACATGTAGTGATCGCATGTGATGTAATTGGTGAAATATTTAAAGTTGTCCTCGGGGGAAGAGGTGTCGTGGAGGGGATGCTTGGGGTAGTTGATCGTTGGGGGATAAGGGCTGCAAGTATAATATCACTTAGTAATAAAAACATCCCTCGCTGGCTGGCCAAAATCACTTCAGAGTGCAGCAGTGTGTGTCACATTTATCTCCCCTGGCAGAAAATTCTATAAAGAAAGGTAGATAAAGGTGGCCCAACTAAACTAAACTAACTGGCCCCTACCGTATTCCTGTGCACGTCCTGGTGAATATGGTAAACACCCTCTATCGCATTAGTTTCAACATCTCTCCCTGAACTTCCCGACTTGTCGTTAATTTATTATATTGTTTTTTTTTACATAGCTAGCGTTTACTGCTGTAACTTGCAAATGATTGTTATGTCAGGAATTGTGAGGTTCTTACAGGATTCCGTGTCAACCCTGTGTCGACTATTGATAACCGAACCACACTTGGGTCGCTACACAGCTTCAGCTGTGTTGACACGATGCCTCGAGTTAGGGTTAAGTGTACATATTACTGCCTGAGACAGAAGTGTTCAAAAACATGTTAGTGATAGCCTAACTCGCTCAACTCCTGTGCCGTTTTCAGGTTGTTTGGTCGACTTATTATAGTTTGCCTCGTGGCGCATTGGATAAGTCGCCGGTTTCTTTATGCCGAAGAGCGAGGGTTCGATTGATTGATTGATTTATTGTTGCTTTAGGTCCAGCGGACTCTTCCGAGCCAAATCAGGACCGGACAACCCCCGATGCGCATAAAAGATCTGCCGAAACAACCCTAGTGGGAAAATTGAATGCCCTCCACCGGCCAGTCACTTTACAATAAAGACATCCCACGCGGGGGACGGCTGAGGGTTGACCTCAACTACGCGAACACCCCGGTTACAAAAACAAAATAGAATACAACCATCATTATAAATCATCAACAAAACACATACATATAAAATGCCTATAGTGCGAAATAATACAATCATAGGAAGCCCTAGTGACCACCCGGCAGAAAGCGTCCAACACTCCCAAGCTGATCCAACAGACCTCATACACAAACAAGGAGTCTTGTCCAGGAAGAGTTTTCAAGAAAAAAGGTAGGTCATTGATCTAGCGAAGAAGAAGAAAGTATAGCAGAGTGATAGGACAGATCAGGAATGGGAAAGAGCAAATGATGAAGACAGCGACAGTGGGAATTTAAAGCACTAAATTTCCAGAAAGTGGGGATACTATTTATACTGAAACTCCCGGCACTCCAACGGGGGGAACTGTTGCCGCAGTGAATTAGTCATGCCTACAAAGGCAAGACAGGTTTTCAACTGGGGCTTTCACTGTTCCCTTTATAGGTTAGAACAATCTACAGTGACAAGATTGCTCATGACCCCAAGGGGTGAGGGTTCGATTCCGCAAGGGGCGAACGTATGTGACTTAGTTATGAGACTATTGAGGTCAGTGAGGGTTTTCTCCGGTTTCCTCCCTCCCTTCAATAATGATAATTGGATGCCGTCAATCTTAAAAAAAAAAACAAAAAAAAACAACAAACAAACAAACTTGGATTTGCTATCCGTCTTCTAATAGCGATCTCCCTTCCTTTACACCACATGTTAGAGTGATAGATGATTGTGTAAGAATGGGTGAAAACATGCGAGGCCTGCATGTTAGTATAGATCCCCGCGTTTGAGCCCGATTGTTGATTTGGGGTTAAAGCGCGTATATAGTACAGCATCCAGTATTATTATTATTATTATTATTATTATTATTATTATTATTATTGTTATTATTATAGCTCTCTTGTTAATGTTAGATTTCACTTTATGATTGCTTGAAAGGGAAACAGTGGTGTTTTAACATTTGGCACTCATATAATGTGACACTGCAACAATGAATGAATGAATGAATGAATGAATCAGGCGTGAACACAGGAATATTTTTTAACGATCGTATCAACCTTTTTAAAAAGTCTTTTTTAAATTCCACAACGGACATAAAACATTACAAAATAAAAATTAAAGAAATAATGCATTGCACATATGAATTTGGACAAGCACTTAGGCATACTGTAGTGGAAAATATAGCAATGAGCACATGTCCTCACCATTGTCCCAATGTAAAAACTGAACGCAACGTTAAAGACTGAAAGCAAATTAATGCACATGCCAATCATATAAACGACGGTGGACATAAAACATTATGGTTTACCATATATCTACCATAAGCTTGTGCATCCTCTTTGGTTTAGAGCGCTCTGCAATTGAATTATGTAACGTAACATAATATACACTGGGCAAAAAATGTATTTCAAAAGGCATTAATCAAATGCAAAAAAAAATGTCTCAGGTATTTTGCATCTCAAACAGACAACACACGCATACAACCACACTCCCTCATTTAACACTGAATAAGGGGCACAATCACAGAATTTACCGCATATTCCGAATCTTTTCTCTTTCCTGTGTTACGTCCCTTATTCCAATTTCTAAACGCAATTAGGTTGTTTGAAAATTAGTATATTTTTATGACAGAATCAACTGGAATCGGCTCATAATGAGAAAAATCAGTCATTAACGTTTCTCCTCATCATCATCGTTACATGCGCGCGTTGTGGCCGAGTGGCTTAAGGCGGGACTAACTTGCCTAGTCCACAGGTTAGAAACCAATGGTGCCTTCAGGGATGGGAATTGCCAAAAGTTGATGGGGCTTACTGCAACTGCAAGCCGGGGTCCAGGGGCCGCTTAGGCCACGGTGGGGTCAAGGGGCAAAGCCCTTGTAGGGGGTCCAGGGGGGCTTCGCCCCCCGGAAGAAAATTCATTTTATCAAAATTAACTCAATTTTGTAGCCTCTTTTAAGAGCTAGAAAAGAAAAAGATGATGCAAGGTGTTTAATTATTTAATCAGTTTCTTGTTCCTTCTTACCTCTTTAAAGCTTTTCTCTGTAAGTCCTACTTATCTCCCACCATTTCTTTTTGATTGGTACTTTGTCACATTATGCACACCGTTCCAATTGTTCAAACAATGTGATTAAATGTATTTTTACTCTAATTTGATTTTACTGTAAAGACATACCACATGGAGATACAGACATAATATATGGACGAGTCTTGTATTAGCATTGCTTTAAACCTACTATTTCACAAAGACATTTGCAGCTGAAGCATTACATAGTTGTAACCAAATATTTCACTGTATAGTTTTCTTACTATTAATATTATAATATAAAATACAAATAGTCAAGTTCTTTAACAGTTTATAAACCAGTTTATCTTCTTTTGGAATTTTTTAATTTTAGATGTTGAAATGAAAAAAAAAATATAACTTTGAAAAGAAAGAACTAATATTTGATTGCTTCTTTATCTTTTTTACTAATAACACCTCATTTCCTTCATCTTCTTTTCTGGTGTTAGACTCAATTCTTTTCTCACTGACTGTTACTATCTCATTCCCCCCCCCTCTACCGCTGTTTCTTGTGTTGTGACTGGATGTTTTTCTGTCACATCTTCTGTGCTTCTTGTCGCATCTTCTCTGCTTCTTGTGACTGGATGTTTTTCTGACACTGGATGTTTTTCTGTCACATCTTCTCTGCTTCTTTTTCTGCTGCTTAACAGCTGTTGGTTTTCTGTGGCTTTAGGGAGAGACGACTGCACTCCTAGTGCAAGATTGACTTCTTCTCTTGTTGCCTTTAAAGAAGACTTTCTTGCTTCATTCTTTTTCCAAGCTGAATTCATGGAAACAACAAGTTTTTTGTCAACCGGATCTTTGATTGGGTCTTTCTTAGCGAAATATTGTACGGCTGACTTCTGTCTGGTAGAAAGTGCACATTTTACAGTCTGCATTGCTTCATACGTGGCAAGATCCATCTGTGCCTTTCCTTCATCCAAAACATTGGCCATGATGCTGAATGAACTCTCCACTATGGGGCCATGAAAGCAGCTCAAAAGTGCCTTTGCTGCAGCACAAAGGGTTGGGTATTTTTCTGTGCTGATGCTGGCCCACCACTGGTCAATGGGGACCTTACAGTCTGCCATGTTAAGCAAAGGATCACAGTTGTAGAGCCTTGCTTCTGCTACAAATTTTCCATTCATGTCAGAGGAGATCAGATGAGTCACTGTAGGTATCTGATACAGCAGGGATAGTGCTGTTTCTGTGTTTCTAGCTGCTGGATCCAAGACACTGCAGATCTTCAAAACTTTGTTCTTTAAGGGCATTTTCTCTTGCAGGTACTTGCTGCATTTGACAAGGCCATTCTTTAGCATTTCCATTTGCGAATCATAATCTTGCTAGGTCACACACAACACGCTTAGGAAGTTCATCTAGTTACTTCCCTTTTTTTTTTTTTTAAATGTCCGCTGACTAAACACACAAATCACCTAAAAAAAATAAAAAAAAAAATATAAAAAAAATGGAGCGTACACAACAATTGCTGGGGCGCTTTGAAGGACTCGATGGGGCGTAAATACGACCGGGGCGCACTAATTCCCATCCCTGTGCCTTACAGGTGCGGGATCGATCCAGCATCTGGGCGTTATGTTTATCCGAATATTATTTACTTTTGACTCCGATAACGGTTCGGGGGTTTTCTCCGGGTACTCAGGTTTTCTCCCCCAGCAAAATTTCAAAAACAGAACTAATATTAGTTTGGGTTTGGGCGCGCCACAGGCTGCGATTACACCTTCGCTATGGAGGCAGCCAAAAATGTCCCAATAAAATGGGACAACAATGTATAAAAATCAGAGAGATCCTAACACTCAAAATATTTCATGTTCCTTGGTAGTATTATTTAATTAATTAATTATAATAATAATAATAATAATAATAATAATAATAATAATAATAATAATAATAATTTAGGTAGGCCTATTTAATAATTTTGTTGATCGTTTATAACACACATAATTATTGTATTACTTCCAAACCTAACTTCTCAAGATGCACATAATCTACATTTTCTTAATTTGACATTTAAACATTTATGTATCCTTCTATAACGGGACTTAATGCCTTGGGTAGGCACACAAATCGTTCAGTTGTTCTAATTATTATTATTATTATTATTATTATTATTATTATTATTATTATTATTATTATTATTATCATAATTATTATTATCAAAATTATTATTAGGTGACGATTATACTGACCAAAAAAAAAGTGTGCCATTCACAATATACTACAACTGACCAAAACTGTAAAGCTAAAAACAAACGTTGTGCCCACGGCTTCCCCTGAAAACATTAGGATCATATGTAAAATAGCATGTTCAAAGAGCTTATGATAGAAAGAGGGGGAACTTGGTACAGAACCGCGAGACGAAATGTACGAGTTATGCTCCCTTGTCGACATGCTGAAAATGGCTCGTGGCAGAAAGTCAAAAGGCGACCGAGTGAAACAGGACGGTGACTTTTGCACAGCTATCAATTGCCATAATGCCAGATACAAGAAAAGTTGTGTTGGCATGTCCTTTTTCAAATTTATAAGAGACAAAAGAAAGGTAAATTGCAATTGAAAAACTTCATTTTTTTGTGTTTATGTAGGCCTAAACTAAGACCGCTGCAGTGTTGTTAGTGTTAAAACAATTGGAGAGGGGCTTGAATGATTCATGTAATACCTATGTGCTAAATCCAAAACAGTTTGCTTGCTGACAGTTTACGTTCAACAGGTCGCTCACCAATTACGTTATTGCTAGGTTGTTTAACTATATTTGTGCTTATATTTCAAAAGTAGATGTCAGATTGGCAGTTTGGCTTCGTCAAACTGCTTATGTTAACAAGTTAAATTAGACTAAGTCTGTTTTCTCCTCGTGATCAAATACTGTGCAAGATAACCCCTTACCTAGGCACAAAAATGATCCTTGATCTGTTGTAATCCCTTTTCGTTTGAGTGTAAACGAGAAAAAAATGTAATGTAGAAACTCAGTCCTTGTTCTGATCTGTGAATTTCTGCGCAATAGATCTATATTGCGTGGAATGTTGTAGTCTAGCCAGTAGGTTCTGATTGTTCTGTCTGATTAATTAACTATTTTCCATGAAGTGACTGATGTTATTAAGCCAGTGATGTGGGAGGTGAGAGGGTTGGGGGGTAGGGGGACACCTGATATAAATTAAATTCACACTATTAGTGAAACATTTTGTTATTGTGCTTTATTGTGATTGATTGAATGACAGAGCTCTCTCTCCCTCTCTCCCCCCCCTCTCTCTCTCTCTCTCCCTCTCTCTCTCTCTCTCTCTCTCTCTCTCTCTCTCACACGATTACGGATTTACAGTTTCGGATAAATGAAACAGTCTTTCATGCATATTTTAATTTTTAAATATCTGTCGTTGATTAAAAAAATAATAAATTCCAGGGCAGAAAACGAACCTATGACATACACACATGAGCAGCATAAAAGCACCTAATAAATGTCAATAAGTAAACATAAACAAAACAAAACACAAAAAAAGACAGCAGTAGCGGAATGTTAATAATAATGATGGTTAAAAGTTTGGTTTTTGCAAACGTTGCCATAAAAATGTTCTTTTGCAATGGCATAGGCTCAATAAGTTACCACGCACAGATCATTCATATAGCAGATGGTGAAATATAGCCAGCCCGAGCAAAGGGAAATAATCCGTGAGGACGTCTCGCATTTTTGTATAGGACATAATGGAAGTTTCCCTCTCTTTATGTAATAAGCTCTTTGGCATGTTTTAATCATGATGAATAGGACATCAAAATCAGGTGTTAAATCGTTCAGAGATAAAATATTTGAATCTTTCATATAATATGCATTTCAATAACAACTTGAAACGTCATTAAAAGTTTTTAAAAAAAATGTAAACGAATCTTCTACACACACACACACACACACAGTGAATGGCGAACACAACCTTTCACTGATTTGGCAAGGACTAACTGATCAGCAAATTATTACCCACATCCTCATCATCAAAAACGTATACGCCGCCGGCTACGTCATAATAATCTTCATCATCAATCATCATCAATGACTATTATTGCCACAGCATTAGCGATGCCGTCCACTTTGCAGAAGACGTTGGTTTGATGTAAGATCATAGCAAGACCGTCTCAGCCAGAAACGAGACCAGACTGCTTCCTGTCCGTCTGCTCGTCTGCAGGAGTTGTCTTTCTTGTCTTTGTCTTCTCTTTGACCACACCACTGTTTGTTTGCTCTTGCGATACCCCTCTGTCCGTCTCCTGCGTGCCATCTTGACCACCAGAGATGTTGGGATCGGACGGAACTTCAGGGATGTCCGAACATGTGCGCGGTAAGAGGGTGCCTTTGCGCGGAGCCCTCATGGGGTATCGCACCACGTAGTACCTCAAGAACGACCTCATAGAATTGTAACCTCGCTGCACGAAACCAAACAAAACACACAATTTCTGTAATCAATTATCAGTCAATCAAACAATCAATCCATCCAATTAACCAGTCCCTCAATCAATTGGTCAATCGACCTTTTATCGATTGCTTTTCATTTAATAAGATAAGCAGAAACAATATTGCTGGACTAATGTGTACAAACCTGCACTACAAAGTCTCTGTCTGGATCCTCTAGCACAAAGTCAGTTGTCTGGACGTGGCCCGTGTTGATACCCACTGTACGGTCCAGGTCCCGAACCTATTTCAATTCAGTTCACTTCAAGTCAATAATTTATTTTACGTCTGTTTACTATCATGTGATTTTAGACCACACAATCATTCTCGCGCGCATGCACACACAAACATACTAACCAAATCTTAACAAATCTTATAATTTAAAGTTGAACTATATCCATAAAAAGTCCACACAATTATACTCACGCATGGACACGCAAAAAATACTAACCAAATCTAATAATTTAAATTTGAACTATATCTATAAAAAGTAACATTACTACAAAAGTTTAAAAACTGCAGAAATATTTTTAAAAAAAATTAAAATATTTTAATAAAAGAATTAATGAATGAAGAAAAACAATCACAAACAATCATTTAAACTGATCTATCAACCAGTATATCTGCTTACAATGCATTAAGTCGGTCAACCAGTACACATGTGTATACGCTAGCACATACTGTAAACATATGGAATAAAAATCAGTCGATTAAACAATTATTTAACTTCATCTTTTATCAACCATTTTATCTGCTTGCAATTCAGAAATGCAATCAGTTTATTCATGCATAAGCTTGCACAGCATGAAAAACAATACAGTCTTATAAGCACAATGGCGATTTCTAAGCCAAGCATATGGCAGAGAAGATTTGCTACAATAACACAACACACGTGAAAAAAAAGAATTCTAAAACTATGCTAGTTTGTTACTGAATTAAGATGATAACACACTTTTATCTTAGTACCTAAGGTCTGCAGGACTAAAAGACCGTAATCTGTACTGGTAAGAAGTCAGTAGAAACACCGCATCTTGTATTAAAGCTTTACCTCAACATAGAGCTTTTTCACGTTGAAAATCAGCGTTGACTGCAGAGAGTCCAGAAAAGTTAAGAAATTTCGGATCTCTCTCCTCTGGTAGCCAAGGAAACGACTTTGCAGACTGACACCATTTCCCTCGATGAAGCGGACAAGCTCGTCATAGCGAATCTGAAAATATGGCATTTCAAGATCAAAGGATAATTCTCAAGGACAAGTAAATTTGAAGATATGCAATCTCAAAGTTAAAAAAAATAAATAATAATAATAGAAATAAATAAATAAAAACCTAAAGGGAAAAGTAACTGAATCTGATCAGGTTATGTCTTTTCAAGCCAATCGAAGAATAGGCAATGTTAAGGTCTTCTGATACAAGGACACACTAATTTGAAAATAGGACATTTCAAACCCAAAGAATAATTTTCAAGGACAAGAAAGTCTGAAAATAGCTGAAATCTAGGTACATTTCAAAGTCGTAAAATAGATCATTCCAAACTAAATTAATAACTTCTGATGGGGAAGAGTATAAGAAAATGGGTGATTTTTATAAGGTAACAATTCACTAGTTGAACCACTGTTGGCAAAGCAGGGAAAGCATGCAGACTATCGTTTCCTATCGCTCCCTTGGTTTGACCCTGGGAGGTTCAGTGGTGAGAGCGGGGGAGTGGCAGCTTCGCCCCCTGAGACAAGGCCATCACTCCTGCACACCACGCAGTCCAGATCCTGGCCACAATTTTGTACTCCCTTCACCTTCCCCAGCCCCCAGTTTTAGCATGTGTCGCTTTCAGGGTCTCGGAGACTGTCAATTTTTATTGTTCATCGGTCGCAGCAATGGTTATGGTTAGAAATACCCTTACAACTAACAGTCCTCTATCCTCAATCCTACATACCTATAAGACGATTTTTTCTTTTGCACCAGTTAATTGTCTTGTCAGTGTCATTCTCACCTGCCCATTGTTGTCGGTATCGAGCAGAGCGAAGGCCTGCTGTACTGTGAAGTCTTTACCAAACAGCACCTCCGCCTGTTCTCTGGGAAACTCCGTCGTCTGTACCACAATTAAAAGTTACATTATAAACCAGTTTAATACCAGTGCACAAATCCATGCCACGCGGATGTACTCATAGCACCAAATTTAAACAACACCGACTGAGCAAAACTGATAAGTCTTACACAGAAAGTATTTAGCTGATTAAACAACACATCATCATGACAAGTAAAATGGCCATAAATCACGGGCTCCCAACACAGGCACCAAGAATTTAAACAAATAATAATAATAAATATTATTACAAGGCTTTCCCCCCCTCCTACCACCCTTCACACACACACAAAAAATGTCTGTTTATGGTATTCTGAACGACCCTAATTTTCTGGCCCTACCTTAAATTTTTTGGGAGGATCGTCTGGAAAAAAAAAGACGAAATCCCCCCAAAAATAGCACCCAAGGTGAAAAAGGTTTAGGAAAAAAGAGCCGACCTCCCGACCTTATTTTTTTATCCCCAGTTACCATAAACAGACTTTTTTTTTGGTTTGGTCTAACATAGGTTAGCGTTTATATAATTAATATGAATACATACAGAATAATTATTGTTAACACACGTTTTAAATATGTATATAATTTATCAATACACAATGTTGAATTTGGAATACAAACAAAGGTCAACATACGTCTTTGAATGCGCCCTCCAGTTCGTTTCTATCAATGACATCATTATGATCTATGTTGTGTTTCTTCAGGACCTGAAACAGAATAAATAAGTGTGCATTTCCTCTAAATAACCAGCGACGTAGCAAATACACTCTTAGTATCACGAGATCCTTATATTATAACATTCACAATAAGTTTATATCCATTAAAAAAAAAAATACAACAAAAAAACAAACAAAAAAAATAACAACTCTTTTGAATGAATATAATTTTTTTTTAATTAATAAATTCCGAAGATTTTGTGCATATTCTATTCTATCCCATAATTCGAAAGTCGTTGGAGCACCACAGATGATCGTTTAATCAGCATACTCCATCTTTCTCTATCCTCAGCACTCTCGTGGCTTCGCTCAGTGTCAAGCCAGTCCATTCTCGAATGTTGTCCTCCCACTTCTTTTTCTGTCTTATTCTTCTTCTGCCTCCTTGCAACGTGCTTTGCAGGATGGTCATTGCAAGGCCTGATGCTCTGGTGACGTGGCCATACCATCGGAGTTTCCGTTTCTTCACAACTGTTAGCAAGGTATCGTGTTGTCCAATGGCTTGTGTGATGGTCTGTCGGACTTCGCCGTTGGTGATGTGCTGGGTATAGGAAATGCCCAGAAGTCTTCTGTAGCACCGCATCTCCATGCTTTGAATTCATCGTTGTAGGTGTGCTGTGAGGGTCCATTTTTCTTAAGCCATCAATGTCATCCGCGAAATGGAGGTTAGAGATTGCTCTACTCCTTATGCTGACTGTGCCTTCATGATCTTCAAATAAAATAAGGACATTTGGCTACTTGATAACTGTCACAGTTGATATTAACTACGTAGGCTCAATATTATGTATTATTGTGTAGAAGTTCTAAGCTCAGATAGTCGCGTGCATTTGTGATGACGTTATTTGTGTATGACGTAAAGGATTACTTTTGAGAATGTGTGGGCGATGGAAATAGAGGCCATCAGAAGTCAGTGATTTTGTGCTTGGCGCTCATTTAATTTTGAGGAGGCCCAAAGAGTGGGTGATCCTGATGGGACAAGCTAAATGGTGCACAGGTCTGTGGTTTGCAGCCAACTAATGGTAGGGTGGAAAAAACAACCGAAGAGAGATGAAAATCTAGATGGAAAGGGAGTGAGGGATCTCTGAGTCTGACCCTTCGAACGGCCAGCGCTGAAGATCACAAAAACAGTCATTTGTATAATTTACGCATCATTGGGTATATGTAAATTTTAATTTTAGGATACATGAGGGAAATTGATGTAGTGTATGGCTAAGTCCGGAAGTCTTCCAATGATCGCGCGCGTACTCGGAAAGGATCTGACTTCGACGGACAATCGGGCGCAGATGAGACATTGGGTTAGACGACTGGTAAGATTCGTTGAGCCAAATTTACAGATGACGTTTCGGTGTAATTGTGTGGGATATGGGAATGTTTCAGATTTACAATTGGACGTGAAATTTTGGATTTCATATATAATTTTGTTGATTATTCACGTTCGGAAACGATCGGAATAATTCGTAAGTATTCGGAAGCCGTTCGGGGTTGTCAAGAAACAAATATGTCGTCACGCCGGCGGAAGTGACTGTCATGGAGGCAGCAAGAGATTAATAGAAATATGGTATATAATATGTGATGGATGCTTCGAACGGGAAGAGCGCTTCGAACGGTAGGAGCACTTCGAACTGGAGAATTAGCACCTTCGAAAGGGAGGAGGAGCACTTCAAACGGGAGGAGGAAGAGTACTTCAGACTTGGGAAGAGAACGTCATACCTTGGTTAGGAGACTTCGTACCTTGGGGAGAATTTCAACAGGGAAATTATGTCTTTAGACGTGATAGGCAAGCCGTGACTGTGAGAGATTGATTTCAACTCTGAAATCCGTGTTCACGGACAACTCCGAAATTCATTCATTTTGAAAGGAGAGCAGGTATTTACTGTGGAGTGAAAGGAAGAGTATGACACAGAATTAAAGTTTGGGGCGAATACAATCATCGGAATATCTGACTATTTGAAAGAGCTATCATCTTATGTAGTACAAGTTCAATTGTTTGTTGAATTTAAAGACATTTATGATTATATAACAATGTGTGCATGCAATAAGTTTGAGAATGAGTTAATGAGTTATGTTTGCATGAGGTTATGCATTATTTTGTTCGTATGTGTATAAAATAATAAATAATAATTTATAAAAAAAAAAAAAACAGTTCTGTGTATGTCTTTTATGTCCTCCCTGTTGTGACAATAGCGTTACCTCTCGAGTGTAGCAACGGGGTCCTAGATATAGTCATCAAGCACCACACAATCCTCTCCCCTCTCAAACGCGTTAATGCAAGGTGGCCACGTTCCACGATTCCTATTTGTATGCGCGGGACCATCTTTTTCTAAGGGTGATTTAGTCATGTTAACGCTTTTTAGTAGACGATCTTTGCTACTAGTAGACACTTGTCTTTAGAATGCTTAAAAAGTAACGTTTTTAGGACTCAAAATGTCTTTCGCAAATATTAGACACAAAACATGTATTTATTTATTTACGACTATATCAGCGTATCGTGACAAGGCCATATTCCAAAATGGGAGGTAACTTGTCTTTTTGTTTTATTTTTAAGTTACCTAGAGTTATCCGGACGTACATCTCGTCTAAGAACACTATGAAAGCTACCCCGACCTGCAAGCTTTTCTTCGGGAAAGGTCGATGACGGTTGTCTGGCAGTGCAAGACCCACCTATCGGAGCTAGCTAGGGTTGCAACTGAAGGTTTCGGAAGGTTTGATGGAGGAGAGAGCAGAAATTGTAGGTGAGCAACTGTTTGTTTGCAAAAAATGTCCGCCCCAACGTTAGACAACTCAGGCGCGACATGCGAGCAGGCCGGTCAAAGTTGTTTCCCTTCGTATTTCCGAGCATGGTCTATTAGACATTTTGTTCGTAATTCTGATCTCGACCTCTGAGGGTCGACGACGCACTTAAAAACCAACAACGAAAGATGGAACTGTCAGGACTTAAAACTAAGGACAATTGCGGTGTGATGCGGTGCATGCAGTGCGGCTGATAAAGAGGGGAAAAACACTCACTCTCAAAAAGGAGTCGACAGCTTGTACCACTTTCGCGTGCTCTCTTTCTGCCCTCTGTTTCAACTTCGCTTGTTTCTGTCGCTCTCTGTGGATAAGACGATAGAAATTAAAATGTGCACAAAACTTAATATATCTTATACGTTTAAAATTATAACACATAAATCAGTAATCAACACTATCGTCCACACTAACGTCGATAGAGTGTATCATCGTCATAATCATGATCATCATTGTCGTCATGATCATTCATCCTCTTCATCCATCCCTATAATATTCATCCATCCTCCTCCTCAATCATCGTTCTCAATCAATCGTCCTCAATGAAACAAACATCAATCAATCATCCATCAGTCATCATAAATCATTAATCCATCAATCATTGTCGTCGTAAATCATCATCGTATCGTCTTCTTCGTTTCCTTCGTCTGAATCTTCAACGTCGTAGACATCGGAATCATCATCATTCATCAATTTACTCATTCATCCCTCCTCCTCCTCCTCCACATCGACATGAATCATCATCATCATCATCATCATCGTTTTCGTCGTCAGCAGAATCTTACACAAACAGTTTAGTCTCCTCTTTTGGTTTAGGTGGATCGAGACAGCCTACTCTCTTCTCCAGATTTATTCTCAAAATGTCTTCTTCTGCGTCAGAATACTGCAAACAAAAAATAGGCATTATTTTAAATTACTAAAACAAATTAAGGAAATGTTAGGAAGTATTGGACAGATAGAGCGAGACAAATAGGAAGAGGGATAAAGGGAACAGCGTGGGGTTGGGAGGGACCAACATAGATGATGGATGGAAGAAATAAGGGATGGATAGAATTCCTTAAACCGGAAACACAACTAGCGTGTTGTAGTGTTTGAGGTGGAGAAGAATTTCACTGACAAAGCAGACAAGTGTATTCTGGCCTATGAGCATATTAGAACAGTGAACGTTAGAAAAAAAAAAATCGTCGTTTCAAAGGCATGCCGGGTGCAAATAGTAATACTAGAGTCTGCTGAGACCAGTACTAGAAATGCAATTATTTTACTTTCGCTTAGATGAGCATCACACAGTTGTGGCAGTAAGGGGTGTGGATGTGGGGTTTGCGTGAATGTGTATGTGGAAAGGGTGAGGTCAAGGGACAATTAGCTTACCAGCAGCATGCCTAACGTTTTATGGTTTTCTTCACCGAATCTATGCTGTCGTTCCATCAGAATGGGGATGTCGCGCAGCGGTTGCAGTCGCCGTATGAACGAATCCTCGGGGTCCATGGATAGATACCAGCCTACGTACAAAACATCAGAACAATTTTAAGGGATTAAACAAACTGAGCACAAGCACAATTATAGGGCGTTATCAATAGGTCTACAATCAGCGGATGCGCTGAATTACTAATATGAACAACATGTATCATTTTCATCATCTTCATAATGAAGCAGCAGCAGCGTCGTCAGCAGCGGTAGCAACAGTATCATCAGTAGAAGCAGCAACTGCATCATCAGTAGAAGCAGCAACTGCATCATCATCATCATCTTGGCTTACCGTCAAAACAGTGTACGGGGTAATTGCACAAGACGCCACCATCCACGTACACATCCTGGTTTCCCCAGTGCTCGTACTTCGACGCTGAAAATAAGCCTGCAACACGCGAAGAGAAAAGTTACAGAAACAGTTGCAGAAATGCCGAAAACAAGCCTCTCAACGACCCTTTCACCAAGCACTCCCGCTGTAACAATTACTTTACTACAAATGGTGGAAAAAGAAAGACTCGGTATCCACTATTTACAAAATCGCTATTGATACACAATGTAACAAAGACTCGGTTACGGCATACCAACAACTGCTGAAGTCTCCCCATAACTAAAGTTTTCACGGGCTGACTAAAACTAGGTCTGAGATGACTTATATACGGGCAAATGTATGGCGGCTGTTAAGTTGGGTGAGACATAGCAAGCTCAACTAACAACTTCAGTCTGCAACCACATTCGAAACAACAGTTCTGATATCACCAAAAACTGTGTTTTGTATCAAGATTGACGATTTGTGTTCAGTGCTGTAGGTTGTGCTTACGATGTTTGGATTTGTATTGCAGCTGGCTTTTAACCTCAGAGGAAGCTTTCAGCGAAATACATATATATAGGACTTTATAATCTGTGTGTTACGTTGAAACGCGAAGGATAGTATGTCTGAAGCGCGCACGATAGATCTAATCGTTTCGTTTTGCAAAGTATTCAATAATAGAGTGTATTTACCTTTGATTTGAGTTTGCGTTGTTGTTAGAAGAAGCTTTGTGTAGGGTTGGTAATTTTTGTTAGTCGATATTATTGGAGAATACTCTAGATCTGCTTGTTTACTATCGATCGAAGTTTCGGGATATTTGAGAACATTCTTGGAATGTGAAAAAAGATGTATGACGTAAGTCAGTGATGACGAACTTTAGTTTGATTAGTGGTAAAGCGTCATCGGGAACATTCTGACGTTATCTCGATCGAGAGAAAAACTATAAAATGGATGCTCGATAGTTGATAGAGTTGTTGATAGTGAGTTGGAAAGTAAAAGGTTGAGAGTGGAAAAGCGATGGAGCGATTGAATGCAGTTGTTGATGTGTGCTGAATAAAAGTGGAAAACTTCATACGACGACTCCTGACTTGTTGATGATTGGACGGGTTGCGTGGATAAACGAATCTGAGTTACACCTATCAGGATTTCAAGCATCGGGGCTAAATCAAATACTGATAGAAAAACACCATCATCGATCGAGTGTAACACTGTGTGATCTATGTACACATTGGGGTGGTGCAGTGGGTTAGTCGCCAGTTTTCTATGCTGAAAGTCGTGGGTTCGATTCCCGCAAAGGGCGAACTTATGTCACTTAAGTACGAGATTATAGAGGTCACCGAGGGCTTGCTCTGTGTACTCTGGGTTTTCCTCTTCAGTAATGGTATCGGATGCAGTCAATCTAAAATTTCAAAAATAAAACTTTGATTTTCCTTTCCCTCTTCTAATAGCGCGATCACCATGCCTCTACACTGCATGTTTTAGTGATAGATATGTGTGTGTGGGGGGGGGGGGGGGAGGGTGAAACGTGAGCATGTTGGTGCAGATTGTCGCACTTTGAGCCTGATTGGTGATTTGGGGACAAGCGCGTATATAGCATCCATTATTATTATTATTATTATTATTATTATTATTATTATTATTATTATTATTATCTCCTTTGGCTATAATTATCCCAGTTTTCTCATCAAAAACGTGATTTTGGTCTGAAAAGATTCTTTCATGTGCATGAGAGGCTTTACCTGGTATTGCCATGGACATGCGGACGGCAGTTCGGATGGGCATATTGGGCGTGGTTTTGGGGTGACAGTACTCTGTTGTCATCTGGCTCAGGTTGGTCACCACCACACACAGCAGCTTCCCGTAGCGTTGGTAAACCTGTAGCAACAAGGCATAATTACAGATTGGGAGTGACAAAGTGCTGAGGACAGAGAAAGATGGAGTGCGCTGGTTAAACTATCATCTGGTTAAACTACCAACGACCTTCTAGTTACGGGATAGGATAAGATAAGATATGACAGTGACAATCTATGATGATGATGATGATGATGATGATGATGATGATGATGATGATGATGATAGTTTAAGTTATTATATATTATCAGTATTGTGGTTTTTTACCCTAACTTCACATATAAATGTGACCCTTATTTGTCGCTTTGAAAATAAATATGTAGAATACATAGTTTAAATATTTGAAATCGGTAGCAGACATCATCATCATCATCATCATCACCATCAACACCACCACCACCACACCACCACCTCCACCACCAGCAACAAGAAGTCATCGCCATTATTATCACATCAAACGTACGTCATGAAAAGTAACATCAGCATTGCCGGTTTTGTCTTCCAGCTTTTCACCAAACCAGCGGAAAATTCGTCGGCCAGGGTTCCAACCAAAGCTGCTCACCAAGTTTGGAAGCAGACTGCAATATCCGCATGCTGCGTCTGCAAAATGACAGAAAATATGACTACAATACAAAGGACATAAATAAAAGACATCACAGACATAATTATGAGGCACGGTGGTCTAATGGTAGTGCTTTGGCTTGCAGATCTGAAGGTCCCGGGTTCGAGCCCTGTCCGGGCCATTGTGTTGTGTCCATGGGAAAGACACTTCACTCCCGTTTCCTACTCCTTCGGATGAGAGTATAAACCGAGGTCTAGTCTGTGTGTCGCATACATTCCATCATCACAGACTTTAAAGATCCTGACGCTCATGTCCTAGACGGGTGAGTGCCGGTAACAAGAACACAGCCAGCATGCACTTGGTCCTTCTCCCCCATCCCTGGCTGCCCAGGATTGTGCTAAGTTGTCCGGGCGTCAGACCATGCACCCAAAGGCTGCGGGTGGGCGTCCTCGGGCAGTTTGAGTTAGATCCTGTATTGGCCAGCGCCTAGAGTCTGGTCAAATACGGCGAGATAAGTGCACTATAAAAATCCTCAATAATAATAATAATAATAATAGGAATAAAACTGGTACCTTGAAAAGGTTGTTATGTAGTAAAACGGCTTGAAGAGAAAACTTCAGTGGCCTAGGTTTACAGGCGAAGGATCATCACCCTTTTACCTGTGTCAGCATCTCAGCCCAAGCAACAATTTCAGAGTATTATCAGTTTTATTCCTCTACATCAAAGGCAGCTGTCACAGCAGTCATCTTCCATCAACCAAAGATATGAACTTCTAAGGAAACGATCTTGCAAGCTCTGCTGATGGTGCAGGCTACCGAGATCCAGCTCACCACTCGTTAATCCTAACAACCAGCCAAAGAAAAACCAACGAACAAACCAGAAAACTAACTTAACTACAACCCTACCTAGGAAGAGCTTGTCGATTCTGTCAGACAAGAACTGTTCGATTTCATAGGAGTTGTAGCCCACCGCTAGAAGAGCTGCGAACATGCCTCCCGCACTGGCGCCCGCAAAGTTCTTCACTTGTTTCATCACCTCCAGCTCCTCCAAGTACTAAACACACAGTACACAAAGTTAGTACAATACTGTGTCGTTACAAATGCCTATTATTATGTTAGGACGACAGGAATAGCTCAGTGGTTCAGTGTGCAAGCCTTGAGTACGATGGTTCGAATCCCGACTTCAGCAAACTATCTTTGCGCATCCCGACTTCAGCAAACTATCTTTGCGCTTGGTGGATATTATTGGCCAGCGCCTTGAAACGTCATCGGAATTAGTAAGTGCGCTATGTAAGAAGAACGATCCTTAAACAGTTGCGATCATGGACTTCCTAGTTCCTTCAGTTCAAGGACCAGAATCAATTTGCCTACACAATACACAGCTTGGATGTTCACTGCAAATGTTCATCATCATCATCATCATCATCATCATCATCATCATCATCATCATCAACACCCACCTCCTCCTCATCATCATGATTCATCATCAATAATCATCAATTATTATTAATCAATCAACAAACATTACGTATGGCATGGCAAGCTTGCAGTCCACGGGTGCCGAAAACCAGAATTGTTAACGGTCCAGACTTAGAGTGACCTAGTCAATGTTAGTAGTCCGACAGAATTCTCAGTAGTCCAACTTTCACATGAAAGTCAATGGGCAAAACCTTGACTGCAAACGATGACATTTGATGAGACAGTTCATTATTCACTCAAACTTATCGTCAACTATGATAAAGGGGGAGAAAGAGCCGTCGTGCTGTACTAGTAGGCTGCAAAATTATTAGGCAACCCACGTAATTTTTCTTTTCACTCTTTATTTGTGGAACCGTCCTGTGCTTTCAGCGCCCTGTATTCCGGTTGTCTACTAATCAAATTCTCTCTTACCCGAACAGCTCCGCAATAAGCCAAGCCCTTGTTGCCGCCACCTTCGAAGACGAGGTTCTCGAACTGGAAGTGGTGGTCGGCGGGGTCCACTCTCGCGGCTTTGTGGTCCACCTCATCGTGAAAGGAAGAAGATCGATCGTACTTTCCTGAGGGCTGGAATGATTTGGGTCTCCCTACCAGGCATGGAAACAAAATCGTCATTATGTTACATTATTTTCTTCGTGCATTGTTAAGACTAGGACCTATTAAATGCTACAAATTTAAACTACATCACCGTTGTAGAAAAAGGAATGTAACTCAATGTATATTCCCAACATTACATTACATTAAGCTTACATTAAATTACATGATTATTGCTTTAGGTCCAGCGGACTCTTCCGAGCCAAATCAGGACCGGACAATCCCTGATCCGCATAAAAGATCTGCTGAAACAACCCTAGTGGTAAAACTAAAACTGAAGGCACTCCACCAGCCAGTTACTTTACAATAAAGACATCCCACGCATGGGACGCTGAGGCTGTGTGGGGCCGGGTAGCTCAGTTGGTAAGAGCGTCTTGCTAGTAACCGAAAGGTCGCTGGGTACGTGCATGGTTCGAATCCCGGATTGGTCAACGTGTGATCATATTATTTTCCCCTTTACCAACAACTGGCCCGCTGGTGTCAGTATAAATCGGTCCAGTAGTCACCTATATGCGAAAGTGTCGTGTGACTATAATCTACAAACCAACGCTGAGGCTATACTCTAATTTATCGAATCCCCGTTTACAAAAACAAAATAGAGTACAAACATCATTATAAATTATCAACAAAACACATACATATAAAATGCCTACATTGCTAAATAATAACATCATAGGAAGCCCTAGTGACCACCTGGCAGAAAGCGTCCAATATTCCCAAGCTGATCCAACAGACCTAACACACAAATAAGGAGTTTTGTCCCCGAAGAGTTTTCAAGAAAAAAGATAGGTGACTGGTCTAGCGAAGAAGAAGATAGTATAGCAGATTGACAGAACAGAGCAGGGTGAGGAGGAACAAATTAGAAAGACAACGACAGTGGAAATTTAAAGCACTAAATTTCCAGAAAATGGGGATACTATTTATACTGAAACCCCCGGCACCCCAACGGTGGACGTATATTCCCGGCCAAAGTTGACATTGTCACACTGCCTTTGAATTTGAAGGTAAGGTGATTGTCAGAGTATGTGTAACAGAGAGGACCTCCAAAGGACTTCCAAACCCTCGGTCACATCCTTCATAAACCAAGAGTTCAATCACATACCCAAGAATTGTGCACAGCAGGAGATATTTAAGGCTAGACGGACAACAAGGGAACAAACTCTTAGCAGTCTCAAGATGGGCCATCCCTCCCCGGCATGGCCAATTGTCTCCCCCCGTTCCACTACATAATTTATAAGGCAGTGCGATACTGCTAACTTAAACGAGAAGTCTTCATTGGGAACAATTGAGTTATACTTCCTTTTTCTACATGATGATCTAGGGTTCGGTAAGGTCAACCATTTCTACTACATTACTATTATTTCTTTACGAATTTGCTAATAGCTTTTTGCAGAGCTTTCATCATTTAGAAAAGCGGCACACGGATGGACAAAAATACATTCAAATTCCTACCTCTTAAAGAGTGGTAGACAAGATTTGGAGAAACCACGATACAGTCGTGTAGAAATATGTTATTTGTTAATACATAGGAATACACTTTTCTTCCAAGATCTGAAGCAATTACACATATTCATCACCACTTTACAATACAAAGTTTCTTGATCAATTCACAGAAGTATATAAAACATATTTCTATAATTGTCTATAATATTAGGTAGTCAAAAGCCATTTTTAAAAAATGATTTCCTCATCACAAAACTGACATAGATTTAAAGAGCTTTTCATTCTGAACACAGTGGTATATTTTTTTTCCCCATAGGACAAATAGGTAAAAAGTTATTAATGTTTGAAAATGCCGAATGTTGGTGTTTTTTTGGCAACGTTTTGGAATTGAAGAAATTGACAACTTTGGAGTCTCAAAGTGAAGCCAATATTGATACCAGGAAGCTGATTTTTGACAGGTAACCCCTTCATATGTTATACTCCAAGCCCAATTTTCTTCAGGCCTCTCCCATGTAATGTTCAGCCGTTTTGGTGCTTCAAAGTTGGGAAATCATCAAATTCGCAGTGCGCGCCGGCAAATTATAGGCCTACTGGTGTGCTACTACGCTCACACGCGTGTCGCTTAACAGGCCTACGAGTACGCAATGACCGCAAGAATTCCCGAACACCGTTTGGGTAGGCTTTTCTACGGCAAAGCGCTCCGCGATACAGTAATGCACAAATTAATAAATACCCTAGTTTTATAAAGGAAAGTCTGCTCTTTATTTCTTGCTAAGTTTTAAACTTCTAGTTAAAATCAAACTTACATCAAAACCGCTTTATCCACTTTGTTCGGCTCGTAACAAAACTTTTTCACACGAGAGCCCCACAATACCTATATGTAAATGAAGCTAAGTATCCGAACTTTTCATTGGTTCTTATTTTTAGGCCATCCAATGAAGTATCGCAAAGCACTTAGACTTTGAAACGAGCCCCTCTCAGCAAACGACGCTGACAACTTTTTCCGCACCGCCATTCAGCGCTCGGATAGGGGCGTATTCAAAAGCTGTTTTCTCGGAATCTTTCGCATAAACATGCATTAAAAACAACACAGATGTAAAGATAAAGCTTTCAATTTTTATTTGAATACAGCCACTGTTCGTTTTGATGCAGTTTTACATTAATAATAAGTGTTGAAAGTGAAGTGAAAACTGAGTCAAAACTGCCGACCGGACAAGAGCTAATGAAGGGCTTGGAGTACCTAATAATATAATTAAGGCAAGTTTATACACCTTGCTTCCTAGTTCTGATGTACGTCTTGGTGCCAGGACCCATTGCCGCCACCACCGATCTCTCCAAGCTGAGTAATGGAACACGTCCACTCTTGGACGCCCCCTCCTGTATCCCAGGCTCCTCTTCAACATCAATCTCCTCTTCATCTTCAATGATCTCATCCTGTAGAAGAAGTATAAATATAAGCAGCTCTTTCAGCTGGAAAAGCGGTAATAAAACAACACTCCCACAACAACAAACAGCAACACCAACAATTACAGTCCATAAAAATGCGTAAGAGGCGCTTGGAACTAAACACACAACCCAACAAAACTGTCAAATGACAAAGCACTATACCTCGCAAGACATCTGGTCTTCAAGGCTTCTCATGACGTCACTTCCGACAGGACTGCTGACAGGGCTGATAATTCCAGTATTCACGTCGATGCTTATCTCCCCTCCATGCGCGGTATCAAAGTCGAATCTAACTGCTTTGTTAGAAGAGTAGCCTCCCGCGACCGCAGAGCTGCTTTCCTTGCTCGGAGATTTATTTCCTTGGCCCGGAGAGTTACTCGCTTTGTCGGTGTTGTCATCAAGGTCATCGAGACTGGTCGAACTGGCCATGAGCACACTGGACAGGTATTTGTCTCTAGATCTCTGTACACACATCGATTCTCTCTCCCGCATCTGTAGGAAATCAAAATAGTCATCGTCATAGTCATCATACTTGCTTGCGTGATTAACAGTTTCACCAAATACACATTGTCACATTTAATTCATTTATTATCGTAGTTCTGTTGTAAATAACTACTACAGCTGCTTGATTTATGTTTAACAAATCGTTCATGTCATATAAGCGTCGCTGTTCACATTCGCAATAAATTTTCTGTTCTCTTTTAACATGGTTTCACTTTGTAAACCGAGACTTGGCCGATATTAAAATTATGAAGCCTTCCATCTCCCAAGCATTTGGTGCTACGATCTTACGTCATCATGTAGAACAAATTAGTTCCCTTTGATGTGAAGGCGAGGAACAGAAGAAGAAGGAGAACATGATGATGATGATGATGATGATGATGATGATGATGATGATGATGATGATGATGATGATGATGGTGAAGATAAAGATTATAAAGATGACCAATACGATGACAGTTTAGATAAAAAGATGAAGATGAAGATTAAAAAGATAATTATAAAGATGATGACTGTAACGATGATGAAGATAAAGATGGTGACAAAGATGCAGAAAATTAAGAAGGGATTGAAATAATGTAACTGCAACAAAACTTGTACATTGCTGACAATCATTTTCCTGACAAAGGTGTAAATATAGAATCAGACAGGGTATGCAAAGGTTTACATGTATCATAAACGTTTCAAGCTTGGTGTCTAGCGTAAGTCTGAATTTAATCAACGGAAAGTATGTGCTTTTATATAAAATACATAAATGAATACATTTCACAATGCACATATACAAGTTAACCAAGCAAACATTACTCACCATAATTAGAATAATTAATAATCTGCTACAGAAAGTAAAGACAAATCAACATCAACAAAAACAGCAGCAACAACAACAACAGCAGCAGCAATCACCACAGCAACAGCAGCAGTAACAACAACAAAGTCAGCAACTACATTTGTTTTCCATTGACACGTGTATGTAAAATAAAAGTTATATATATATCACTAACCTGAACATGTTGCTGTTCTATGGGTGTGAGAAGCTTGGCGCCCGAGGTATTCTTCCTAGTGGAAAGTTTTCCACCCATTAGGATTGTTTAAGCTAGCCACGGACGACCAACGATCAGAAAAACATTCGGCACACTTTCTCCCATAAACAGCGCAGCATAAGCTGGTTAAATGGCGTTACTGGAAAACAAAAACATATAGGTGGATTTAAAATCTTCAGCATTTGTAAAAATTACACTTAATATAGTATGCTAATTTATGGGGTAAAGGGTGGAGCCGGTAACGGGTAAGAGACGAAACCCATACACACAAATTCCTGGGTAGGGTTATTCGCTTTAGGCTGATAAAATCGACCCTACCCTACACCAGATACCAAGCCGCGTATGAAATAGGGACAAAGGTTACATGGCTATGGCACTGAAGTACCGTTAAAACAGGGGAAATCACTCCCTGTCAAAACCGAAATGAAGAAATCCAACTTTAAGCGATGGTTTGAGCAACGAAATCCCACTTCATCATTTTTTAAAATGTTATAACAATGCGAATTTGAGGGCAAACCGTGTTCGCCAAAAGTAAACAACTCCTTGCGAATTGTGGCCTTTTAAAGTCGGGTAACTCAGGGTAATGCGCCTAGTCGAGGTCAAATGCCTACCTCTTGTTTCTCAGAAGTTATGTGACACAGTGAGCCGGATGACGCTTTGTTTGCCTTTATTTTGTAGCAGTGTCTGCCTCAAATTTGGGCGGCTCAGAACAGGAGGTAGGTGTTTTGTATTCATTTCAATATTTTCATCGTATTTTCCGTTATTCTACAGCCTCCATCAATTCAGTACTTTAATCTGACTGGCTAGTTAAAGGGTTAATTCAACTCAATGTTAGTTATGATTAGAGTTACATTATCTCCATTTTCTGTCACCAATTGCCGTTCAAGTTTACATTAGACTGGGGAAAGAAGCCTACTTCTTACTGAGGCAAAACGCCCGTGGTAAGCCTCTTGCCCCATTCCCTGGGCCTTTGCCCCAATTTGTTTGTTTTTAATCTGTCAGATAAGATACTGAGTGTAAGAAGACAAATCTCTTTCTCCCCCACCCACCCACCCCCCTCTCTCTCTCTCCCCTGTCTTTCTCAATGCAGTGAAGCCTTTATTTACACTTAAAAAACGTGCAATTAAACAAGTTATTCTTAAACAAAAAACTTTCCGGATGACTATAAACGGATCAATATCTATCATTTGCCGACAGACTACAATTTAATAAAGTGGTTTCCATGCACATGAACCTTTCTGGCAATGCACCTTCCTACCTTTCTTCTATTTTTTCCAAAAAAAACCAACTGCCAGATCGTCTACAAAATTAAATGTTCCAACTCCAAGAATTGATCTATTTAAAAATAGTCTTGCTTATTCCGGTTCCATTTTGTGGAATAACCTTCTTGAAGACCTCCGCACTCCAGCATACACATTTACATCATTTAGAACACATTCCTTGAAACACATAAAAAAATTAAATGAACATTAATTGTTGTTAACGGATATTAACAACGATAATTTTTTTAACATAATTTTATCTCATGAATACTTGTTTATTTGTTATTGTTCCATGATGTTAATGTTAAACATTAATTTGTTGTAGTTAGTAGTTATTGTTATAAACCCCAAGGGTGTCGGATAGCGCAGTGGTTGGAGCTACTGTGTCGCAATTTAAGCACCGTCCAGTGCAGTTAGCACTTGGATGGGTGACCGCAAAACGTGAAGCGACAAATAACAACGCCCCCAGTTGACTCAACTGTGACTGAGTACCTACTCTCTTAAGGGTGGGGAAGGTAAAGCAGCGAGGGAGAGAGATGGGCATCACCCTCATTACGCTGGCCCAAGATAAGTGTGATCTCCAACATCACGCTCCCTTACGGCCACAAGGTTATGGGACTACCTTTACCTTTTTACCTTACCAAGGGCAAGATGTAAAAACGCACACACAGTGCTTACTCTTTTACCCTTGCAAAATAAAAGTATAATCTAATCCTCTCTGTCTCTCTGTCTCTCTGTCTCTCTCTCTCTCTCTCTCTCTCTCTCTCTTCTCTCTCTCTCTCTCTCTCTCACCCTATCTTTCTCTACGAATACGATATATTTATTATCTCATTGATAAATTACATTTTGGTGCCAACATCGATTACAATTGTTGTTTTTTTTTAAGGCATAAAATAAACCGCTTTTGAATTATAACACAACCACATTTATAAACAGTAATACACAAAAATAACACAGAATCGAAACAACAATACAGAGAAAAGATGTATCATTAGTATGACGGCCAACTAGCGCCAAAACTTGTACAAATATGAGATTTTATGGAATAATTACAATTATCAAGCAAAATTTACAATTATCATTAAAAAAAAGTATAACTATCTTCGCATAATCATGTTTAATTTTCAATTTTGGCTCTAACAATTCGCCTGAAAATGCGGCAAAAACAAAATTTGTAATTATCACATCAAAATTACAATTTTCACTTCATAATTATAATTTTTACGTGATCATGCGTAATTCTGCCTAAGGCGGCATATTAGCGCCAAAACGTGCATTTATATATATATATATATTTATCAGTTATAATAGTCATTAACACGGGTTCTGTGTAATTCACATTATGACGGCCTACTAGCGCCAAAACCTGATAATTACAAATATCATGTGATAATTACAAATATCAACGACATATTTACAACGAACACGTAAAAATTTTAATTATCAAGTAAAAATTACAATTTTTGGTTGTAAAGGTCAGAGCAGTACTCTGCCCATCTATCCAAGACTTCTTGCTTTTCTATAAGAAGTCTTGGATAGATGGACAGAGTACTGCTCTGACCTTTACAACCACATAAAATAACATTTGTCTAAAATATCGCCTACACAAACATCCTACAGTCTGTGTAATAGAACGTTTTATAGAATGATATTTTAACCAAGTCACATAGCAAGGCAATAAACATAACAGAATATGGTTAAAAATCGTCTACTCGAACATCTTAAATATAATGTGTATGTGCGAGATAATAAACATACATATAAAAAATTATGCAGGACACTATATTCGTCATTAAAAGCATCAACTATGACATTACAATTCACTCTCGTATACTGACATTCATAGACACAATCAAACACTATTTTTAAAAAACACCAGTAATTACAGTGAAATAAATTTAAAACACTTTATGACTAAGCATAAATGATAAATAGTTCAAAGAACTCAATGAAAATGAATAAAAGATTTTTCACTACAAACTGAACAAAAATACATTATAAATTAAGTAATTAAAATGCAGTAATAGTAAAAGTAGACAGAAGTACAATTTTTAAAATTTTGACAGAGTGAACGATCACCTACACGAATCACTAAACAACTTACATTATGGAAGTCTCAAGCCATTGAATGCACAAATGAAGGATTCCTTGTACTTACGAATAATACAAAGTGAAATAAACTGCACTAACCTCAACCAGTCTAATGATACTCATTTACGTTCCGGCTGCTACCCTTTATTTTTTTTTCAATACCGAGTATGAGTAAGCCTCCGTGCATCCTGTTGTATTAGCACGCTAAACCATTCTTTGACCGAGCAGGTCTATATTATTTTTAGGCTCTTAGGCAAACATGCTTTTCTTCCGATTCACTTTGAATAGGCCTACATTGTCCGTTTTTAAGCCCTCACATGCATGAACAAAAACTACACTGTCGGTCAAGAATCTAGTTCACTGCTGATCAATGAGTCCTAGTGCTCACTAGCTGTCTGCCACACACACTGCACTCATGCCTACATAAAGATGTCAGCTTACTCGTGCATACAATTAACTGTTTAGGTTTCTGTTTGTTTGTTTGTTTATACGTTAGGCTTACTTAATGCCAGTTTGTGCTACAATGGTTTTTCCTCAAAAATTATACCAACAAATTCAAATCTTATTGTGAAATTTTGGTCAAAATTCGTTGTTGCTCTAAGGCATCGAATTGTATAACTCTTCTAAGGCATCGAATTGTATAACTATCGAATTGTCTAACTCTAAGGCATCCAATTGTATAACTATCGAATTGTCTAACTCTAAGGCATCCAATTATATAACTATCGAATTGTCTAACTCTAAGGCATCGAATTGTATAACTATCTTTTGCAAGAAAAGCTTCGTTTGAAAGACGATGAGTAGATCCTTGTAACTGCTCCTTACCTTACCTCCCTCGCATATTATATCTTCGAAGTGAATTTAAACACTAACAACAACAACAACAACAACAACAACAACAACACACACATACACACACACACACGTCTATATCCATGGCAAATTGGGGGTTTTGACGAAATTTCATCAGAAAGCGGGTTTTTTTAACGGAAAGAGCGCAAACTTCATGTAAAAATGTCAGAATTAGATTACAATTTTAAAAACAAAGGCTCTGTCTAAACCTAACCCTTACCCTATTACTTCAAAATAGACTAGAAAACAGCCCGTCCCAGATAGAGCACTCCCATGAACTTAAAACCGTTCCATGCACTACAAGGGCACTCCCATGTACTAAAAAAGCACTCCCATGTAACTTAGAAAAAATTGGGGCGCTGAAAAAAAGTGGGGCGCTAGCTAAAAGTCCCATTTTGTGCAAAAATGTCAAGTTTAGCACCCATAACTCCATGAATACACGCCCACATTAACGCACAAATTAACACACACTACACGCACATTAACACACCCACACTGAACATACACACATTAACACACACACTGTACACACACTAACACACACAATGCTCTCACATTTTCAAACCAAAACAAGCTGTCTCATTTCTTCTACAGAGCATTGACCCCTTCCTTCTCTCGTAGCTGCAGTACAACTACACGTTTATCACATGCACACTACGCCATTAATATGCAACATTAAGCAACTGCAGAGGGACATGGTTACGGGGGATGAGGGTTTGTGCGTGTTATCATCTAGAAAGTACGGTAATTGCGTTAACTGAGTTGATAGCGTGCAGACTAGACCCTACGCCAGATTGAGTATCTTGGCCGACGGAAAGCACTGTCAGGGGCAATGCAAACCACCAGACATTCGCCGACACTCTAGCGCTTTATAATACTACACTCACAGCTCTTGCAAAACAATAACTATATCTTGTCCTATTTAGAATCAGCCGCGACGCAATACAATTATAAGTGCTCAAGTACCATCTTAACTACAATCGCAAGCTATATAATATTCCATCTTTTGTACTCGAGACAGCGGGGTGCAGCCAAAAGCAATGGTACACTAGCTGTATTAGACGTGAAAAAATAGTTACATTTACATAGCCCAAGTCTCACATATTTCATTCAATGTCCATTTTACAAAACATGTATACATGAAAATACTGTTCATGGCAGAAGGTAGAGAGATCTAGATGTGTGCATAACGAGCTCTTTCACGGAAATTACTTGAAAGCTGACCTTTCTGATGAACGATGATGGCGAAGAAGACGTTTTAAAGCTCTTTGGGCAGTGTATGGAGCTGAAGGGAAGGAGTATGCGAAATAACAAGCCATGCAAGCTAACAGAGATATTAAATTCAACTAAAATCATCAAGAGCAGTAACAAATTAAGCGTTTCCAGCACAATAACAATTTAAAATGTTAGAGAGAGAGAGAGAGAGAGAGAGAGAGAGAGAGAGAGAGAGAGAGAGAGAGAGAGAGAGAGACAGACAGACAGACAGACAGAGAGAGAGAGAGAGAGAGAGAGAGAGAGAGAGAGAGAGAGAGAGAGAGAGAGAGAGAGAGAGAGAGAGAAAGAGAAAAAGAGATTGTTTCATGCGTTTATTAAAATGCTATCAATGTTTACTTTTAACTTCTTTAAATGTTAATTGAAATCGGCTGAAAATGCGGAGCGTTCTGCTAAACCGTTTGCAGGTGTTATTTTGCTGCTTTGATCAAACCATTGGGGCTAAAATTATAATGCGTCATCTTTCTTTGGACGGGCATAAACCGAGGTCTAGTCTATGCACGTACGCGTTCCATCGAACGGACTTTAAAGCTCCTGACGCTCATGTTCTAGACAGGTGAGTGCCAGCAACACAAACACACTTAGCAAGCCCTAAGATCTCTTCGCCCCCAACTCTCCCAGCAGTTTGCTCAGTTGTCTATGGCGTCAGAAAATGCACCTAAGGCAGCAAGTCGGGCGCCTCTGGCGGCTTGAGTTAGATGCTGAATCGGACTGCGCCTTGAGCAGGAAACGCGCTAGGAAAAAGTCGTTTAAATCGATAAAAAAAATATATCACTAACATAATGAATCAAGCGCGAAACTATAAACCACAAACAGCGACAGATGTTTGTTATTTTTATGAAAAAGAAATCGATACTCAGCATCGCAGATCACCAGCAATTAAAATATATAACGCAATAGCCAATACAGTACAGCTTTTTTCGCAATATACGTTTTGTTTCGTTATTAAAGTATCGTCCCCAAACACAGTAGTTTAGTTATTAAATGATCGTCCTTGAACACAAAGCGTATAGAGGACAGTTAATTTGGCTGGTTGCAAAAATATGCCCACAAGGGCTAACAGATTTAAATAAAACAAGTTTAAAAGCCAACAACATCCCTAAAACCACATAAAAACGATGGGAGGACAAAAAAAACAACTAACAAACAAACAAAAAACCTTTAGGACTGTAAAATAGTCTACGCTGAAGACAAAAGATTAAAATTTAAAACCACATAAAAAGATTTAAAACCGGAAGTTGATATTTGTACAAGCTAACGAGTTATCCTAACCTTCAAAAAAACACACACACACACACAAACACCAGCGAAACGTTCGTTCACACAGATGCTCGCAATTTAAAAACATCACCAAGAAGTTAAAATTGGATTAAGAAACGGATTAAGAAAGCTTAAACATAATTAAAATGGCCATAGCACTACCCAAACACAGTGCGTACAATATACGTCTAAAACCATATCCCTTATATCCCCGCCACCCACGTCCCACCTCCCACTCACCCACCCACACACCCCCCCCCCCATCTCACCTCTATTCTCCCTATCCCTTATTAGTTCACTAAGAATTATATAGCTTCAATATTAATATCACAAATGTGTACTGACATTCAAGAAAGAAATTACTCCCTCCAAACAAAAATCAATTTTGTTAGTTTTTTTCGCACTACACACGTCACAGGAAGTCCCTGCATGCATTGAGCATGCTAAATAGAGGGATATTTGCGATGTAAGGATTAAATCAATCCACAAATTAATCTATCACACGCTAAGTCTTCAACATACAAAATACAACAATATGGTTACTTACCGTGAAATGAAGAACGTGACCGCCACAAGGTGATCCCACAAAAGGATAGGCCTATTCACTGGGAATGGCTATACCTCTCTAGGAGTTTAATTGTTCAAAAGTGGTGTAAGCTCTCCCAAACTATTAGGCTGCAGAAGTATTTGTTTCTATTTCTGCTCAAGCAAACAAGGCCACAAACCGGTTAAACAGACAACATGCACTGCATGAAAACGATCAACAAAACTCGTTATTCCTATCCTCATTGCTGAAACAAACAAACAAAAAAAGAATAAAACAATCACGCAAAACCTGGCGAGAGAAATTCACCTGTTACTCACCGGAGATCCGAGGACCAGTACTCTAAACAGAAAGACACTTTGTGCCCACCTGAGAGCCGAGTACGCACGCACTCTACACAAAACTATAACTAGTAACCTAAACTTTCTGCTATTAGGCTAAACCTACTACTAATAATAGAAAAGGTCAGGCTGTGTAGTCAGATTAGTCTACGAAACAAAACAACACGTTTTGTACGACCGCAATCTATTTACCTAGCAGCACGGTCAGTGACGCCAAATTGAAATCGTCTCACGATAAACCGCTGTCTTAGCCACTGCAGCTCAGCTCAGTGTTCTTAGCACACATGCATACCTACCTATAGCGTGTACCAAGACATTTCACAGAATTGCTGTTAGAATTTAGGCCACGTACCCAGAAATGTCCACAAAATGTTTCCAAAAAACGTGCGCGTAGGAATGTTACGAATTATTCTGCTAGTGCAACAACTACTGCTATCTCCACAGTGCAACAACTACTGCTATCTCCACAGTGCTAATCGGAGGAAGCTCGAACGACTTCCAACGAGCCAGGTAGCCTAGCGAGTACATCCGGCGCTAAACCTAGCGGCTGAAGGGCAAGGATTCAATCAGCAGATCGCACGCCGGCTCATACTGAGTATACGCATGCTTGTCTAGACTGCTGCTTGAGGCAAACTACGACTAATTGTCAGCAGCCTCTCACAGTCAACGTATAGGCCTACGCAGACTTTGATAGACGCAGTTCTGCCGATCTTTGCATGCAAGGCTGTCTAGACCATCCCGTCACCCCTCGCACCCACCCACGCCATCCCTATCCCAGCACTCCCCGCCTCCTACACCTTCATACGTCTTTATCCTCCCCTCTCCCCCCACCCCCACCATCTCGCTTCGCTTTCACTTCCTTCTCTATTAATGTACAGAATACATACAGAATACAGAATCATAATATTGTCCCCACGAACACCTGCAAGGAAATTCTTCGTGCAGTGTCCATCTGCATATAAAATCTCAAAGCAATGAAACCGTAAAATCAACACAAAACTGGAAAATAAATGTTGATGATGATGATGATGATGATGATGATGATGATGATGATGATGATGATGATGATGATGATGATGATGATATATCTGCATCTAATGCATAATATTACATTGAGTACAGATTAACTCTTGGAAATGAAATATAGCTTGTTTGAAAATCTAGCAGTTTTCCTAAAGAGAAAAACACAAAACAAAATAGCTGCTACATTTTCAAACAAATATTTCATTTCCAAGAGTTGATCTGTTGAAAACCAGAATCATATTCGGGTTTCCCTTTAGTGGAATAACTTTTCCGAAATTCTCCGCAATGCAGTCACTAAATACATATCTTAAAAAATTATTTTTAACACACGTTAAAATAGTTAATTAGCTACTTAGTTGGAATTCTACAGTACATTAATACCATTCATTGTTTTAAATAAGTGTGTGTGTGTGTGTTCATGTGTGTGCGCACACATCTTGATGTTTTTGTTAGAAAGTTATTTTGTTATACTAATTGTTATTGTTACAAGCCACAAGGGTGAGGTATTTAAAAAAAAACACCCAAATGCTTACTCTTTTACCCTTGTGTAACCAATTGGCCGTAGCCTTGGTTAATGAAAATGTGTGATCTATTTTGCTGTTCCCTGAAACACGCTACATCTAAATAAACGCAGACGTACGAGATATTAAGACCCAGTCCCACTGCCAATTACGCATAAACCACGCACAAATCACGCATAAAATTGGTTTGTGCGTGATTGTTCGTGGAGAAATTGGTCATTTTCTGGGGTTGTGCGTGGTCAGAATCACCGATGAATCACGTATAAACTGCGCATGTATCACTTACAATCGCTAACAAAAAACGAACATTCCACGCACAACAGCGCACAAGCCCAACCCCGATACAATTTCTGACGTTCAATCGACGCATGTATAGCGAATGTAACACGTATGGATCACGCATGAACAGCGCACGAGCACTGATGAATCACGTACGGTCCGCGCATGGAACACGCACGGATCACGCATGAATCGCGCATGAATCACTGATGAAGGGCGCACTATCGCATCCGCTCCACGCACAATAAAAGGCGAGCACTGACAACATTTCAACAGTTTTGCACCAGCACTCGAGGCAGCCTCATCTCCTGAATACTTGAAGACTACTAGAACACTTCCTGAAGATGCCACCCCGGAAAGGCCGCCAGCCCTCCAAGAAGAAGAAGACCAAGGCTCCACAAGAAGACCAAGCTGCCCCAAGGTCACCAACACCTCCTGAAATGCAGGTGGAGGTGGAGGTGCATGCTGCTGCTGCTGATACTGAAAACCCTGCTGCTGGTGAATCCGAAGAAGATGCACGTCCAGGCAAGGGTAAAGTCAGAGGCAAGGGCAAGGGCAAGGGAAAAGTCGTTGCCAAACATGACTATTCCCTTGAAGCTAAGATGGAAGCAAGTCTCCTTGAGTGGATGGTTGAGCATGAGGAAGTCTGGAGGCGGGGCAATTGTCTCTACAAGAAACGTAGAGAAATCTGGGCTGCCAAGGCTGATGAGCTGGGGCTAGAGTTGGACCACATCATGGGCTGGTGGAAGTCAGTCAAGGACTGGTACGTCCGACTAACGAAGGTCAAGTCTGGTCAAGCAGCCAAGAAATACACAGACAGGGAGAGGTACATCCTGGACAGTCTTCAGTTTTACAAGACCCAGCTGCCATCAACCAAGTCTGATCCCATGGTGAGCTTGCCCATGACTTCCACCCCGAAATCACAAGCCAGTGACAGTGAAATGGACAGTGACCAGGAACGTGCACCCACTACACTTGAAACAGACCTGGAGGCAGTGGAGAGAACATCTGCTCAGGCCAGCCAGAGTCAGAGTTCCAGCAGACAGAACAAGAAGAGAAGGAAGAGGGAAGTGGACCGTGAAGAAAAGTGGTTGAAGGAATTGACAGAAATTATGAAGGCTAATCAGCAGCTGCTGACCCAGCTGATACAAGACAGACCAGCCACTTCAGAACGAGAGGCCTTCATCAAGTATGTTGGGGAGAGTCTGCGTTCTGCACCTGCTGACAAGTACAAGGCAATGAAGGCCAAGATAGCAGCCATGATTGACGAAGAAGATGAAGGCCAAGTCCCTGATCCTACAAAACCAGCTCAAGTGATGTCTGCACCGCCAGTCCTCCACCACCAACATGTGATGTACCAGCAGCAGTACCAGCTGCAGCCTCAGCCAAGTACCTCTCAGCAGTACCAGCAGCCACAGCCTGTACAGCAGTACCAGCAGCCACAGCCTGTACAGCAGTACCAGCAGCCACAGCCTGTACAGCAGTACCAGCAGCAGCAGCCTCAGCCAAGCACCTCTCAGCAGTACCACCAGCAGCAGCAGCCTCAGCCAACTACCTCCACTGGGGATCGTTTGTCAGCAGGCATCTTCACCCAACTTCTCTCGACAAGCCAGGAAGTGTTGAATGGGTCCCTCAACCTCAGCAATTTCAGCATCGACAGCCAGCTGTTGGGAGGACCAGGATCTAACAGGAGGAACAGCGGCCAGTCACTGATGGTGGAAAGTGAATGAACATTTGCTAAAAAGACTTTGTGTGAATGTGTGAGCGAATGGGAAAATTTTCTTATTAATAAATTTCTAAACTTTGAAATATTTGTAAGTTCTTGGTATGAAAGTGCACATGAAAGCGAAATAAATGAAAGAAAATGAATGAAATAAAAGTCCCACCAAAAAAAAAAGTGCGCAAAAAAATAAAATAAAATAAATAAATAAAATAACTAAGAAAAACTAAAAAAAAAATGATAAAGAAAATAACAAAAAAGAAATTATTATAAAATAATATCTTTTTTTATAAATTATTTTTTTCTTTCCTTTTGTCTTTTTTATATTTCTTTTTTATTATTTTTTTTTTTTTTTGGGGGGGAGACTTTAATTGTTTTGGGGACTTTATTGCTTTTTCTTTCATTCCTTTCACTTTCATTTGCACTTACATTCAGACTTGCACAAAATTATAAGTCACAAATATATCTTTACATTTATTCCATGCACACTTTGACACAGTCCATTTTAAATGTTCACATTAACCATCTCATCTTGCCATGGTACAGCACCTGCTGGCGAATTACACCAGTGTCTCAGCAGGTTTCTCTGGAGCTTGCCTTCCTTGGATGCTGTGTTGGGGGCCTGCACAACTCTAGTGTCCTCCAAGTTTCTCCCCTCTCGCCAGGCACCAGGCTGTACGTTTCCATTTGGATCTTGCACATCCAGCTGACGATTCTGGAGCACAGGGTACCGAGTCCTCATCAGGTTGTGTAGCAGAACGCAGGCCTTGACAATCAATCTGACAGTATCAGGGTGATGCTGCATGGTGCTCAGAAGAACTTGGAATCTGTTGGCCAGGATGCCAAACATTCTCCACCACTCTTCTGGATCTTGACAGCCTGTAGTTGTAGATTCTGTAGTCCCTGGCGAGGTTCCTGGCACCATAAGGCTTCATCAGGTAGGTCCTGAGACTGAAGGCATCATCTCCCACCAGGAAGTAGGGCACATTCTGATTGTCACCAGGCAAAGGATCGGGCTGAGGCCACCCCCTGATGGTGTTGTTCTCTAGGCCTTCTTTCAGCTCACTGTTGTTGAAGATCTGGGCATCTGAAGCTGAGCCATTACCAGACACGTCCACCCACAGGAACTTGTAATCAGATGTCACCATGGCAAACAGAATCACACTGAAGAAGCCTTTGTAATTGTAGTACTCTGATCCAGAATTAGGGGGAGCTTTGCATGCCACATGTTTGCCATCAACTGACCCCACTACGTGAGGGAAGTTCCATCTCTGGTACCAGTCATCTGACAGTTGACGCCAGCCTTCTTCAGTGGATGGAGGTGACATTTGCTCTTCAAGGTACTCTCTATGATGGCCTCGTAGACTTCTCTGACAACTTTGCTGATGGTGTTGTGGGGGACCCTCCAGGCATACTGCATGTCATGGTACTTGGCTCCAGATGCCAGGTGACGAAGGGTTATGGCAACTTTCAGACCAGGATCCAGGGAAACCCTGAAGTTGGTGGTTTGCTTGGTCAGCCTTGGGGTCAGCCTATGGACAATCTCATCAAACATGTCTGAAGGCATGCGCATGAAGTTCTGAAAGGATCTTGGGTCTTCATTCCTGAGCTCCACCATCAGGCGATCATACAAGCCCTGCTCGGGTCTTCTAGTGATCCAGTCTCTCACCCAGACATTCCTTTGCCTTCTTCTTCTTCTTCTGGCCAAGATCTGATGAATTTGCATCATCGGATAATTCAGATTCTGCACCAATAATGCCAGCACATCTCTTCTCTGAGGGTTCATGTCTTTTTCTGGAGCTTGGTCTTCTTCTGGAGCTTGGACTTCTTATGGAGCTTGGTCTTCTAGATGTGTACCCCTTGGCAGCATGACCAACACTGAAGGAATTGGCCGAAATGGCTGCTTTTTATACAGGAAAATTGCATGCATGATTTGTCAGTGATTCATAAGTGATGCATGCGTGTTCATGCGTAGTTTGTAAGTTTTTCATACGTTATTTGTGCGTGTTTCGTGCGTTAATTATTTTTTGTCAGTGGAACATACGTGGATTGTACGTGTTTTGTAAGTAATATGTGCGTGTTCTGTAAGTGATTCGTCAGTGATGTGCGTGATAGGAAACAATTTCTGACGCACAAGCACTGACGGAACACTGACAGAACACGCACATATCACGCACCTTCCACGTCCAAACTACGTACAAACTGCGCATAAACTGCGTATAATCGCGCACGTTGTGCGTGGAAAAAATTTTGAACCGTTCAAAACCGGCGATCGCGCACAAACCCGTCTCCGCGTACAATCACTTACAAAAACTGATGCTCCACGTGTGAAACACGCATGATTTACGCACATCACTGATGAATCACGCACAAAGAAAATTTTATGCGCAATTCATGCGTAATTTGTGCGCAAGTGCAGTGGGACTGGGTCTTAAGGATGAAAATAGTTGTGATGCCAAGATAGTTAGTAGGGATTGAAAAATGTACAAAGTGTGAAATGAAGAGCGGAAGTTGTAGAAATAATAAATTTATTTTACACGCCACTCGCCGTGTTATTATTCTTGAATATTTGGAAATAACTCACTAAAACACGCGGAGAAAAAAAACCGGAAGTATTTTTCATAGAGGGGATTCCCGTTGGTGCATAGGATAGCAGAAAAGTGTGAATAATTAACCAGTTATTTAGGGATATTATTATTTCCTACATGTACATGACTACTAATAATTATAAAGTTTAGCAATAGATAGATAGCGCACTATTACTATAAATTATTATGTATACTATTGTCTGGAACATTGCTATAGAATTGGACACTTTGGCATAGAAGACTGCCGCTCTATCACTGCGATAAATGCCTTAATGAGGCCACTATTCAGGCCATTGCTATAGCATTGTTACCTTTTAAAGAAATAACTTTAATAAATAATTACAATATAATTTAGATTTTTTTTAAAAGATTTTAATGCTTTATTGTCCATTTTTATCGGGAAATTCTGGGCCGCCTCCCCCTGTGGAAGCCTGTGGCGCGCCCAAACCCAACCTACCTAACATTAGTTGTGATTTTTTGAAATTTATAAATTCTTTAAATTTTTGAAATTTTTTGAAATTTTGCTGGGGAGTACCCGGAGAAAACCCCCGAGACGTTGCCCGAGTCGAAAGTAAATAATATTCGGAGAAACATAACGCCCCGATGCAGGATCGAACCCACACCTGTCAGGCGCCATTGGTTACAAGGCAAGTTAGTCCCGCCTTAGCCCACTTGGCCACAACGCTCCTGCTTACTGCGAATGAAACATTCTTCCTTAAAATGTCACCGTGTCATGTACTGTCAAAACATAAAATCGGGTTTCCATTTCTACCGGGCTTTGACGCATGCGCGGTGAGAGGTTTTTGTCCGCTACGCAAAGCAGGCTCTCTCTTTATTCCAGCTCTCTGGTTATAGGCGCTGTTCTATTCGCCCTTTACACATTTCCTCTTTCTCAGATCATCCTAAATGATGACACGTTCCACCATTTCTACAGACGCTACACAGCTCAAAAACAGTGACACTCCTCAAAATCTTCCATTTATTCTGACCAAAATTTCTGACTGCTTTGAAAACATTTTTAACTGGATTACTGTCAACAAACTCCAGCTTAAGTTCCAGCTGAAGTTATGCTGTTACACACACTCTTGCAGTCACAACAAGCAAGAACATCATCATCATCATCATCATCATCATCATCATCATCATCATCATCATCATCATCATCATCATCATCATCATCATCATCACCAGCATCATCATCATCATCATCATCATCATCATCATCATCATCATCATCATCATTTTTACACTGTATATGATGTTGGTTGTATAAATGTACTGTAGTTTTGTGTGCATAAAAAAAAAGTCCCCTATACGCTCAATGTGTCCGGGGACATTAATTTAATTAAGAAGAAGAAGTGCATAAAAGATGCTTGTTCATCATCAGTATACCCCAAGTTAATCTGATGAATAAAAATTAATGAAACAACAAAAAGCATCATCATCATCATCATCATCATCATCATCATCATCATCATCATCATCATCATCATCATCATCATCATCATCATCCTATAGTCTACTTACGACTACTACTACTACTACTACTACTACTACTACTACTACTACTACTACTACTACTACTACTACTACTACTACTACTAAGGCATAGTATTTATATAACGCACAGTATCATAAAAGCTGATCTCCATGCGCCTAGCGCGCGCACACACACACACACACACACATGCACACACACACACACACCTTACACACACACACACACACATACACCTTACACACACGCACGTACATTGCCTCACATATGTGGAGGTGAAAGGCAGCAAGGTCGTTTTATAAAGGACGAAAAGGAAACTATTTGTCGTTGTATTTTTGACATTTTAAATTGACTGCATTTTTTTCCATTTTTACCCAGGGAGGGAGGAAACCGGAGTACACGGTCAGAAAAGAGAACCCTGGGCGACCTCATAAATCTCAAAACTGAATTTAAATATTTCATCCCAGGCGGGGATCGAACACACGCCTATCGGAATTGGACACTTTGGCATAGAAGACTGCCGCTCTATCACTGCGATAAATGCCTTAATGAGGCCACTATTCAGGCCATCCCAGTCATTGCTGTCTATTTCTCCCGTTGGGGTGCCGGGGTTTTCTGAATAAATAGTATTCCCACTTTGTGGAAATTTAGTGCTTTAAATCACCACTGTTTCTGTCATTAATATTTTTCTTTCTTGTTCTTATTCTGTTCTATTCTTCAGTATCAATCTACTATCTTCTTCGCTAGTCCAATCAACTACCTAGTTTTTCTTGAAAACTCCCCCAAAACTCCTCATTTGTGTATTGGGTCTGTTGGGTCACCTTGGGGATATTGGACGCTAGGGTCACTAGGGCTTTATATGGTATTATTATTTAGGAATGTAGGCATTTTATATGTATGTGTTTTGTTAATATTTTATAATGATTTTTATATTCTATTTTGCTTTTGTAATTGGGGGTTCGATAATTTAGAATATGGCCTCAGCGTCCCCTGCATAGGATGCCTTTAATGTAAAGTGACCGGCTGGTGGAGTGCCTTCAGTGTTACCATTAGGGTTGTTTGAGCGGATCTTTTATAGGGATCAGGGGTGAGCCTTCTTTCCACAAAGCTGTGGTCATGATTCGGCTCTTTGTAGTCCGCTGGACCCTATAAACAATGACTAACAAACTGCTGTCTATTGAAGACTTTTTGTATAATATGAATTGTTATTCATAATATTCAGTGTTTATGTTTATTCATATCGTATATTAGAATTCATTATTCAACATGTTTTCAGGCCAAGTAGGGCGTAGAGTTACACTCTTTCACAGGCGGCGGAAGCTGCTCAGGATTGGGGGGGGGGGGGGCACACACTATTCACTGACATCAGGGCCATACCTGGGAAAAGTCGAGGGTGGGGGTGGGGGTTACAGATTCAGCGAAGGCGCAAAGCGCCGAGCCTTCTAGGAAGGTCCGGGGGCATGCCCCCCCGAAATTTTTTTTTTTCAAGGATGCAAAATGGTGCAATCTGGTGCAATCTGAACCTTGAAAAAGCCATCTGTGATGGTCTGGGACTTTGAGCTTTTTGAACAATTGAACTGACAAACTCTGGGGTACAAAAATCATCCTCTGCCCCTCCCTTAAAAAAACAACCACACACACATTTATTTATCAGCAGAGATGTTTTGTATACTATTATTATTCACTACTTTTTGTTGATCGTTAACGGTATAAAGCTTTACCTTGTAGTTTATGAACATCAATGCCCTGCTTTCACTTAATTCAGTCCTTGCTGCACTAGGTTCCTCGGCATTAGTACCATTTGTGAATTGTATCTTCTGGCAAAACAGTTCACTGCCTCTTTGAAGTCAATATCAACATCCCTGTGCACTTTCAGTAAAGCAAGTCCATTTAGTCTCTGTTGCCCCATTGTAGAGCGCAGGTAGTTTTTCAGGTTGCGCAACTGACTGTTTGAACGCTCACACTCGGCAGTAGTGACAGGTAGGGTGCAAAGGTTCTAAAGCATGATGAACAGGTTGGGATAAAAAAAATCCCTGTCACAATGTTTCAGTGCTTCTGATGCCGTGGATGGGATGATAGCTGTCGCATTCTCAGCAGCACTTCGCCATTTGCAAACCCACCGTTGGTATTCTGCATCAAGGGTAGCGTTGTCTGGTAGGTCAGACTCCCACAACATTGCCAGCATCACCCCTTCTGGAACCTGCATGAAACCATCCTGGTTGTCTATTAAAGTGCTTGGCACCAGACAGAGACCATCAACTTCTAGACCAGCATTTTTGAACCTCGAGTCCAATTCGGTTGACAGGTGTTCCAAGAAAGGAATGGCAATGCTAATCTTGAAATATTCTTCTGGAGTGGCCGCAGGTTGGTTGTCACGGAGAGCCTGTCGGGATGCTTGACGAGGAACAATAACACCAGTTGTCAAAGCATTTGCCATTTTGCTGACTTCTTCACTTGTAGTCGAGAAAATTGCTGATATTGAAAACGGTAGACTGTAAAAACTGACAGCAAATTAAAGTTTTCAAAACGCGACTGTGATGTGCACGATGTCGAAAACTGTCGGTCACTTTGATCTACGCTAAGGCTAACGATTATGACGCGTCGACAGGAAATGATGACGAAGAGACGAACTTCTCTTTCTGATCAGAGGGTGATGATGATGATTATGATGATAAATACTTGTATTGCTTGATTCCATTTGAAGAAAAAAAATCCTTTAATGCCCTGGCAAAAAAAAAAAAAAAAAAAAAAAAAAAAAAAAAAAAAAAACCCACTACTCATTATTGGAAGGGGCAATATATAAGGCTGCCCCCTCCAACATTTTCTAGGGGGGGCATGGCCCCCCCTGCCCCCCCTGCTTCCGCCGCCTGTGTCTTTACATTCCCATTGATCCACTTTAGGTCATTAATATTGTTACATTCCTATTGGAATTGTAAGTTCATTATGGTTCACAGATTTGTTCGTAATTCGCTTTAAGATTACATGAAACCGATGTATAAAATCGTCCCCCTACAATAAACTATTTAAAAGTGATTTACTCTAAACCTGTTGTACTTGTTAGAACCGCCAGGACCACTTTCAATGTATGAGTTGTGTAGATGATGTCTAATTGTAAGGCAGAACCTTCCAAGCTAGCGGCATGCAAAGGGAGAGTGGGAAGGGAAAAGGATTGGAGGATTTGGTACACAGCAGTGTCCGGATATGTTATTGTAAAAATGTGTTTAGGTCTAGATCATGGACGAGGTTGTTGGACTAATGGAACTCATTTGCCTACAGATTTGGTCAATCACGTTTCCGGGTCATAGGTCACGTTGGAAAGTTTAAGTAATGTTAACCTTGAGAAAGCTAATTCTTTGAATACATTCTATTTACAGTGAGGTTGGAAGTGAAATGTCAGCTGTTGTTTTAAATGTGTTGACTGGCTGAGTCCTGTTCCTCCTTGCCTTAGGTGGCGCTGCTTTGCGGCTGGCGTGTTTTGCTGAGTAAGCAACCCCATTGTCGGCCGTATGGGTGGTGACACATATTGTGTACATTCTAAACTCGTTAGTACTTGTTGGATTACCAGTTGCTGCTGTGTGGATGGCTCCGTAGTGTGACTGCCGTTCTGATACAGAGAAATATTTTAGTCTTTAAATTCAAAATACTATCTTGTAAACCAGAAGAGATAAAACTTTTCAAAGTTGTCAAAGTAACAAAAACAATATCGTAAAAGGAGAGTTTGGTATGATTTAGTAGGGTAAGACTGGAAAGCTAACTGCCTACTTCATCGTTTCAAAACAGTAAAGACTTTAAAACATTGCCTCAAAGAAATGCATAATACACATAACAAAACTGAGCTGTGATTTCAGTTCCCTAAAACGAACATAGCAATCCGAGCTCAGAATGGATAGCCATTAATAAAACCATACAAAATGCACATTATAAATAGATATACTGAGTTGCCCGATAACACGTTGAGATCTAGAACACGTTTATATCTAGAACAGAAAAACCAATGCCTCGTTTAAATTAACACACTTATTTCATTATATTGCATCACATTCAAGATACAATAAGACAAACTATCAAAATAAAATGTTTTTTGTAGATGCATTTGTTTATTAATAGTGTTCCATCGGGCACAATAATCATTACGTATGCATTTGAATACAAAAGTGAGACATTCATTGATTCAAAAGCTGATGTCTTATCGTTAAAAAAAAAACATAAAAAGGTTGTACTGCACAGTTAATAGTTTGAAGTCCTGAAATGGAGTAAAAGGTGACATAAACTAGTACATCATAAAAACAACTGAGAATTTGAGTGGGTTGCATCGATTTTGGTAACAAGTGGTTTTAACCTTTTATAAACGCTTGCGCTTATTGCCATACCGAACTTTAGTCAGCACTTTAGGACTGCTGATCGTTATATTATTTACGGTCACTAACCTTTTGAATTAAATCATTGGGTGTATTAGTTGAGGGCAGATAGATGGCCACAGTCAAGTCGTTCTTTGCATTCACAGTACTGAGGAGTAAAACTCGTTTTGTACGTTTTACTTCTTAGTCTGTAAAACAAGGGGATCCAAGCTGATGGTTATCTAAGGATATCCCCAAGTTGATCGTTAACTAAGGATATGTCATTATGTGCCTTTATTATTTAACCTTATTTTTATTCAACCTTTGGCAGCAGCAACTGTTTTCTTTTGAGCTTTCCCCTCTGACAGTATTACACATTTTAATTTTGACCTTGCTTCGCTAACAATCGGTCCGATATACTTGTTGTTGTTGTTGTTGTTTTGGGTTTACATGTACTTAAAAACGTGGGCCACCCTTCATTAGCAGTCCGGTGTTCAGTCAGTCCGTGGATTCAAATTTCAATTTTTTTTTTCAAAACACTTCTCGTTGTATTTCAAGAAATAATTTCCCCAAAATTCATTATTTGCATTCAAGCACGAGCAAACACACGCACGCACGCACGCAAACACATACACAGACGCACGCATACTTACACCCAGTCACACACGCAGGCACGCACCCAGGCACTTACGCAAACACGCACGCAGGCACACGCACAGGGGCACGCCTGCACACGCACAGGGGCACGCCTGCACACGCACAGGGGCACGCTTTGCGGATACTTTACTTCTAATTAGCATGTTAGATCATTGGTATTTTTACTTTATTACAGGCCAAGGTCATAGTGTTTCACCATTTTAAAAATATGTTTTGCGCTGTGTCCCAAAAATTGGCTAATCGGATTTTGATAATTGTTGGCATGCAGATAGTTCAGATAGTTTTGCAGAGTGGGACCAGTTTCCACATTTGAATGTTATTATTATTGTTGTTGTTGTAGATTTTGCTGCTGTTGTGACAGGGCGCAAAGCTGTGTAGACTGGGACTCAACAACCTCAGTGCTTGCATGGTAACCTTTCGTAGTTTCCGACCTCGGCCTTGTGGCTGCTAGTCTTAATGCAGCTGTCAGTTGTGGTAGATCGGTGTACTGCTGACTTCGGTTGTGCTACATTGCTACTTGGCGTCACATAATTATTATCCAAGCGTATAGCACCTTGTTAGTTATTTTAGTGATGTAGATGTGCGAATGTAGGTGTGCAGGCGTGCCCCTGTGCGTGTGCAGGCGTGCCCCTGTGCGTGTGCCTGCGTGCGTGTTTGCGTAAGTGCCTGGGTGCGTGCCTGCGTGTGTGACTGGGTGTAAGTATGCGTGCGTCTGTGTATGTGTTTGCGTGCGTGCGTGCGTGTGTTTGCTCGTGCTTGAATGCAAATAATCATTTTTGATATCTATTGTACATCTTTGTGTGTGTGTGGGGTTTTTTGCTTGTGTGTATGTATGTGTGAGCGTGCTACGTGTACAAATGACAATTATTGTTTTTAATTGATTGTACATGTGTGTACTAAGAGCGTACTAAGAATGCCAGTGATAATCTTTTTTAAATGTTTTTATACATTGTACATTATGTGAATGCGCACGCGAGACAACCTTAGGCGTTAGCTTGTCATTGTTAGGTGCTCCCATGGGCTCGGCTCCACGTGCCGGGAGTGGACCCCAGTCATTTCTCTTGACTGGGTGACTGATTGATTGATTGATTGATTGATTGATTGTTGCTTTAGGTCCAGCGGACTCTTCCGAGCCAAATCAGGACCGGACAACCCCCGATCCGCATAAAAGATCTGCTGAAACAACCCTAGAGGGAGTGGGGCCGGGTAGCTCAGTTGGTAAGAGCGTCTTGCTAGTAACCGAAAGGTCGCTGGTTCGAATCCCGGATTGGTCAACGTGTGATCATATTATTTTCCCCTTTACCAACAACTGGCCCGCTGGTGTCAGTATAAATCGGTCCAGTAGTCACCTATATGCGAAAGTGTCGTGTGACTATAATCTACAAACAACAACAACCCTAGAGGGAAAATTGAATGCCCTCCACCGGCCAGTCACTTTACAATAAAGACATCCCACGCAGGGGACGGCTGAGGCTTTACCCCAACTACTCGAACCCCCGGTTACAAAAACAAAATAGAATACAAACATCATTATAAATTATCAACAAAACATATACATATAAAATGCCTATATTGCTAAATACTAACATCATAGGAAGCCCTAGTGACCACCCGGCAGAAAGCGTCCAACACTCCCAAGCTGATCCAACAGACCTCATACACAAACAAGGAGTCTTGTCCAGGAAGAGTTTTCAAGAAAAAAGGTAGGTCATTGATCTAGCGAAGAAGAAGATAGTATAGCAAAGTGATAGGACAGAGCACGAATGGGGGAAAGAGTAAATGAGAAAGACAGTGACAGTGGGAATTTAAAGCACTAAATTTCCATAAAGTGGGGATACTATTTATACTGAAAACCCCCGGCACTCCAACGGGGGTACTGTTGCCGCAGTGAATCTGTCATGCCTACAAAGGAAAGACAGGTTTTCAACTGGGGTTTTCACTTTTCCCTTTATAGGTTAGAACAATCTACAGTGGCAAGATTGCTCATGACCTAAAGGGGTGACTGGGTGACTAAGCTTGCCCACCTCTCTTTCTAACCGGTTTGCTCGTTTCTGCCTTCGTGGTCCTTTCACCTGTATTCTTTTCCGCCTGAAACTCTCCCTTCAAAGTCAGCCCTTTTGACCTGTTCTTTCTTTTGCCGCATCTATTGCTGTAACATGACACTTATTTATCTCTAAAACAACATTAATATAAAATTAATTACAATATTGTAATTTACTTTCGTTTGAATTAACAAAAATTGATTTGGTATTTATTTGTTTGTATATTGTTAAAATTATGTTGATGTATTATGAATTGTGTTGATGTATTGAGGCATTATGTCAATGTTGATGAGTTGAATACATTTCTTTACAATGAAATTTGGAGTATATTGAACCCTTTAACTACATGCGCTGTGACCCCCGTTGGGGTGCCGGTGGTTTCAGTATAAATAGTATCCCCACTTTCTGGAAATTTAGTGCTTTAAATTCCCACTGTCGCTGTCTTTCTCATTTGCTCTTTCTCATTCCTGCTCTGTTCTATCAATCTGCTATACTATCGTCTTCTTCGCTAGACCAGTCTCCTACCTTTTTTCTTGAAAACTCTTCCGGGACAAGACTCCTTGTTTGTGTATGAGGTCTGTTGGATCAGCTTGGGAGTATTGGACGCTTTCTGCCAGGTGGTCACTAGGGCTTCCTATGATGTTATTATTTAGCAATGTGGGCATTTTATATGTATGTGTTTTGTTGATAATTTAGTGCTTTAAATTCCCACTGTCGCTGTCTTTCTCATTTGCTCTTTCTCATTCCTGCTCTGTTCTATCAATCTGCTATACTATCGTCTTCTTCGCTAGACCAGTCTCCTACCTTTTTTCTTGTATACTCTTCCGGGACAAGACTCCTTGTTTGTGTATGAGGTCTGTTGGATCAGCTTGGGAGTATTGGACGCTTTCTGCCAGGTGGTCACTAGGGCCTCCTATGATGTTATTATTTAGCAATGTGGGCATTTTATATGTATGTGTTTTGTTGATAATTTATAATGATGTTTGTATTCTATTTTGTTTTTGTAACCGGGGGTTCGATAAGTTGGGGTGAAGCCTCAGCCGTCCCCTGCGTGGGATGTCTTTATTGTAAAGTGACTGGCTGGTGGAGAGCTTTCGGTTTTACCACTAGGGTTGTTTCAGCAGATCTTTTATGCGGATCGGGGGTTGTCCGGTCCTGATTTGGCTCGGAAGAGTCCGCTGGACCTAAAGCATTAATAATGTAATGTAATGTAATGTAATGCATGCGCTGTGGACTTACGAAGAATGTCAGTGCACCTTCGGGTATGCCTCTGTATCCTCCTGGATTAGCTTCTTACCTGCTTGCCTAGTAACCGTTTAGCTGTGTTGGCTGACTGACGAGGTGATGTCGTCTTTGGTCAAAATCTCACTTCTCAGTGAAGATTTCTCGTTTCGCTTCCAAGGTATCAGGGTCATAGAAACCAATCATGAAATCGCTATATGACGCAATAGATCTGTGACGTATTGGACAAAGACTTCAAATTCGCTGACTTATGAAATTCTATCAAGACTGAAGATTTAAAGGCCCCACTAACTTCAAGAAACAAAAACGAAGATACAATGTTAATGATACGAAGAGATGCTTATTTTTGCCACAGGCCTTAAACAATGAAAGCTGTAGTGTCAACTGTTTCTGATTCTGATTTTAAAAAAAAAAACAACGTTGTGAAAGTTTTAATTTAGACACCATAACGGGTAAATTGAATTTGAACGAGGAGGACCTATGTTCAGTTTATACGCACATAGTGTAAACATCTACTAAAATATCTAAAATTATGGAATAAAGTGTACTTGTGTCTCTATCAGGTGCTACAGAAGCCTTATGGGCATTTCCTATACCCAACACATCACCAACGACGAAGTCCGACTGACCATCACACAAGCCATTAGAAAACACGATGACCTGCCCACAGTGGTGAAGAAACGGAAACTCAGATGGTATGGCCACGTCACCAGATCATCAGGCCTTGCAAAAACCATTCTGCAAGGCACAGTGCAAGGAGGTAGAAGAAGAGGGAGACCGAAAAAGAGGTGGGAGGACAACATTCGAGAATGGACTGGTTTGACACTGAGCGAAACAAGCAGGGTTGCTGAGGACAGAAAAAAAAATAGAGCGAAATATAGCTGTTGCCTCATTTTAAATCGCGTACATTCTGCATTATACAATTTTCTTTATCATCACACCCAATCTCACTGTAATACGACTTGTATCTGCGAATCCCTTAAATAATGAAAATTGCAGTCCTTAAATAATGCAAAATAATGCATTGTTTAGCAACATCTTCCATTTATATATATATATATATATATATATATATATATATATATATATATATATATATATATATATATATATATATATATAGAGAGAGAGAGAGAGAGAGAGAGAGAGAGAGAGAGAGAGAGAGAGAGAGAGAGAGAGAGAGAGAGAGAGAGAGAGAGAGAGAGAGAAAGAGAGGGAGAGAGAGAGAAATCATTACTTAGGAACATTTCTAAGAAAATACATTATATCACACAATCAGTTAAATAATGCCTTATATAGGTAAATAATTCCTTATTTAGCAACAACGTCTTAGTTACCTATATCATGATTTATTTACCTAAACAATGTATTGTTTAGTTTAAAAATAAGTCATATAGTACGGATACAATATATTATTTAGATGAATCTTACATTGTTTGTAGACAAATGACTATTTATAAAATATGTTTCTAAATAAGTTTTAGCTGAAAGTGGTAAAAATAAATATTTTACAAAAGAGAATTCCATACTCGAAAAGGTCTAATAGCGGAACACAGAACTGGAGAGCATGTCGTTGTAAGGGACACAACTCTTCAACGAGCGCGCACCTGTGTTAACAGACCCATCTCTACCACCCCTGCCATGCAAATAATTGGTACTCGGCTACTTGTGTTAGGAAGCGACTCGATTTTGCCTACACAGGGCAAGCTTGCAGTTTTTGTTTTGGCAACGCGTGGTACCAAAAACTGCAACGTAATTTTAAAAAAAATAAAAAAATAACACAGGCCGCGAATTTCCGAACCACAATAAAATCTTCTAAACGTCGTGGGTACATTATTGAGGTTTTTCGTACAGCGTATTAATTAAACAACTGGTGGGGGTGGGGGGTGAAGGGGAAAGTATTCTAAATTTCGCATAACGGTTTTAGTTCTACTTCCCCAATGCTATTCCGCCCCCCCCCCATCCCCTGCCCCAACGCCCTCCCATACTCTGTTAATCTCTCTCGTCCTCTCTCTTACCTTTGATCCAAAAAGAAATTAACAATAATAAACAAACAACAACCAAACTATGCGGGCTGATGAAATTGATCAGTTTTTGTTTTTTTTTGCATAATTTCATTCGTAGTCAAAGACATTTTCGCGGTTAAAACAATATTAACTGACTAAATCATGCTATGGTTTTCATTGCAACGAAACATGTGTGTACATTATCGCGAGATATTAAAATCATTAAATATTGTAGCCCTAACCCAATTTCGTAATGGATATTTGCATTAACGAATAATTCTGCTCTCTTTCTTTTTCTTTCTCGCTCTCTCTCTGTCTCTCTCTTTGTGTCTGCCTCTCTGTCTCTCTCTCTCTCTGTCTATGTCTCTCTCTCTCTCTCTCTCTCTCTCTCTCTCTCTCTCTCTCTCTCTCTCTCTCTCTCCCTTCTTCTTCATCTTCTTTCTTCTCTCTCCCTCCCTCCCTCCCTCTCTCTCTCGCACACACATACACACAAGCAGACGTATACATAATTAAGTTTATAAAAGACATTGTCGCGGTTAAAACAATATTAACTGACTAACGAAACATGTGTGTACATTATCGCGAGATATTAATATCGTTAAATATTGTAGCCCTAACCCCATTTCGTAATGGATATTTGCATTAACGAATAATCTTTCTTTCTTTCTTTCTTTCTTTCTTTCTTTCTTTCTTTCTTTCTTTCTTTCTTTCTTTCTTTCTTTCTTTCTTTCTTTCTTTCTTTCTTTCTCTCTCTGTGTCTCTGTCTGTCTGTCTCTGTCTTTCTGTCTGTCTGTCTCTCTCTATCTCTGTCTCTCTGTCTCTGTCTCTCTCTCTGTCTCTGTCTCTGTCTCTCTCTCTCTCTCTCTCTCTCTCTCTCTCTCTCTCTCTCTCTCTCTCTCTCTCACACACGAACGTTCGTATGTGTTTATGCATGAATTGATTTGGTCATGTATGGATGAATCAAGGAGTTGGTAGTGTGAAAGTGTTTTTAAGAGAATTTAAACAAAAATTGATTGATTGTAGATGGCAAGTATGGAGTGAGCATGTAAATAACAGTGAACGTTTTCAAATGTATAATTTGTTTCGTAACGCTGAACATAACAGTCTGCCTAAATATTTGCAATTAAATATTGATAAGCATTTAAAGTTTGTGATGACAAAATTTAGGTTTGGTGTTTCAGAATTATTTGTTCACTTTTATAGATACAGAGTGCATGCTGTTAACGATACTATTTGTCCTATTGGTAAAACGGCTGAAGAAAACGAATTACATTCTGTATTGTGTTGTCCATTTCAAAGTTACTTAAGGAAACAGTTTATAGCCCCCAAATATTATAGCATGCCTTGTGCAACACGTCTCATATGAGACTTCGGGAACTAGCAGTATCGTAACATGTTTTGTATTTATATGTAAGTTATTATATGTTCAATGTTGTTTTTATTATTCTTGTACACACCCTTCCAAAGGGGCGATGCCCTGAACCTCTGGAATAAAAGATTCGTATTCTAATTCTCTCTCTCTCTCTCTCTCTCTCTCTCTCTCTCTCTCTCTCTCTCTCTCTCTCTCTCTCTCTCTCTCTCTCTCTCAATCCCTACCAAGTCCCTCCCTCTCGATTAGGTTCAGAGTACACTGCGTAATTGAGACTCGCAGAGGATTACACCTACGTTCGCCTCTACTGGAGAAGCGAACGTTAAGCTTCTGCGAGTATCAGCTACGCAGTGTGAGGTTAGAAGCGATGCACTAAACATTTTTTTTTTTACAGATAATAAATGCGCAATACTAATGATTAGTTTTCATGGCCTGTGAGGTTTATCTGTGGAGTGGTGTCAGCTTTTGAGCTGTATGAGTGCATTACATCAGCACTGAGGGGAATTCATGGAATTGCCCGTTTGTAGCTCTTTGAAGAAGGTGATATAAATATAAGTTCTCTGGTAAACTGTGGCGAGTCCCCTTGTGTCCGGGGACGGTAATCTACCTACCAACCAACCAACCAACTGTGGCACACACTTTCGAAATTTGTGTTAAGACTATACAACAAAACAGGTAAAAGCTATTGTCTACATCTTTAATTAATTATTTTTATTATATTTTTTATGTGTGCATGTATGTATAATTTTATGTAAAGGTGTATTATTGGTATAAACGTACTAACATTAATCTATATTACTAGGTGTACATGTTGACCTTTCAATAGTAACAAAGACTATGATTCATAGTCTTTGATAGTAATGTGTTCCAATGTGATGGTGCTTTTCCTTAAATTTATGCTTATGTGGTACGTGCAGCACACAATTTTCCTTGTAATGCTTAAAGATAAATAAAGATCTATGCCTGTATCTGTAAAATGGTATTACAGATTTAAATTATTTTCTTTCGTTCTTCAGTGTCTTCCCACACGCCAAAGTTTGCTAAAACAAGCTTAGATAATAGTTTTGATGTTAAATGTGTTTGTACATTTGTATCATTGTATGTGTACAAATATTATGCAAGAGAGAAAGTTTCTGATTGTTATGCAACCTGTAAGATATGGGGTAGCTTGTAATTATAACTTCTACCTCATCACTCAGTTTAATGGAACTATTTTAATCGTGCTTCTATTGTTGGACGTGATTGTTCGTTGTGTGTATGAAATGTGAATTTGCTATTGCTGCCACTGTAATTGCTAAGTTTGAGATGACTAAAGTTGTATTGTATCTATTTTAATTTTTGTTTAAGTATTTAAAAAAAACCAGTAGATTTGATATATTTGTTTAATGTATTTTCTTTCACTTTTTACTGTAGATTATTTTACTTTTATTGTATATCAATGTATTAATTTTTTTTGTAACCAGGTTTTGATGTTTTTGCCAGACGTATAATAGAACCCTTAAATGAGTCAGAAAGTTGGTATCAATTTTCAATAAAATGAAAAAGTCATCCGCTTGAAAAATAGTACCACTTAAAGATAATGTTAAGAGATAAATATTGACATTAATAAAGAATCAGGTGACAACATTCAAAACTAACACACACCAAACTCAGTGCTAACTAATAACACAATGACAATGTCTTGCTGACAACAAATACTTAGTACTACTAGCAATAGATTAAAAAAGCATCGGTATAAATGAGTATGCCTAGATACAACAGAACCTCATGGCGCTTACAAATTCACACAATACAATTTAATAAAGCCATGACAAGTGGATTGCGCGTGAAATATAGTAACGCTTTGGAGGATTTATTCCTCTTCTCTGTTATGGGGACATGCTATCGGCGATTTGTAAATATCCCGCACAGAAGTAAACATTTTGACATTTCGCCGGCTTCATTATTATGGTCGAGGTATCTACAATAAATAGCAACAAGAAGACAGCTCTGTCGTGTACGCTAACTGCCGATTTATGCACTGAATCGAAGACAGGCTTATGTTGACATGCGGTTCAGACAATACCTTGCGCTGTGCAGTCGTGTACATTTGCTTTCGTTAATTTTTTTTTCTTTTATATGCAGTTAGCTCCTTCTAGTAATCCTTGACGGTAATTAAAAACGCACCCTCAAAAATGGTTTAATTGGGCTGATAATCTAGATCTAGCTCGTCTTGAAAACAAAAGAACGACCATAGTGTTTCTTCTTCTTCTTCTTTTTCTTCTTCGTCTTCTTCTTCTTCTTTTATTTTTTTCAACGTAATATCAGTACAACGTATGTTAATGTGATGAATAAAAATTGATACAACAACAACAACTTCTTCTTCTTCTACTTCTTTTTTTTTTAAATTCACATGCATAGCAATGTGAGTTTATGTATTCTTCTTCATATTTGTCTCTTTTTAATCGTCAACAGTCATAAATAGTCCGTGCATTGGTATTCTTACGACTTTCGTATTCCCACACTTTGTTAGGAACATTGTCATCTGTGATTGGTAATTTACCGTGCAATATCAATATTAGGTATACTCTACTTGGTTCGGCTCTTTGCAGTCCGCTGGACCATATAAACAATGACTAACTAACTCTACTTGGTGTTACGTTGAAACGCGAACGAAAGTATGTCGGAAGCGTGTACGATAGATCTAATCGTTTCGATTTGCAAAGTATTCAATAATGGAGTTTATTTACCTTTGATTTGAGTTTGCATTGTTGTTAGGAGAGGCTTTGTATAACGTTGATAATTTGCTTTGGTCGATATTACTGTAGAAGTTTCTGGATCTGAGTGTTTACTTTCTATAGAAATTTCCCGATACATGTCGAAGCAAGAGGTCGTTCCAGAAGGAGAAATAATAATGTATGACGTAAGTCAGTGATGACGATCTTTTATTCGATTGGTGGCAGTGCGTCATTTCTACATTATTCGAAATTCTTCCGGAAGAGAGAGAGGTTATTTAATCGTGTGCCGAGTTGCTGTTGAGATAGTAAAGTTGTTGATAGTGAAGCTGGAAAGAGTTGCTGTGAAAGTTGTTGAGTTGAGAATTGTATGCAGTTGTTGGTGTGTGCTGAATAAAAGTGGAAAACTTCATACGTCGACTTTGTGACTTGTATGCTGTTTGGACGGGTTGCGTGGATAAACGAATCTGAGTTACACCTTATCAGGAATTCAGCATTGGGGCTGAATCGGATACTGATAAAGGAAAACACCAACATCAAACTGAGTGTAACATTTTGGGGGTCAAGCCGCGATTCACGTCATAGCCAAGGGTTCAACTGCTACAACAAGCGAGTCAACGTTACGAGAGGCAGTCATCGAGGGTAGCCGCCAACGAGTTGCGTCGAGAGGGGCCAACATACTGGGACTACATCACCGATAGGTTCGGGTTGACTGCAAGGGCGTGTAGTCGCTGAAGAGTTGCTTCGTGAGCGAACAACAGATCGGGACTACGTTGCTGCCGTTAGACTACGTCGAGGGACAGTCTCGGAGCTACATCGCCAGTATTAGAGAGAGCGACGAGCGGACGTCGCGTCTACTTCAGCACAGGAGCGTGTACATCAACACCAGCGAGCGTCGCATACGACGAGGACTGCGGGGCCTGCGTCAGCGAAGGCGACTAGTGACAAGCATCAGCGCTACTGCAGAAAGCGTGCTGTTCTAGAACAGTCTAGAAGAGTGCAGCACAGTCAAGAACTTTCTAGAAAAGAACTTTCCAGAAAAGAACTTTCCGGAAAAGAACTTTCCAGAAAAGCATTAAGATGGCTGATTTCTGGCAGAAAGGAGTTGAACTAAATCTAAAAGGAAAACAGCTGACGGAGTACGTCAAGTCTCAAGAGAGAATATGGCGTGAAGAAAGAGAAATAGAATTAGAACAGAAGCGTCTAGAATTAGAAGAGCAGTGACGCCGAGAAGAAAAGGAAGAACAGCGTCGCCGAGAAGAAAAAGAAGAACAACGCAGGCGTGAAGAAAGAGAGTTCGAAGCGCAGCGACGCCGAGAAGAAAGAGAAATGGAAGAGAGACGACTTCAGCACCAGCTAGAGTTGGCGCGTATCCAAAACAATCAGCATGCGCCACAAGTCGTCAGCGACCACATGGCTCCAAAATTGCCAGCCTTCGTCGACGGGAAGGACCAGATCGACAGCTATCTGGCGAGATTCGAAAGGTTCGCCGAAAGCTCCAACTGGCAACCTCGAGACTGGGCGATTCGACTAAGTGCACTTCTGACAGGGCAAGCGCTCGAAGTTTACACCAGACTGTCGAACGATGACGCCAAAAACTATGACGTCTTGAAAGAGGCCCTACTGCATTGCTACAGCTTCACAGAGAAGGGCTACCGTAAACGCTTCCGTGAATGCCGGCCTTTGTCAGACGAGACACCAAAGCAATTTGTGGAGCGCCTGTCGTCATACTTACACAAGTGGGTGGAACTATCAGGCAAAGGGAAGTCTTACGATAGTCTCCATGACCTGATCGTGAAGGAGCAATTTCTCAATGCCTGTCACAAGGACCTGGCGACCCACTTAGAACTACAGAAGCTGCAGACGCTTAATGATGTGACCGAGGTTGCCGGAAAGATATCTCCTCGCTCACGGAAAAACGCTGGGGCCACCCAAGGCGATGAAACCATTTCAGAAGACTGGAAACCATGGGAACCAGATCCAGGGGAGTCAGACGAGTCAGAGACACACGGACTCCACGCCACCTTCCAGGGAAGGGCAGTCAAGAGGATGTTTCATCTGCAACGCTACAGACCACAGAGCTGCCAGCTGCACTCAAAGCAGAAATAGCGGACAGCGGAGCAGTACGGACAATGCAGCGGCGTGCAACCGGCAGAGGCGGTTCTCCAATCAACGGCAAACCAGTAGATCTGACCATCAAGTGTGCGGCGGGAGCGTCATTCTTCCGAGTGAGACCGAGCGCGCAGCTACTCCTGCGGACGTGCAAGAGTGCATAACCGATGGCCAACTTCTCCTTGCCAACGGAAAATCCATCCCCGTCGTCGCCAGCGCAGCTGTGACCGTCCAGAACATGCCTGTCTCAAAGGGACGCGTCGGAAATCATGAAGTGACTGTCTTAAGAGACTCTGGCTGCAGTGGGGTCATCGTCAAAGAAGACCTAATCGCTAAAGAACAGTTCACTGGCGATTTTAAATGGACACTCATGGCCGACAGCAAATGTGTGAGAGCGCCAGTTGCGAAGATTCAAGTCAGCACTCCTTTCTACATAGGCGAAGTAGAAGCGGTTTGCCTGAAGAAGCCGCTATACGATTTGATGATCGGGAACATCGACGGCGCGAGACGACCCGACGACCCCGATCCAGAGTGGAGTCCTGCCTCAACCCAACGTGTCGAAGTTGTAGAGGAGGATCCATTGCCGTTTCCCGATGGAGACCTTACAGAGCTGCTACGGGATAATGTGGCTACTCCGGCTCAGCCCTGCCGACCAGAGATCGTCGGTGCTGTTACTACCAGGGCCCAGGCCAAGAGAGACAAGACGTCTACGCCACTGAAGGTCGCCGACAACTCTAAAGCTGCCATCGTGGACAGAGATAAGCTGATCCAGCTCCAGGAAGCTGATAGCACTTTAAACAAGTACAGGAACCGCCAAGACCACGTGACCAAAGGCAGTGGTACGGTCTATTTTGAGGTGAAGGCCAAGATCCTGTACCGAATCTTCCAGCACCCGAGGGTCAACGGAGGTAAACCACTACGTCAAGTCTTGGTACCGTTACCCCTAAGGCGCCAAGTGATGGAAGTAGCGCATGACTCAATCATGGGAGGTCACCTGGGTATCAAGAAGACGTCGGATAGAATCCAGGCGGTGTTCTACTGGCCAGGACGTCATGCGGACGTCAGCCGTTTCTGCCGATCATGTGACATTTGCCAGAAGACCATACCTCGAGGAAGGGTCCCGAAAGTGCCTATGCAGAGAATGCCTCTGATCGACCGACCTTTCAAGAGGGTGGCCTTAGACTTAATCGGTGAAATAAGACCTCCGAGTGAAGAAGGTCATCGATGGGTACTGACCTTAGTGGACTATGCAACTCGGTACCCAGAAGCAGTGCCACTGAAGAAGATTGACACTGAAACTGTAGCAGAGGCACTGGTGGACATGTTCAGTAGACTTGGAGTGCCTGAAGAAATTCTGACAGACCTCGGGACGCAGTTCGTCTCTGACTGCATGAAGGAGGTCAACAGACTGCTGAGCATCCGGCATTTAACTACGACACCCTACCATCCAATGTGCAACGGGCTTGTCGAAAAGTTCAATGCTACGTTGAAGTCCACCCTGAAGAAACTGTGCAGCGAGCAGCCCAGACAATGGCATCGCTATATCAACGCCTTACTTTTCGCCTACAGAGAAGTACCGCAGGAGTCCACCGGCTTTTCTCCGTTCGAGCTGCTGTACGGAAGAATCATCCGAGGGCCGATGCACATCCTAAAAGAACTGTGGACGAAGGAAGTGGACACCCCAGAGGTGAAGAACAGTTACCAGTACGTGTTTGAGCTACGAGAGAAGCTGGAGCAGACTCTCGAGATAGCCAGAGAAAACCTGAAGAAGTCCCAAGATTGTGGAAAGCACTACTACGATCGTAGGGCCGTGAGCAGGAAGTTCAAACCTGGCAACAAAGTGCTGGTGCTGCTACCTACTGATCATAATAAGTTGCTGATGCAGTGGAAAGGCCCGTACGAAGTGGAGACCGTGGTGGGGATCAACGACTACAAGGTGAAGGTCGGCCAGCATTCTAAGATATACCACGCCAACCTCCTTAAGCTGTACGTGGAAAGGCCGTCAGAGACTGTACGCGCAGCAACAGCAGCTGTGATAGACGACAGCTTTGACAGCGAGGAACTGTTGGAACTGGGAGACTTCTATAGCAAAGAAGGCATCGATGATGTTAAGCTAGGACCACGCTTGACAGAAGGTCAAAAGATGGAGCTCAAGGACCTTATGGGCGAATTTCCCCATAGCTTCAGTGATGTCCCAGGCTCTACGACTTTGGTCGAACATGAAGTCCACACCCAGACTTGGAAGGAGCATCTGCAGACCTTGAGGGAGCTGTTCCACCGTCCCGCAGAAGCCAACCTGACCGTGAGACCCAGCGAATGCATTCTGGGAGCTGACAACGTCGACTGCGTCGGACATCCGACGGAAGAAAAAGACAACGGAGGATGCACTGACTCCAGGAAAACCCACGTGATCGTCGTCTTTGACCCTGGGCCGATGACAACCGCAACTGACGAAGGCGACGTTTCCTTGCGGATGAAAGATCATTGACTGTGTGGACGAACTAAGAATATTGGTAATGACAGACTTGAAGATGAGAAACATTGACTCTGTGTAAATGATCTGTGAACATTGACAGTATCCAGAAAGACTTGCAGATGAGAAACTTTGACTCTGTGTGAATGAACTGTGAACATTGACAATATCCAGACAGATTTGAAGATGAAAACCTTTGACTCTGTGTGAATGAACTGAGAACGTTGATAGTGTTAAGACAGGCTGAAATGGGTCTTGATTCTGTACATTGTTTGTGAATTACGTTTCAACGTTGTTGAAAGAAATTGGGTAAATTTCTTCTTGAGTGGGGGGTTATGTTACGTTGAAACGCGAACGAAAGTATGTCGGAAGCGTGTACGATAGATCTAATCGTTTCGATTTGCAAAGTATTCAATAATGGAGTTTATTTACCTTTGATTTGAGTTTGCATTGTTGTTAGGAGAGGCTTTGTATAACGTTGATAATTTGCTTTGGTCGATATTACTGTAGAAGTTTCTGGATCTGAGTGTTTACTTTCTATAGAAATTTCCCGATACATGTCGAAGCAAGAGGTCGTTCCAGAAGGAGAAATAATAATGTATGACGTAAGTCAGTGATGACGATCTTTTATTCGATTGGTGGCAGTGCGTCATTTCTACATTATTCGAAATTCTTCCGGAAGAGAGAGAGGTTATTTAATCGTGTGCCGAGTTGCTGTTGAGATAGTAAAGTTGTTGATAGTGAAGCTGGAAAGAGTTGCTGTGAAAGTTGTTGAGTTGAGAATTGTATGCAGTTGTTGGTGTGTGCTGAATAAAAGTGGAAAACTTCATACGTCGACTTTGTGACTTGTATGCTGTTTGGACGGGTTGCATGGATAAACGAATCTGAGTTACACCTTATCAGGAATTCAGCATTGGGGCTGAATCGGATACTGATAAAGGAAAACACCAACATCAAACTGAGTGTAACACTTGGCCAATGAAAATGTAAGAAACTTGGGGAAATCGATAAGCTTACATCAATACTTAATTAATAGCTTACTATTCCCACAAGTGTGAATGAAGGCTACATATTCGCTACTGATTATTTGCCATCTGCTAGAACTTCGTGCTCTCGTTGTGCAGGCAGGATGGTAAGCCTAACGAACCAAAAGTGGCAGATGTGTATGAGCGATTTGCAGCCTGCAGAGGAGTTCCCACACAGCTTTCAACTAGAGCCTGGTGATATCTTCCGCTTGGACGAGTCCATGAAAAGACTGCAGCGGCAAGAGCAAAACGCCATTAAGGCAGGACAGTACATTCTGCCTTTCCAGCAGGCCCGGGTTCACAACTTCCTTGCCTATATCCACTGCTACTTCGGCGAGGCAAGTTAAGTTAACTCATGATGGTGATGATGATAATAATAATAATAATCATCATCACCATCATCATCATCATCATTTTCAACATTATCATCATCATCATCATCATCATCATCATCATCATCATCATCATCATCATCATTATTGTCAACCTCATCATCACCGTCATCTTCTTCATCATCATCAGCACCAGCACCAGCACCAGCAACAGCAGTAGCAGCTTCATCATCATCTTATTGTTAATGTTGTTGTTGTTATCGACGTCGTTGTTGTCTCTCTTCTTCTTCTTCTTCTTCTTCTTCTTCTTCTTCTTCTTCTTCTTCTTCTTCTTCTTCTTCTTCTCATTCTCCTTCTTCTCCTCCTCCTTCTTCGTTTTGTTTTCCTCCTCCTCCTCATCCTCCTTCTTCTTCTTGTTCTTCTTCTTTTCCTCCTCCTCCTTCTCGTTTTCGTCGTCCTTATCCTCAATTTTTCTTTTCGTCCCCTACTTTTTCGTACATATTTCAACATCTTCAACAAATTGTGGACAACAGTACAATAACCTTAGTTTTTTCCCTGTCCTATTTCAGTTCCCGGACGCACTGGATCTCTGTGATCACGTTCTCAGAATAGACGGCCAAAACAGTAATTTGATCGCTCTGGCCAACAAAGTGATCATCTTGCGCTACATGGCTCGTCGCAAAGAGGCTGACGAGGTGTTGGCGGAGCTGAGAAGGGTGCACACGCAGCCGGACTTCGGTCACTTGAAAGTGCTGGCTCTTGGGGAGTTGGCCGAGTGTTACAGCCGCATGGGGCGCGGCGCCACGTCAAGCTCAAAGCCATCGAGTTATTCAAGGAGATAATCCCCCGAGGAAGGTATCCTGAGATTCTTGATTGGCGATACGGCATAGCATTGATGTACCGACAGTCACTGAGCCTTCAGCATATCCCTTATACCGTGTTCAACCCCACGACGTTTGAGAACCTGCTGCACAAAGCCGTGCGGCATCTCTATATGGTCGCGGAGAAATGGTGGAAATACAATCGTCCTGTTGAGGGAGACGCCTGTCACGGCAACTGGTTAGCGCATGATAATTATGAGCGTGTGATGCGAGGAAAGGCGTTTTCTGAAATTGCTTTACTGATATTTTCAACTATAGACCCATGTTTGAAAAGGTGGATCACGTCCAGTACAAAGCTGACTTTGGCGAAGGCGTGCGATTTATCTTGTTGGTATGGTAGCGATAACTCTTCGGTTCTTAGGAAGGTTGGTCGGATATATCGTAGTAATGCCCTGATCGTGGATATGCTGCCTCAGGCTTTGGACCTACTAGATAAAGCTGCAAGCCTACAGTCTTCGTCATCAATCTTCCACGATCGTGGTCTGGCCTATCTTTCCATGGCCAAACGAGTAAAGAAGCTCACGCAAAGGATGGAGTTCATCAAAAGCAGACGCATAAAACATCGTGGCAGAAACAGTCTGCGATCTAAGAAGAAGTGGAAGTGGGCGCACAAACGATGGATTCCCATGGCACAAAGGTATACCCCAGTCCCGTTTGTTTGGGCTCACGACAGCGAAAAGTACATTGTGCAGATAATAAAGAAGATTATCAAGTCTCCTGACCCGCGTGAGATCATGGGATTGCGACCTGGAGACCAGTATGTGCTGGAGGCTGTGGATAACCTGCGAAAAGCGTGCTCAGAGAGCGAGGGACAGAACACAAGAGCCCTGTACGACCTCGCGCTAGCCTACTTCGCTGTTGATGACGAAGAAGAGGCGTTCAAATGGTTGGAGGAGATCTGCAGTCGTTACACAACCCAGATAGACCTACATACTACGTCGATTAACGTGCTCGACGTTATCGCGGCCTACGAACAAAGAGGTCTCTGGCGGCTGAAACAGTCTCGAGAGGAAAAATGGAATACAACACGCAAGAGGGAACTACGCAGGCAAGGTATAAATTTCCTGGAAACTGCACTACAGTTGTCCACCAGGCATTTCACTCGCCACACGGCTATCGGCCAGTACTCCAAAAGCTCGTGGCTGTCTGTGGGAATTCTCTTTCAGCAAGTCAACAAATCCAACTTACCGGAAGAAGAAAAGCTGCGCGTTCAGATCGGTCTCATACAACTAGTAAACAATCGCACAAAGTTGAAGGAATTGTTTGGCTCTCTGGAGCAGATAATCCTGAAACGAAAAGAGAGTAACCCGAAAGCTGTTTTTGTTTGCATGGAACGTTGCATCAGAAGAAATAAGCGCGGGAAAGCTGTCGTTCTACTTGCTATCCTTCTCCGCTGCGTGAAACGCGAAAACAGAATGGAGTACCTGAAGGACGGAACGGTGCAGAATGTTTACATTGGTACTGCTATACAGTGTCTGCGCAGAGGCAATAGCGAGGGTGCTGTCCATTTGATCAGGTCAGTCTTTGATGACATTCACGGCAATGCAATACCTGATAGCGCTTCATGGACGACGTTTGTCGACCATGAAGATATTTCAGACGAAACCGAGTCTGACGACGATGAGCATGCACAGAAAACGGAAGTCGTCCAAAAGATGAGCAAAAACGGAAAGAAAAAGCAAGAAGAGGACGATAATAATGCAGAAACTGAGCGAGTTTGCCAGATGAAGGAGAAATCCTGGCACGTGATGGTTATTACCAACACGGGCGAGGAGGAAAAATCTGCTAAAACACTGACCCGTGTTCTGAAACTGAGCGGAGTGTCGGTAACCTTCATGTCAGATGACTGTCGTCCTGGTACCCTTGAAATGCCGGGAGGTTTGGAGAACATGTATGCCGCCTGGTCAACCGTCGTCGTAGTTGGCAGGCTCCCAATAAATGAATATCCAGACAAAGACAAAGACAACAGAGAATTCAATGCATACTGCTTTCACGCTGCACAACAGAGGAGCACATACGTCTTCAAGCTGGAGGAGGATGTACCAGTGCCGAAAGTGCTGACAGACTTCCCGACGATGACCTTGCCCTCCACTGTCCTTGACATTCCAGATTGGGTTCTGGTTACCCGGCCTGCTGAAGCTGACGGCCAAGCTGTAGATATGGGACAGCTGAATTTCGAAGGGTCTGAAGGTGGACAGGCCGCTCAGGAATGTAAAACAGAAGCTGAAGGAAGTCAAGGTCCGCCGTCTGAGCTGGAAGACCCTAGAGTGAAAAGGGCAGTGAAGGCGCTGGGCAGAGTCTTAAAGTTCATCACCATCCACCCAGAAGAGACCTAGAAAACATTACTCGCAAAATCGTGGTTTAACGTCTTCGACTGAGTTAGCCTACGGATGACTTGCACATATCCAAAATTTCTCGCAAAATCGTGGTTTAAAGTCTTTGACTGCGTGCCGGATGACTTGGACATACCTAATAAATAAGTTCCCATAGCCCTAGGTATTCACAGTTCTGTGTCCTCACGCATAATTAAACAAATCTAGGCGTTTCACAATGACTTTCGCAGCTCTCTTTTGTATCAAGACAGCCAAAAGATTGTTTGGAACAGGTAGGCCTACTGTTACAATGACTACAAACATTCTATGTATTCCAATTTGCATGGCGATGGTGACGATGTGAAATATACAAAAGGAAATATGATATGTATTTATTGACCTTTCTCAAAAGATAAACAAGGGACGACTGACCATTTCCTCTCCAGTTTTCGGATTCAGTTCTCATACTTGATATGTACAGTTTATATATTTATACACTGTAGAAAACAGCTGATTGGTGATTTTTGTTTCATTTCTTAGTTAGAATACTATTGAGTTTAAGGCCCTTATACATTTTTTTCTTACTCGTTTGTACTTTCATTCTGGTGCTAGGCATTCGGAGAACATTTAAGAATTTTGTATTGCTGGTGCTACTCTAAATGTTACAGCACAATAAGTTGCAGTTGTGCATTTGCCACACAAAGCAGGAGGGACGCACGTTTATCTTGATGACTGGAACAGTGACATGTGATGCTTTGGGATTTTATTTTGGTGTGACTTCCATCATGCATAATTGACTCTTTCTTAAAATAATACTAGAAAAATTCTCTGTTTTATCAGAGATCCGTAGGATCTCATCTGTGATATGATGATGATAATCATTATTGTCAGGGTGGCGACGTGGTGATCGTCCTTAACGCTGATGCAATAGGACGTTAAGCTTCGTTGTTCCTCCTCTGTTTTATTATATCTATCTGCTTGAAAGATTATTATTATTATTATTATTATTGTTATTATTATTATTATTATTGTTATTATTGTTGTTATTATTATTATTATTATTATTATTATTATTATTATTATTATTATTATTATTATTATTATTATTATTATTATTATTATTATTATTATTATTATACAAGCGAAAACAACTAAGCTTACTTCAGCTGTGTTTTATACAAACATTTTATCTCCTTTTATATTGCACAGATAGAAATAGTGAATTTATTGTACAGGTATTCTTAAAAATGAAGTAATTAATCCCTTCATTACATACTGTGTAACCTTGTTGATAAAATTTTCTGCAGTTATCAGCTTGTATCTAGACCGCTTTGTATATTCCGCAGTATGTTTCATAGGTTCGGTCCATAGACCGCATGCTGTGTAGACCAACAATGAAATGGTTATTCTTGTTGCCAATGAAGGTGGTATAATTAGCATTAATGGGTTTGTTATATTGTTGTTAAATTTTATTAGGTATGTCTGATAGAACTGATCGTTTATATACAGATACGTACAATGTTATAGTTCACCAAATTTTGATTCAATCTTTAAGTATTTTACATTGAAATCGTTTTAGTTTCACTGATTGTGTATTAAGAATTGGATATTGTACTCCGGGTCAGTTTGTTTTAAAAAATATATTAAAGGGCTTTGTGTTGTTGTTGTTGTTTATGTATTTATGTTTTTGTGATAAAAGGATTGCTAGAGGGTGCATGTCTTAAAACAATCCTAGTAGCACTGTTTTTAATTTTGTTTTCTTAATTCGCGATTATTTAGTAATTTATATAGTGTATATTTAATTACTTTTTTTTGTTTGTAAATAAATGGGGATCCTAAATAATAATTTTTTTTGTTCTTCTTCTTCTTCTTCTTCTTCTTCTTCTTCTTCTTCTTCTTCTTCTTCTTCTTCTTCTTCTTGATTAGTTAAGTTGTTTGATTGATATATAGTAGATAAGCACTACCATATTGTACTATTGATGTAAGTAGATTTTTAGGCTACGAGTATTTTGCAGGTTTGTGAAAAAAAAAAGAATTAAGAGGAAGAAAAAAGTTGAAAAAGTTGATTTTTTTTAACGTTTTGATGAGTAGATAAATACAGTAATTAGCACATCAATGCTCATATAAATAATACATACCTATAGAATACAGATCTGTATTTGCCCTCAAAGCCGTACATGCACATATGATTGCAGTACATTTTCACATAAACATACTTTACAGTGAGGGAATAATGGTTGACTGTACAACTATTATTGATATGAAAATGCTTGCGGGGGAAAAATGAACAATGACGATAAGAATTAAAAAAAAGTGTTATTTGAAAACGACGTTTGGATTACTTTGTATAGCTAGGCCTATGTATTTGGTTAATGGATTGGTCTCTCTCTCTCTCTCTCTCTCTCTCTCTCTCTCTCTCTCTCTCTCTCTCTCTCTTTCTCTCTCTCTTTCTTTCTGTCTTTCTCTCTCTCCCTTCTTCTTCTTCTTCCTTCTCTTTCCCTCTCTCTCTGTCTCTCTCTCTCTCGCACACACATACACACAAGCATACGTATTCATAATTAATAAGTTTAAAAAAAAATAAATAAAAAGAACGATAGAGAACAAGAAATTTTCATAACACCATTTCCACGACAAGCACTATGACCGGTTTTTGTTTTATTTTGTTTTTAGAGCACAAATTTTCATTTCTAGTTAATAATAATAATAATAATAATAATAATAATAATAATAATAATAATAATAATACAGGGTTCGTACGCGGTTGGGAAAGTTGGGAAAGTTTGGGAAAACTGAGGTACCCTTTTCCCAGTTGGGAAAGTCTGGGAAAAGTGGCATCAGGTTGGGAAAGTTTGGGAAAATCCGTATTGGTTGAACGAACGAAAAACGATGCTTAACGTCCTATTGCATTAGCGTTAAGGACAATATAATTGGGCTAATAAGCCCTCATCATACATATTTACCAGACCATTTGTTCTGGCTCTTTCGGTATCTGCGTATTGGTTGGCAACAAGGGATTTTGGTTTTTTCATACATGTCAAACACATGCACTGACCATAAAATTTTGCATAAAGAAAAACGTATTTTTCTATCCAAATCCATAAGAAATTTTCATAATACTTAGTTTTGACCTTTTTTAAAATTGTTATAATTATTTGTTAACATTCATTATTCAATTTATTATAGCATACAATTTTGAAAATAAAGAAAACTATCTTTGAAATCTTAATTTTTTTAGGGAACGGTTTTTGAATTACCTCCCTTTTCTGGCAGATTGTTTTTTTTCACAGTTATCTTCCTAAAAACCTTTAAAGATTTTAATATTTTTAAAATTTTTTAAAATAATATTTTATTTACTTTCTTAAATTCAAAGCTATTAAATATTTTCTTTCTTATTCTCTCGGAATCTTTAATGTCTCATTTACAATTACATGCTCAAAAACCACCATCAAGAATGGGGAGCAACTGAAAAGGCTTGTCAAACTTTTAAGATGGAATGCCGTGATTTTCTCCTGGCTATAGTTAAAAAGATCATGGACAAAGCCCCAATTAAATATCAAATTGTTAGAAATTTAGCATGGATGAGTCCTAAGCTGCTTCTGTCAGAAGAAGGCGTGTCTGAATTTGAAACAACTGGAGCTGTCACTAAGAATTCTCTGTGATGCTGGAAGAGTAAAAGAAGTCAACTGCGATCAAATCAAGTCCCAGTTCAGGCGATTTCGTGAAAGTGTGCTGTCAGAAAACAGCATACTACAGTTTCAAAACTTCGACCCAAGCAATGACCGAGTAGATGAACTGTTTTTCAAACATCTGGCTGGTCGAAAGGAGTTCTCTCTTCTCTGGGATGTAGTCCAGCAGCTGCTGATCCTCAGCCATGGCCAGGCGACAGTAGAGAGGGGGTTCAGCATTAACAAGATGACCATGGTGGAGAACCTAAAGAAAAATAATCTAGTTGCCAGGCGGCTGGTGTTAGATAAAATAAGAAGAGCTGGTGGCCCTGACAAAGTTGCAGTAACTAAAGAGATGCTGGTATATGCATCTTCATCTAGGAGTAAGTACCATGCCTATCTGGAGGACGAGAGGGAGAAACATGCCACAGAGATGAGAGCACAAAAAAGAAAGGCTGCGACTGAGGAGGTGGATATGCTTAAGGCTAAGAGACAGCGCCTTCAAGAGGACATCACTAGTTAGTTTGGAGACTGCAGCTAAGGCTGATGAAGCGGAACGACTTAGTGCTCTATTTCTGCTCTCTCAATCTAATGCCCTGAGACGAAGGGCAACTAAAAAGAAGGCTGAAATAGCCAGTGTAAATAAAGACATAGCGGAAAAGAGCCAGGCTCTCCTACAATGTCTGTGATGAGTATGATGTTGACTATGTAAATTGTTTTTATAATTTTAAGCTTACTGCAAATAACACAAGACATTTTTCTTAAGCTTTTTTAAAAAGATTTTTTTAAATCAATAATGTTTTGGATTAAGTGAAAGTTTCTATCTAATATAACTATGACTTTCATTGTGATTGTGATCTTGTAAATTTTATGCTTACAGTATATAAAACTAGACATTTTTATATTTTTTTTTTAAAATTTGTTTGAACGTTTTGGATTAACTCATTAAGTGAAAGTTTGGTGTATTTTAAGCTTACTGCAAATAAAAAAAAGAATTTTCGTAAAGTTTTTTTTTTTAAATTAATTTGTTTCGATATCTGATCTTTATTATATGCCGACTATGGTTGGGAAATTTTACTCATGGGTTGGGAAAAGGTTGGGAAAAGGTTGGGAATTTTGTTTTGTTGATTCAGTACGAACCCTGTAATAATAATAATAATAATAATAATAATAATAATAATAATAATAATAATAATAATAATAATAATAATAATAATAATAATAATAATAATAATATATTTATATAGGGCACATATCTCACACAAAACAGCGATTCAAGGCGCATACTGATTAATTCACACCTCAACTGGAATCTAAGCCTTTTTACAAAGTATTTCACCATTATTTCTTATTATTAATGGTTATACAAACACAGCCGAAACACTTGGAAAATGTCCAACTCTTTACATTACATATAATAGCGCGATTGTCCATTTAATAGGCCTATAGATTAATACACAGCCCGTGTTGTCACTTGTTGCGCTTTAGCCAAGAATCCTTTTGAATGCAAACACCCGGCGGTGAATTTTTTTAAGATTTAGAAAATATATATGACAAAATAAATACGTCCACTTTTCAATGCCTGCAACACTATTATTATAATAACTGGTATTTCATATTATGCACACACAAGCAAAAATTTGGAGGTCTTCCAGTTCTTTTTTGAGTAAAGAAAAAACCATGAAAGACATCGAACCGTCATTGACTTATGATATCAAGTTTGATTACGACTAAGGGGTTATAAGAAAGGGAGAGTGGGTGGAAGGCGAAGAGAGAGAGAGAGAGAGAGAGAGAGAGGGGGGGGGGGAAGAGTAGAAGAGGGGATATCCCCATTTAATACAAAATATGTATCACGTTTCCCAAGTCTTGGGTTTATTCACACACAGTCGATTATTGGAAGACAGATGTGAATGTTGAGCGGGTAGAGAATGCATGGGAGAGGGGCGCTTGAGGTGGGGAATGATGTGAAAGGGGGTGAGAGGTAAAAGGTGTTGGATATCAACCTGTACAGTCTCCGCCACCTTCAATTTGATTTGAATTCCACTTTTCAGCGGATGGATCCATTTAATGGCCCCTATTCGAAGGCTTTGTTTATTTTGGCCAAAACGGGTATACCCTAAACTTGGTATTGTTATTACTTTAAACAATGATAAAGTGGCTTTCGTTGCTCAAACCAACCGCTAAAGTTTGTTTTCTTTTGTTTGTTTTTAGATGGAGTGATTTCCCCTATTTTAACGGAACAGCCGTGTGACCTTTGACCCTATTTCTGAGTGAACTACGTGGCTTCAAGTGTGCGCCTTTGGTGTCTGGGGTACTGTAGGGTCTTTGGGCTCTATGCACAAAGCGAGGCGGTCACGTGCTGCGGGAATAGCACAGCGTGCGCGAGTTTGAAAATGGTGAAGTACTGTGCTGCGTTTGGATGCTCTAACTCCGACGTAGAACCTTTATGCAAAGAAAAGAACATTTCCTTTCATCGATTTCCAATGAAAGATTGATGAAGCAGTGATATTCAAAAATAAGCCGGAAAGATTTTGTGGCAAAAGAGCACAGCACTTTATGCTCCTAGTACAAGGCCTACGAGTATGACTATTGTTAGTATGTAGTTATTTCTTATTATTAATGGTTATACAAACACACAGTCACTATAGTATAGTATAGTATAATATAGTATAGGTCGTCGTTAAGATTTTTCATATTATTTTAGACTTGTCAAGTCAAAACTAAAAATAAATGCAATAAACTCCCTGAATAAAAAAGAAGAAAATGATTACCTTTCCAGAGCTGTCGATAATGCAGCTGACGTTGTAGGCAGATCTTCGTTGAAATAAATTGAAGTCCCACGTCACAATAGCGAATAGGGGACTGTTAATTGTCCCCAGACACCTGAGCATATAGGGGAACCGGCTAGGCAGATCTTTTCTTCATCTCTGCTTTTACTCGAGCACGAATGATGAAGCACTGCATGTCGTCAAACAGTGACAAATCGCTCTTTAAAAAAAGCCTGTCCCCTGATAATAATTTGTCTGTAATCATTATTGCACGAATGTGCTATGTTCAAAACATCACAATATCCCAAAATGTCGGTAAAGTTAAAATTTTTAAGCAGCATTGGAGTACACGCGAGCGAGCTAAAAGAAGCAATTACCGCTTTGTTATTCCCGCGTCACGTGACCATGCTGCTTTCGCGCGCCGACTTCTGCATAGAGCCCATTTCATCAACCTAAAACGAAAAACCCAATTGTTTTTATGGGGTCTGTCTTTTATTGGCTTGGGTCCCCCCATGGAGGTGCCGGGGGTTTCTGTATAAATAGTATCCCCACTTTCTCTAAATGTAGTGCTTTAAATTCCCACTGTCGCTGTCTTTCTCATTTGTTCTTTCTCATTCCTACTCTGTTTTATCAATCTACTAAACAAGTTTTCTTCTTCGCTAGACCAGTCACTTATGTAATGTCACCTGCCCCTATACTTTATCTCAGCACATGTATAATGACAGAAAAGAGAAAGAGTGTTTAGATGAATATAACAATCCATTTCCAGACAATGACTTGTCCATAAATGGCAATATTTCTTTTAAAGAATTTAAGTATGCCTTGTTTAGTCTAGGACCTAGAAAATCAGCTGTAGGCCTGGATGGTATGTACTATATATTATTATTTAATTTAATACAAAGGTGCTTGCATCTACTACATAAAATCATTAAAAAGTGTTGTTTACGAGGAACTATGCCGGAAATATGGAAGTCTTCTCTAGTAATTCCTATTTTAAAAGCTGTCAAAAAAAGAACAGACCCAGCTAATTATAGACCTATCGCCTTAAGCTCATGTTAGTAAGCTAATGGAGAAGATAATTTTAGAATGCATGACGTTTTATTGTCAAATACAATATATAATCTCTGTTAATCAGACAGGATTTCAAAAAGGCCGATCCACTATAGATCACATTGTTAAATTAACCACACAAATTAAAAGACAATTTTCTAAGAGATAGAGTATTTTAGCAACCTTTCTTGACGTGAGAAAAGCCTACGACAGGGTATGGCATGCAAAATTATTATTGCTGGGTGTGTTCTTGTTACCGGCTCTCACCCGTCTAGGACATGAGCGTCAGGATCTTTAAAGTCCATTATGATGGAATGTATGCGACACATAGACTAGACCTCGGTTTATACTCTCATCCGAAGGAGTAGGAAAACAGGAGTAAAGTGTATTTCCCAGGGACACAACACAATGGCCCGGCCAGGGCTCGAACCCGGGACCTTCAGATCCGCAAGCCGAAGCACTACCATTAGACCACAGTGCCTCCCAATATATAATAATAGAGAATTGATATCACCCACCCATCTTTGGGAGCTTGAAAATGCAAGTTATGATATAAACTACTCCATTGAAAAAAAGAATGAAAATATCAGCTTTCTCATATCTGATATTAAAATTTATCTGGCAGAAAAATATCCATCTTTTAAAAAAGTATACACTGATGGCTCTGTTTTAAAGACATGTGATACAGGCGCGGCATTTGTTATACCTGATTTTAAAATGTCCGAATCATAGTATCTAGGTAAGGGAAAATCGACTTTCACCGCTGAACTTCTAGCAACTTTAACGGCATTAAGTAAAATCGTGAGCATAACATTTCATCTATTGAGTATTGTAATATTTCCTATCCTATCCTATCCTGTCCCGTAACCCGGAGGTCGTAGGGGCGCCACAGATGATCGTTTAACCAGCATACTCCATCTTTCTCTGTCCTCAGCAGCCCTGCTTGCTTCGCTCAGTGTCAAACCAGTCCATTCTCGAATGTTGTCCTCCCACCTCTTTTTCGGTCTCCCTCTTCTTCTACCTCCTTGCACTGTGCCTTGCAGAATAGTCTTTGCAAGGCCTGATGATTGTAATATTTGTAGATTCTAAATCCGTACTTCAAACGTTAAATTCCAATTCCTATTTTTTTAAAAAAGAGACAATATCATTGAAATTAAACACCTGATTAATAATTTAATTGTAAATGGTACAAATGTACACTTTTGTTGGATCCCCTCTTAGTGTGGTTTTCGATACGATGATTGGGCAGATCGAGCTGCGAGAAACGGTGCTTTACGTATAAACGCGGTCTCTTTTTCATTACCATTGACTGTCAAAGACGTTCCTAATTTGATAGTTCAAGAGGTCAAGGAAGGTTGTCATTTTAAACAACAGTATAATAAACATTGTGGAAACCCCAGATCTGTTACTTGCATGGCCTACCGAATTTATATGAATTCTGTGAGAACCAAGTGTTTTAAAAATGGTGTGTGTGTGTGTGTGTGTGTGTGTGTGTGTGTGTGTGTGTGTGTGTGTGTGCAAAGAGCATTTTTCTTTGAAGCATGCATTGTATCAGTGCGATACTGTGAATGATACAATGCCTAGAAATTTAGCAAATATAGGAGGAGACATTAGCTTTGAAATTTGTATTACATTGGCAAAAGCGTTTATATCCTCTTCAGTTGGCCAGTTCATATGATGCATAATATTTAACTCTGAACCCCGAAATGTATTTATTTGTTCATGTACTGCATTTCCTGATTATGTAAGATCAATTTTTTGTGTCTTATGATTTCGATGAAGATGACAATAAAACAAACAAAGAAATAAACAAACAAACAGTCCATGTAATATGTCTACTCAGAATGATCAGCGAGAAATACCTACAGCACCAATAGCATCTACTTCATGTGTTTATAGACTTCAAAAAAGCGTTTAACCGAGTCTGGCACGCAGCTCTGTGCGCATCCATGAGAGTGTACAACATCAGCCCTAAAATTATTGAAGTCATGACAAGGCTACTAGTGCAGTCCTCCACAACAGCGCCATCGGAAACTGGTTCAGAAGAATAATCGGCGTATGTCAAGGATGCATACTCTCTCCAACACTCTTCAACATCTTTCTGGAGCGCATCATGTCTGATGCTTTTGGAGATCATGAAGGCACAGTCAGCATAGGGTGTAGAGCAATCTCCAACCTCAGTTTTGCGGGCGCCATTTACAGCTAATTCAGAGACTTGACACCACTTCCAGAGTCTTTGGAATGGAAATAAGTGCAGAAAAGACCCAAATGATGACGAACAACACTAATGGCATGAAAACGGACACCAAAGTCCAAGGAAAATCCCTCTTTTTACGGGTTCTTTCTCTTACCGGCCATTTATAGCTAAAACATATTTGGGACTTTAGTGTTTAGGGTACGGTAGGGTTTATTTTCTAAACGCCTATAGCCTTTGCTATTAACAGGCACAAAAGCTACAGCATTCATTCATTTAAAACAATAACTATACTTTCGAAAGAGTTTTTTTTGTTGTTGTAATCTTATTTTTTTAGTAGTGCAGCACTCACTGTGAATGTTAATAGGATATGTCGATCGAAAGTGCGTGGTCAAAGTGGGCCCCTTTAAGAAAGTGAATGTGACATCTAGGAACTTTCGTTTTCTACCCACACATTACCAGTTGGAAAGCATCCAATCACCTTTGTCCACATTCGATATACTTATGCACTCGATTAGGCCACACTTGGAAATTTACGGCTCCACTTGTTGAAGAAATGAATACCTGTCAGCGACTCCGGACCTCCGCTAAGCTATATAATAAGCATTCAAAAAGCGCAAACAATAGTTGTGGATTTGCTGGCACCGAAACTGAAAACACAGGTTTTTCCAGTGAATAAGAAACTTGGCTTGGTACTAAGGTCAGTGTTTACCTTACTGAGAATGTGAACGTTTACTGTAAACATAGCTTACATACATTTTTATATAACCTACATATTATTAAAATCCAAAGAAATCATTCAATTTCAATAAACGCAGGCATGATACAGTACACTTTGTACTAGAAAACATTGAATTATTATTATTATTTTCAGAAAATAAATCCAAGCATACATATTTAGAAAGAGCAGTCTGATCAAGTGGCCTCAATAACACTGTTGTTAAACAGACGAAATTCAAAGAAGACTTAAAATAAAATTAATTGAACAGCTGTGTTTATGCATTAAATTTATTATATATTTTTAATATTTAATATTTTTAATATTTAATGTTTGTGTGTGTGTTTATGTGTGTGTGTGTGTGTGTGTGTGTGTGCGTTCACAACTATCCAACTCGGTTCCTTAGATTAACACACAAGCGTCCAACTGGGTTCCAAAAACAAGTGGGTTTCAAAAAATGGAACCCACTTTTTTTAATACTGTTTCTTGAAGAGAAGTGCTAAATCGGGATTTTTAGAAGTTTTCAAGGCTGGAACCTCCTTGTGCACTTTCGTCAAATTCGTGTGTGAATTATTTCACACATCAAAGTGTGTGAAAAAAGTTTCCACTTGCCAAAGCACACATGGCAAGGGAAGATAACTTTCACTGACGAGTTGCAGTTTCAAGATGGCGATGCTTTGTGGCCCCAAGGTGAGCAAGAATTTTAATTGTACGATTGTTTGATATGTGTTATGGAACATAAACTTTATGCTTTTGTCATTGTTGATTTTACTTGTTTGTTGATGATATTTTATTCGTAGGTTATAATTGTATTGGAATGAGACTGTGATCGATCGAATGGTCGGGAACCGAACGCCGAAGTTCAGCTAGATCTAGGCGAGATAAGTAGATCTGTTTTTTACGAAATAAAAAAAAGCAGTCGTTACATCTAGATTCATTTCTTTTTCCATCCAGAGCAGAATGTATATTATAAGGATAGGTAATATGGCTAAACATTTTATTTGGTATAAAACGTAGGAAGTTGGGAAAGCATGTGTCTTTTGTCGTGCTGGGGGCTGTGATAATGCCCCCAATATAAGTTGAAGCAGAGGACTAGATGTTTTCCGATTTGTAAAAGACGAGGACAGATTTATAGTAATATAATATATATATGTTGCCATTAAGTGTGTTTGAAACAGATTAAAAGAGTGCATCTAAGCGTGCATGTGCTGTTGTTTGTGTACGAATTCTGTCCTATAGGCCTATAATTGCTTTTGGCTTAGAATGTTACTCTTCACCTCTGATAATGTTTATTTTCAATGAAGTTTTTATGTGCCGATTTTAAAAAAAAAATTATTTTATCATAGTTTTATGTTGATATTTGGATTGCGGTAATGCATAACTAAAATATTGTGTAGCCTACACTCTATTATATATTGTTATATAAATTAAATTGACCAAGGAAGTTTAGCACATGACATTCACAGCGCCCCAATACACAAACTAAAAAGGGGTACAATCCGCATTCATTTTCAAACAATTTCTAATCATTATCAGCAAATGAACAAAATTACTGATACTCTATTCAAGACGAAATAAATTTTGATCTAAATCAACTGTGTGTAGGTTACGAAGGGAAATTAGATCTAAAAAAATTTTTTTTTTAAATTCTGAGCTAAAGTGACGCAGGATGCTATTAAAAGGAATGTTTTGCTTTGAGTAAGGAATATAATGTTGTTCAAATATGAACTGAAAGTGAAGTTAAAGAAGAGAATGGAGGGCGAGAAAAGAAACACAATAAATGTGTGTTTCGTTGCTGTCATTGTTTTTACATTTCATTTGCAGATGCTTTCTTCAACAAGCCAGGTGTTTGCTTTTCCTAAAGGACAAGGGATAATTCAACGGTGAGATTAAGGATCACTATTAAAAATTGTGCACTATGGATTGGTTCTCTCTTTCTTTTCCCACTCTCTCTCTCTCCCACTCTCTCTCTCTCTCTCTCTTTCTCTCTCTCTCTCTCTCTCTCTTTCTCTCTCTCTCTCTCTCTCTAGCTTGTGTGTGTTGCATGAAGATCATAGATGTTTATTTTTATAAGGTTAATTTAGTAATTCATTATTATTGTTACAAGGGCAGGATGTTGACAAAAAAGGAAGCCAGCGCTTATTTTTTTACCATTGGAAAATAAAATTGTCATCCCCCCCCCCCCTCTCTCTCTCTCTTTCTCTCTCTCTCTCTCTCTCTCTCTCTGAGTTGAAACATAGTCATGGTAGCGTGCGGACGCATTTTGCTGGAGCAGTGAGTTCAGATATTAATTAGTGATGTTTACTGACAGAAAAATGTGTTGCGGTTTCTAGTTTACTATATAGTATTGTACTCCAACGGTGTAGGCTATCTACCTTACCTAACTGTAACGGTGTAGACTACCTACCTAACTGCAAGGTGTAGTCTGTCTACCTAACTGCAACGGTGTAGGCTATCTACCTAACTGCAACGGTGAATCTACATAACTGTAAAACTATGCCCACTACAGCTGTAAAACATAGGCTGGTTGTTGGCGTCTTTCACCGCTGCTTCATAGCATTTATAGCAAAAAGGGTGAAGAAAGCTGCACTACGCTTCAGACCATGGAAACTCGAAACAACCCAGCGTCACACCCTCCGATTTGGTGGTGCTGTTTCTGACTGTGGCTCCCATTATTCAAAGTGGCAAGGTGGAGATGAATCTGTGACCGAATGAAAATTATGTAACAACGCCGACGAAGGCGTCCACACCGACAGCAACGGAGGTGACAGCAGAGTGTTGGTAGCGATCGAAAAAGTATTTCAAGCCGTCAATCGCATCGATAAACAGCAAGTGAATAATGCCCAAGCTGTGACCATCAAACTGAACCAGGCGGAGAAGAATCTAGATGAGAGACTTCAGGCTTTGGAAAGCGACACAGAGAGAATTTGTGGAGATATTGTGAGATGAGTGCCAAGCTGGAAATGATCGAAGAGAAAACCAAGAGCTAAGGAAAAAAGTGGATAGTCTTGAAACGAAATTACAGAAAGTGGAAATGATGAGTGAGCGCCTGAACAAGAAAGGCACACGGCAGGACATGGCAGAACATGATTCAAGACGTCACAACCTAGTATTTAACGGAGGGCCGTCGGCGCCAGGGGAATCACTAGAACCTTTGGAAAACAGGTTTGGAGTCATCATCACCAAAACCATGAAAGTCACCAGAGAAAGTGGTTTTGAAGGCGTGATTAGAGCTGGCAGATTTTTTGTAATCTCAGCATTAATATTGATAGTTTTATTTTTCCACAACTCGATTCTTTTGTTTTCCAACAGGGTTTCACAAGGTGCCACAGATACCTATAAAACCAGGGTACCCCAAGGGTCAGCAGACAGCAATACACCACTGAGGGAATGGAATGATTCTCAGGCGGAACATTATCGGAGGAGGACGTGTCACGTATCACACCTGGTTGCTACTTACGCTTTGCTGACTTGCATCTTCTGCTGGCGAGACTTAAACGGGCTTGCACGTACTTGCACTCTGCTGTCCTGAGATGCCTCACCGCTTTACTGCTTGCGACTGCTGCGCCGTTGCCTTACCTTTTTGAGATTGGATGTCCTAATGGCTTTGGCGCTACCTGCTCCTTTGGTGAATATTTTATAGATTTAAAAAAGTTTTTAAGCTTTCGTAACCTTTTTTAGCTAGGAATTTGAGATGTTTGGGTCCTCATTGGAGATCGGTTTTGGATATGTTTTTGATAGGTTTTGAATTAAATCTTTAAACCTCGGTTTTGACAGATCCTGGTTGAATTTTTGGACTTTGAGGCGCCATCGCCGCGAAGAAAAGGGGTGGAAAGGATCACCCGGTTACTCAAAACAAAACTGAACTGAGAGACGATGACGTTGGTAAACGGAACTCGCAGGACGGTGGGGGCGTTGCTCTCTGACTGAATAATTTGGCCGTTAGTGCTGACCCCGGACCCTCTTCTCCTTGGTGGAAGAGTGCCCAGGAAACACTCTCTGATTCCTCTTTCTCTCGTCCATCCCGGAGGAGACTGATGATAATTCTATGGAGGATGGGGTTGCTCCCACCCCCTTGGACGTTTGTTTGGGAGCGGTCGTTAGTGCTGGCCCCTGGCCCCTGGCTCTTTTCCTCTAGGTGGATGGGGGCCCATGATCCATCTCTCTCGTCCATTCCGGAGGAGATTGAGGGTAACTTTATGGAAGAGAGGGCTGCTCCCTCTTCCTCAGATCCTTGCTCGGGAGCGGAGTCCCTTGATTCTGGTCCCACGCTCGAGGAGGTGGTACACCTGGTGACCCCTCCAGTCGCTGCTTCGAGTGACTCCCCCCCCCCCCCCCCGTTGGGTCAAGCGTGGTCTACTGTTACCAGTAGAAGAAAGAACAAAATGAGACGACCCCTGGGGCCGACTCGCACACCAAATTACGGTCTTTGTCAATTTGCGGTAGTTATTAGACAAAAAGGTGATACCACTTTGGTTTCATTCAAATCATTTGGTTGGAAGCTGGCAGACCTCTTGCGCGGTTCTGTGGGCGCGGTGGACAGGGTAAGACCCCTACATAAAGATGAAGGTTTCCTCATAGGTTGTAAAACCTTGACGCAGTAACAGAAACTGATTGAACTTTCGCAGGTGGGCCAGATTATGATAGCATGTACTAACCCAGTGCCGGTAATGGAGGGGGTTGTCTCTGGCATCCCCCCCACCCACCTCCACCCCTCTCCCCCATCGTGCCGGTGGAGGAGATACTCGAAAAGTGCAATGAATCGGTGGACCCGGATGGTACCGTCCGCACCTGCAAGGTTAGGAAATTCCAACGCATCCTCCGGTCAGATGGACAGCCGTCCACCGCGGTTAGGGTGATAGTCGAGGCGATGACGCTGCGGCAGCTCTCCTTGTCAATTGTAGGGAGTTCCTGGTGACTCCTTACGTGGCAACGGCACTTAGGTGCTACCGGTGCCAATTATTCAGGCACATTCGAAAAAATTGTAATTCTGCGCAGATTTGTTCTTCCTGCAGGGCTGCCGGTCACTCGGGGGCCGCTTGTAGAGCCGTAGGGCGAACTTGTGCCAACTGTCGTGGGGACCACTCGGACGCTAATCATAACTACCCTACTCGTAGTGAGCGCCTGTTGGCGAATGAATTGCGAGCGGCGACATTCATGCCACGAGCGCAGGCCTTATGCCTGGCAAATCAAAAAATTATGTCTGAGTCGGCGAGTGGGGACGTGGCCTCGGGCGTGTCGGGCGGCGTTGCAGCTCTTGCGGGGGTGTTTGCTCCACCCCGTTCCCTCCCTAGTGCTTGGAGTGGTTCTCTCTGACGCTTGGCGGCGGGGAGCGAGAAAGGGGATACAGTTACAGCCCAGCCGGTCACCGGGGTGGGTTCGGGATCCTACACAGAGCCTGTGAGGTTGGCACCTGGTGCCAAAAACGACCCTTGGGTGGCTATTCACAGGCTCGAACGCCTTGTCGAAAGACTGATCCAGTCCGTTGTGGACCTTGTCGAGATGGTCCGTGGCCGAACGGCCGGGGCACCGGTTGCTCCTACCCAAAAACAGGTTGGCGCCGACGTCCTGTACGCCGAGCGCGATTTGGGTCCCAGAGCTCCCTCTCTGGTGGCCGTGCACAAGGCCATTCCCCTCGGGAGGTCCCGGCGGCGGTTGCCATTTCCGACAGGGGCGGTGGAGGCGGTGGTGGGTCCGCCGCCCCTAAAGAAGTGGGCCCATGTGGTTATCCTGACCTCAGTGCTATTAGTGAACTGTTGGCCCAGTTCGATGCCCGACTCAGATCGGGCGAGATAACGCTAGATGGCCGAGCTTGCGTAGGTAACAGCTCGCCTCATGCCACGCACTTCCCCTACCAGGAATTAGGCTGTTTCATACTTTAACCTCACTTACCATGATGTTAGATCTAGTCCGTTTGCATTCTTGTCAGCTGAATATTTTCCCCAATATTAATATTGAAAGTTCTGGCTCTCCACTACTTGAATCTTTTGTTTTTCAACAGGGTGTCACATCGTGCAAGAGAGAGACTCAAGAAACCAAAATATCAAAAGCGTCAACAGAGAGCAATGATATGCGAGGACGAAAGAGGAGGCGACAAAATGGACCGTTCAAGTCTTCGTCCGATTGTTCATACTTATCACCACATTCTAGGTTAGCCTTATCTTCATTGACTGTTGTACTGTCCTGAATTAGATCCATGATTACCCAGGTCTATGTTTCCCCAGGTCTGTGTTCTCCCAGGTCTGTTCCTCGGGTCGGTGTCCACCAAGGTTTATTTTCCACAGGTCTATATTCCCTCGGGCCTGTCATCCTCCAGGCCTATGTTAACTCAGGTCTATGTTCTCCAGGTCTTTATTCCCTGATGTTTAAATTCCCATGTTTCTATTCCCCCATGTCTATGCCTGGCCTCTAGGCTATGCTCACTCCCCAAAAATATATAAGTGCTATCGCCCATAGTGGCGTATCACCTAAAAAAAAAAAAAAAGAGATCGTTAGTTTTGGGGTGTTAAGGTCCAGGGTAGATTGTCAGATTACTAAGTGTTTTTAAAATGGTTTGTTTGTTAATCATCTTGGCAGCATACTTAATATCCCCTCTACCCCCGCCATGCCAACCCTCTCTCTCTCTCTCTCTCTCTCTCTCTCTCTCTGTCTCTGTTTCATCAGTTCTATGTTCACCCAAATAAAAACAACTTTGCTTGCATAGGCTACATTAAAATATAATTCTTCTTGCTCGATCTTTTGTGAGTAAGATGTATTTTGTCTCAAACTCTACCAATAACCCTTGTGGTATGTAGGTATACTGCAGATCCAGGATGCCGATCATCTCTTCGCAAGCCAAAGCAAATGGTCAAGTCCTAGAAAGTGACCATTCAAGTGCCCATTCAAGTGTTCAGTTTTTTGCTCAAGTCAAAGATGCATTGTCAAAAAGCAATGTTGTATTTTTTGCCAAGAACATTTAATGAAAAAATGTCAACCCATCTTCAACGAATTCACAAAGAAGAGCTAGAGGTTGCTCAGATTGTATAAATTGTTTCTTATTCAATTTAATATTATGTTTTTTGCAATATTTGAATTTATTTCTATCCGTTGTTTTTTTTCTTACCTAAAGAGATGTCGTCAGTTTTTGTTAACAGTTTTACTCGATGGACCAATTTCACTTCTCACTCCACCACCAACCCCCTCGGGGAAGATTGGTCCTAACAGCATTGTCACTTTAAAATAGTTGAAATTAAACTATGCATTATGACATGCCAATGGTGTACGTTCCTTTCTTTTAATTTTGTTGTTGTTATTCATTCTGTATTTTGTTTACAAAAAAGTACTTGTCAGTTATTCATTGAAATAAATTTGTTTCAGACTAAATTTGATATATTTGTCTTGAGTGTTTGATACGTTTTGAGTGTTTGCCTCCAGGTCTAAAGTTGATTACTCATTGCTTATAGGGTCCAGCGGAATATGATGAGCCGAATGAGAGGACCTCATCTAGGTGTATGAGTTAGAGTATTACTTCACAAATAATGCTAAAACAATGTAGATAGGCCTATGGTCGAATAAATTTTGTGTCGAATGTCAAATACTGCAAATGCATACGACTTTTTTTTGACTATGTATTCGCTCAAAACTCGACGCAAGATGAGTCCTAAATAGACCAAAAATGACATTTGACAAATAATAATTTGTCCGGTCTCTCGCCGTCGACTGAGCAAGACATTGAAGTGGTCAAGTACTATTTTAACTAACACAACCTAAATACGTAATATGGAGTATACCCACGAGACCTCGAAAATGATACGCGAATTAAAGGCAAATTTATAGGGTACAAAATTATTAAATATTTGACAACATTTCTAAAGTTTCTAAGTTATTAATATTGAATTTACGATTCTTTGTTTTATGATACATATAAATGAGATTGTTAAATTGGTCAACATATTTCTAAGGTTTGTTCGTATGAGTACTTTGAAGTGACCTTGGCTCTGAACTATGAGTGGTATAATGTCCAAAATTGATTTTAGAGATAATATAGTTTGATATTTAATATATTTTCAGTTTTTTCGATGATATTCAAAGTCAAGTTCATTGTAGGCCTTGCAAATACTTAAAAAAAATTTCGAATTGGCGTCAGACTATGCGCCCAAAGGTTGCAAGTGAGCGCCTTGAGCCGCTTGAGTTAGATTCTTTATCGGCCAACATCTTGACCTGCCCAATAATTCATTTATTTAAAAATTATAAAAGTGTTGACCCTCAGGATACGAATAACCCCTTGGCAAACCAGATTGTGGCCGATAAACTATCTCGGGGCAATGAAATGTCAGTGTCTGGATTTCAGGTTAATGATACAAAACATTGGAACATAATGAAACAGTGCCTCATTTGAATAGTAATGGCTATAAGACCCCCACATTTACAGGAACACGAGCATCTAATTCCGTGAATGTCATCTACAAATCTTGTCCCAAAACCATTATCAGCTTTTTAGGAGTATGGGTGCAAATACTTCAGGGACGTTGTATAGAAAAAAATGACTACCTGACGTGATAACTAAGAACTAAGAACATGATTTTAAGCCACAAAATGAATTTAAGCCACAACCCTGTGTACACATCTTTGAAGGTACACGCGAAATTTCAGCTCTGTCAGCCCAGCCATAAACGCTTGCGTTCTGTGTGCACATGAATGAACATGAAGGTTTAATGTCTATACCCACTATTGGTCATATGGCAGACGGGGATAACCAACTCAGGGAAAGAGGGGTAGGGTCCTAAATCAACACTGAACCACCAGAGCAATCATACTGCTAAAATGGACAGTAAAAATGGAATATGCACATACTTCATTAATATTGAATTGAACTAGAAGGACACATCCCATATGACTCACATGCTTCTTATGGAACTAGCAATATTTGCTTTGGATCGTGGAGACTTGATCTGTTTAAAGCGGCTGACAATTGTTAAACACCCCAAGGTATCCACGATCCAAAGCAAGTCTGGAATATGCCTTACAGAAGAACAAGAAGTCTTGGATAGATGGATAGAGTACTGCTCTGACCTTTACAACCACACGCCAAACGGAAACCCATCAGTTCTAGCATGTCCCCAGAACGGAGAAGAAGAAATCCTTCCAATTCTCAGATAAGAATTTGAGGCAGCAGTGCAATCGCTAAAGAAAGGGAAGTCAGCGGGAGTGGACAACATACCCGTGGAATTGCTTCAAGCAGGAGGAGAAGCGATGATTAACGCCCCTCACCATTATCTGTAACAAGATCTGGCAGAGTGAGGAGTGGCCTACACATGGATCCAGTCACTTGTCATCACTCTTCCCAAAAAAGTTAACCTTCAGGAGTGTGAAAATTACCGCACTATCAGCCTCATCAGCCATCCCAACAAGGTCCTCCTGAAAATAATAGTCAACAGATTGAAACCCCAAGCTGAACAAATCATAGCTGAAGAACAAACAGGATTCATTGCAGGGCGAAGTACCACTGAACAGATTTTCAACCTCAGATTAATTTGCGAGAAATAGGTACAGTACGAACAACATCTATAATGTGTTTGCAGACTTCAAGAAAGCCTTTGACCGAGTCTGGCATGCAGCTCTGTGGACAACCATGAGAGTGTACAACATCAGCCCTAAAATTATTGAAATCATCAACATCTTCCTAGAGCGCATCATGTTAGATGCCCTTGCAGATCACGAAGGCATACTCAGCTTAGGGGGTAGAGCAATCTCCAACCTCCGTTTTGCGGATGACATTAATGGATTGGCTGGAGAGGAACAACAACGTGAACAGCTGGTACAGAGGCTTGACACACCAGAGCCTATGGAATGGAAATGAGAGCAGAGAGGACCACAATGATGACCAACAACACCAATGACATCATCATGGACATCAAAGTCCAAGGCCAATCCCTCAACACAGTGCATAGCTTCAAATATTTAGGAGCCATTGTATCATACAATGGGTCCAGTCAGGAAGTCCTCTCCGGATCGCACAAACACCTACTGCCCTGACAAGGTTGAAGCCCAATTGGAAAGGCATGACCATCAGTCCATATTCCAATGTAAGACTGCTGCGTTCCCTTGTCATATCCATCTTCCTATACGCTTGCGAAACATGGACCCTTACAGTTTGTGTACTACGAAGAATACAAAGCATGGCGATGAGGTGCTACAGAAGACTTCTGGGTATTTCCTATTCCCAGACGAAGTCTGACAGACCATCACACAATGACATGCTCACAGTGGTAAACAAACGGAAACTCCTATGGTATGGCCACGTCACAAGATCATCAGTCCTTTCAAAGACCATTCTGCAAGGCACAGCGGAAGGAGGCAGAAGAAGAGGGAGACAGGTAAAGAGGTTTGAGGACAACACAGTCGAGGGTGGACTAGCCTGACACTAAGCGAAGCCATGAGGGTTGAGGAGGACAGAGAAAGATGGCGTATGTTGGTGAAACGATCTTCTGTGTTGCCCCAATGACCTTCGAGTTATGGGATAGGACAGGATAAGAATATTTAACATGAAAATGAATGCCCATAAAGAAATAAATGAAACTGGTATTAAAATGTAAATGAATATCGACTTTGATCTTTCTATGCTCTTGACCTTGAGATGACCTTGACCTCCTGTTCCAAAAACACTTATTGACGATCAAATATTTACAGCAAAAGTTGTATTATGCCAAAAGACTGACCTTTGGATGACCTTGACCTTCAGTGACCTTAACCTTGGGATAACCTTGACCTTCACAAGGATCTCATGCTCATGAAAGATCAAATAACTCAATGTTGTTGCATACTATGAGTTAAATAATGCCATTCTACTGTACAATTACCTTTTTTTTAAAATATTTTTGCAAGGCCTAAAATGACCTTGACCTTCAAGATCAACTCAAAACTGGAACATATACGAAAGATCAATCTACCATCTCTAAATCTCTAAAGAAAACAAGATTGGACTTTATATCTCTCATTGTTTAGGGCCAAGGTCACTTCAAAATACCTATACTAACCGATGTTAGACAGCTCCAGTGACCTTGACCTTGACCTTGGAGTGAGGTTGACCAAATTTGCATATAATATGTGTGTCATTGATAGCTATCATGCTTCAAAGAATCATAAGTTCAATATTAATAACTTCGAAAAAAGTGAAATTTTGTTAAAAATTGTCATTTTTGTAACTAACATTTGTTGACCATATGACCTTGACCTTGAAGTAAAGTCATTCATTTACTGATCATTTATGAGGTCTCATGGGTGCACACCATCTTACCAAGTTTGGTTGTCCAAATTTAGACTCCAAAAAGCAGAATCATGTATGGAACCCAAAGTACTAGTTTGGTCGTTCGTGTGTGCCTGAAGGAACCCACTTGTACAAAAAGGAACCCACTTTTCCAAAGTCAACCACATCAAAGTTTGTTTATATATTTTAATTTTTTACTGATATTAGAATCATGTACAGTCAAATTAGGCTGTATGCTGAGTTTTGAAGTCCTCACTAGTTTACATCATGTGGAACCCAGTTGACATCATTTTGGAAAGAAACCCAGTTGGGAGGCTTTGAACGTATGTGTGTGTGTGTGTGTGTGGGAAAGGGGTGGTGGTGGTAAGGAGCGCGCGCTTGATTGACAAGCTTTGTGTATTATTTATTTATTTGTTTTAATTTAATTTATTCATCCACACACACATACACACACACGCGCGTGCACACACACACGCACACACACACATGCAAACACAAACACACACACACATTCAACGTTTATTTTAAATTTTTAAATTAAAAAAATAAAAATAAAGGGGGGTAACAGCAAACGTTCCAATATCCGCTAGCAATCGAATCGAATAGGTCTTACCTCCCTTCCTTACAAAACTTCTGCAGTGCCACTTGATAACAGTTAAAATCACACATTTATTTCTTCTACTCTATACAATGTTTTCTAGGTACTAATCTAACTTAAAAAGTCTCAGTCACTGCTAATAGTTCGATCGCTGATAGTCTAGGCAGCTGTTTTTTCTTCCTCGGGCACTTGCTATTATATTTCATGTAGATTGGACTACTGTGGTCCGTTTTACAGTTTCTGAAGAGTTGGACTACTGTGGTCCGTTTTTGATCAGTTTAAGTGCACCTTCGGTGATTACACTTAACTTTCTTATGGTGCGGTCGAAGTCCTTCTGCCACCACATGGGGCAAAATAGGATTCTCAACCCAGAATACGATGTGCGTGTGTGGGTGGGTGTGTGTGTGTGTGGGGGGGGGGGTCCTTGTTTACACAGTATTATCTGGACAAATCAGTGAACATCTACATAACTTGTATTGACATGCCTACTTGTTTTGACGTCAGAACAATGATCCGTTAAGCCCTTCGCACACTGGCGTCTAAATCTTGGCGCTTGCGTCAAAGCGTCTGTAACGCGACGACGCCTGCAACTTGCTGCGTGCGTCATGGCTCGCATACAGGCGGCTTTCGACACGCGCTTTTTTTTCCATATTTGGAAAGTAGGCCTGGTTGATTGTTTTTCCTAAATGAGACGTGTAGCCATAGAGGTATAACTAGCTAGTTTTATCTTTATACATGTGTGGTATGCATGTGCTTGTGCATAGGCTAGGTCACTAAATTACGTCATTTCATTATTGACGGAAACAATCGCTGATGTGTTGGGGACTATAATCTATGAAACGCAAACGTAAACAAGCGCAAGCGGTCGATCCCGGCCGTTTCTGTTGAGTCTGATCTTTTCTCGCACTTCAGAAACACGTGTAGCACATTCCTACATAGCATGTGGTCACACAAGGCCTAATAATATCCGACACTACGTACTGACAAGCTGATAATTCAGAGCCGATCCACACACTGCCATAGATTTAGAACTTCAAGTCAAAGAGACAACATCGGCAAAATATTTGGTCATCCACTTAGTCTACCACTCCAGCCCTTGTTCATGACACTGGCGATGTAGACCATGCTCTCCCTGTTCTTATCCCTATCATGGTATGATTTCAACCCTGAATTTTACAAGTTCTCCTGACTGAAATAATTCAATCAACAACAGCACCTCATCTTCTTTCAAATCCGCCATTTTGCTTTTGAGAACGAGCGAGAGCTGCATTCTGATTGGTGAAGCCGCGCGCCTTGCCGCTTGGAAATAGGATGGATTCTATTCTTGCGGTAACGCGCCGCGTCCGAACGCGCGCAGCAGTCGTGGCGCGTCAACGCAAGGATAGAATCCATCCTATTTCCCAGCGTCAAGGCGCGCGGCTTGACCAATGAGAATGCAGCTCTCGCTCGTTCTCGAAAGCAAATATGGCGGAATTGAAAGATGATGAGGTGGTGTTGTTCATAGAATTATTTCAAGGGCAAGAGAACTTGTACAACTCAGGATTAAAGTCATACCATGACAGAGATAAAAACAGAGAGAGCATGGTGTACATCGCCAGTGTGATGAACAAAGGCTGGAGTGGTAAGTAAATGACCAAATATTTTGCCGATGTTGTCTCTTTCTTTGACTTGAAGTTCTAGATCTAGACCAGTGTGTGGATCGGCTCTGAGTTATCAGCTTGTCAGTACGTAGTGTCGGATATTATTATTTAGGCCAGGAGCAGTGTGTGTGTGTGACCACATGCTATGTAGGAATGTGCTACACGTGTATAATTAAGTGGGAGAAAAGGTCAGACTGAAAAGAAACGGTCCGGATCGACAGCTTGTGCTTGTTTACGTCAATATTAAATGACGTAATATAGTGACCTATGCACAGGCACATGCATACCACACATATATAGAGATAAAACTAGCAAGTTATACCTCTATGGCTACACGTCTCATTTAGGAAAAAAAATCAACCCGGCCTACTTTTTGAGGGGCAGCCCACGAGGTGTGGAAGGCTGGGTGATCTGTAGACCAAGCGTGTATATATATTTTTGTATATTGTTTGTTTCAGTGGACATGACGAAAACCAAAATCAAATGGCTACGCGACAGCTACACCAAAAATTTACGAACTCTTCAAAGAGCAACAAAGAGTGGGGCGTCCGCCGATGACATCCACGTGAAGTGGAAGTGGTTTTACCACTTGGACTGCTTCCTCAGGCCATACTGTAGACTAAATACCACTGGGAAGTCCAATCTGGTGAGGAACGTTTTAAATTTTCTTTGTCCTTTTGTAATGTCTTGCAGTTTGGATATGTTTAGCAAGTTTGAAATGAATAGGGGTCAGCACCTAGTCCTGAGTTATTCTGCTGTGGGCGAGTCCATCTGTGGATGAAGTAGATATCCTGAGGCCACCACCAGTGAATTCACTAGGAGCATTACCAGTGTTAAGGCCTAATTGCTGTATTTAATGGCTTGATAATAAATGGTACCCATGTAACATTTTGTTGGATGCCCTCACATTGTGGCTTTCTTTATAATGAATGGGCGGATAGGGCAGAAACACTAGTTTCGTTTCTTCTTTGTTTGAGTCTTATTATTTGTGTTGTTTAGCATTTCTAGTGTTTGTTTTAGTTTTGTTTAATGCTTCGATACTATAATTGTTGTATATGCCTATATAAGTATTACTATAGCTTTGTGCATATAAAGTAAATGGAAGGGCGGAAAAAATGGAGAAGGTGGGGTGGGAGTATGTAGAGGGAGATAGTGGGTGATGAGGGAAAGGAGATGGGAGAAGCCCCCGTTGGGGTGCCGGGGGTTTCAGTATAAATAGTATCCCCACTTTCTGGAAATTTAGTGCTTTAAATTCCCACTGTCGCTGTCTTTCTCATTTGCTCTTTCTCATTCATGCTCTTGATTTGGCTCGGAAGAGTCCGCTGGACCTAAAGCAATAATAATGTAATGTACTGTAAAGATGGGAGAAAGATGGGGGAGAGAGTGAGAAAAAGAGCAAATGCGAAGCTTGTTTATGTTATTTTGTATTTTTATTGTTAAGTTTTGTTATGTTATTTTTGAAACGTGAATAACAGTTATTCATTTATTATTCTTATTTTATTGATAATCAGCCACATGCAAGAACTATCTGCCAAAGCGAGAATCTCTGTAGTGACGTGACGGGTGAATGTCTATTTTATTTCATATAATACTCAGACCAGTGCTTTTCACACCAAAACAATAGTTTATCTTCCGAAGACAAAATGGTGACAGTAAATCCAAACAATGTTAAGCTACACACGTGAGTTAACAAAATTGACAATACAGCTCTATTCCTTTATAATCAGTCATAGTAGATCGTTGCTACAGATGCACACTGACATACACACATGGACACGCTCAGTGACATGCCATTTGCCTGTATATGCAGATAGAAAATCTATTTGTCCTTCAGTCTGTTTGTAGAACTTCAGTCAAGGTCACGGCCAAAGGCACATTGATTTTGCCATGGTACCCTCCCTTCGGCGTTGACATACTCCTTCAGTTCATCTCGCACCCAGCGAGCATCTGCAGCAGTTCTGTTGCCATCCTGCTGTGCCAGTGCAGCAAAACAGTTTTGCTCGTTGTTCCTCCAGTCCCCATCCACTCTCTCGTGTGTCACTGGATGCTCCTTGTCAGTGAGTGTTGGGGGAGCGAACTGCTGGTCTCGTTTGTCAGTCAAGTAGTTGTGGAGAGCCAGGCAAGCCAGAGTGACAGTTGTTGCGTGTTCTGGAGACAGTCGCATGGCAGTCTGAAATACGCCAAATCTGGCAGCCAAAATTCCAAACACGTTTTCCGAGATACGGCGAGCGCGAGATAATCTATAATCGAAAATCCTCTGCTTGCGTCTCTCCATCTCCACAGGGTCACCCGCCCTACCTGTGCTGGCTATGGTCTTCCTGAAGGGGTACGGTTTCATGAGATATGGCTTGAGCCCGAAGGCATCGTCTCCAACTATAAAAAATGGCACTGGATCTGTTCTTCCTGGCAATGGTCTGGGCTCCTGAACGCCGAGTGACATGCTTTCCAGCCCCTGGCCAAGGGTAGAGTCCCGAAACACCCCAGCATCCCCAGTTCGCCCATTGCATCCTGCGTTGAACCAGATGATGCGGTAGTTGGCATCCACCAAGGCAAGCAAGATTATGCTGTGGTAGCTGAGGTAATTGAAATATGTTGACCCTCGCCCTGGGGACACGATCTGTATGTGTTTTCCATCCAAAGCTCCAATGCAGTTGGGTAACTGCCACCGGTCCTGAAAAGCACAGCTGACCTTGCTCCATTCCTCCGGTGTGTTTGGAACCTGTAAAATGACAGTAAAGTATAATTTAATACATAATTTCTAACAATTTTTATTTTAACTATGTTTCAGACATTAGACAGTCAGGAATCACAGACTTTGCACAGCCAGGCAACACTAGACGCCTCGCAGAATGTGGATGACGACCTCTCTCAACCTCTACTCACTGAGTCTCAGACCAGGGATGTGGCACCACTCTTTACCATGACCATTGATAGCGATGAAGAAACACAAGTCAACCAACGCCACAGACAGAGCAGCGGCACCACCAATAGCTGTGCTTCAAGCCAAACAAGCAGTGTCGTAACAGCTACAGCCAGCAGAAACTGCGAACCTGGCCCTCTGCCTGCACCAGAGTTTGGCAAGATGGAGAGGAAAAGGAAGGCCTCGGGAGAGCCTTCAAAGGCCACTGCCATCCTGCAGGACATGGCGTCACGTTTAAGACAGAAAAGAGAAGACACTGAGAATGAAAAATTTGCAAGATATGTCGCATCCCAGATAGACAAATTAGGACCAGTTAACCAACTGAAAGCGCGCAAGAAAATAAACGACATTTTGTATGAAATTAGCTTGGAGGAGGCAGTACAGGCCAACAACCTTGATGCATGATAAAAGTATAGAGAGGCACACGCCTGTACTAAGTATAACTAAATATGGACATTCTGTAGACATGGTTCTATATCATCCCAATGTTACAGACATTGTGAAAGTTATTGCTAAATCTCCTGTTGGTAGACTCTTATAGACTGTTTGTTTTGAAATTATGTTTTGAAATAGTTAACGTGTTTTAAAAGTTGCATTTTCAATGTCTACTATCACGAAAATGTGTTATCCAAATGTTACAGACGTTGTGAAAGTTATTGCTAAATCTCCTGTTGGTAGACTGTTATAGACTGTTTTGAAATTATGTTTTGAAATAGTTAAAGTGTTTTAATAGTTACATTTTCAATGTCTAATATCACCTAAATGTGTGAAGAGACATTAAATTAAAGATTGATTGATTGATTGATTGCCTGCAAGCAGAGGACTTTTGAAAACATACAAGAAGCAGCAGTTCTGGCTTTTTGCAAAGTAAAAAAAAACAAAACAATGAAACGCATACCCAGTGCTAGTAGTTTTTCATTTTAGGTTGTTTGCGTGCGGGTGTGTTTTTGTGTGTGAAAGTTTGGCATGTCCGCGGCCGCGGGAACCTTGAATTAAGTCACATTTTCATTTTGTCTAAACTTATAGGCCGGTTTCAATGTACTGTGTACACTGCTTGACCAGATGCATACAGATTTCAGCAAAGTGACAAGATAAGTAAAACATTAACCTTCAAATGTTCATCCTTAAGCTCCTCATAGATAGCAGTGCAGGTCTCCAGTACAATCTTACGTATGGTGTTGTCCGCCACTCTGAAGAGATATGACAGGTCCACAAATGCATCCCCTGCACAAGAAGAAAAAAGGAAACCAAACCATATTGCATCATGCAATTTTTGCCTCGCTCATAAAGTGTGTATACTACAGTCCTCTTACAAGTTTTAATTATGATGATTCAAGACTAAAGAAAAACCTAAATAACTTAAACAGAGAAATTAAACATGGTTTGCTGACCAGTACTAAAACAAGTTCATATCACGGAGCCACAGGATAACAGGATTTTATTTCGCCAATTGACATGTATCACACTGCAAATGGAATATCACTTGGTGATTGTGACAAAAACAAAGTGTTAAATATTTAACATAAATGGGTATACACGTACAGCATGCGCGCGCCCAACCACCACAAACATAATAAACCAAAAAAAGTGCACAGAACAGACCCCAAAGTACAAAACAACATAATTAGCTAACAAAAACATGCGAGTTCATGGGATTAGCTGCTAGGGTACAATTATCTACACACACACACACACACACACACACACACACACACACACACACACAAACACACACGCACACACACACACACACACAATTGAAACAATAAAAGTGACCCATGAGATGGACTACAATTACAACACACACACAACCACACCTACCTGAGCCTAGAAAGCGAAGTGTGATCGCCAAGCGTTCTCCTGGTTCGATGGCTTTGCGCATTCTTGTGTCCTGTTTCTTGATTCTGTGGCTCACTTTCCCCAAGAGTTCCTCATAGTGCGTGAAAGACATTCGCAAAAAGCGCTTGGTTTCTCGGGGATCTTCATGAGCTAGCTCTTGAAGTAAGAGGGAATATGCGCCATGCGATGACCGCCTGAGCAACCAATCTCTCACCCACATAGTTCTCTTGGGACGGTGTTCTTCCTCCTCTTCGTCTATTGCCACTGCTGCGGCACAGACAGCAACAATCACACATTCTTCTTCTTCGCTGTCGGAAATCACAAACTCGAAGTTGTCAGCCATTTTCCATATTGATATTATTCGAAGATCTCGGGCGAGAACGAGAGCAAGACATTCCAAATATGGAAAGTACACAAAAGAAGCGCGCGTCGAAAGCCGCCTGTGTGCGACCCACGACGCACGCAGCAAGTTGCATGCGTCGTCGCGTCACAGACGCTTTGACGCAAGCGCCAAGATTTAGACGCCAGTGTGCGAAGGCCATAAGGGTTAGGGCTGGGTTAGGGTTAGGGTTCGAACACTGCAAAGTACTTAAAAATAAGGACGAAATATGACCCATTGTCAGCACGACGTAGGTGGCGTTTCGGGAAAGTCATGATAATACCGCGTAACCTTGCCTGTGGGTGTGTGTGGGTGGGCATGTAGAAACGACGTTACTCTGACATACACTAGAAAATGGAAAATGTCAAAATAATGTCAAAAAAATGGGAAGTGTGTCAAAATAATGTATCTAGAGTTTCACAACAGTCATCACAACGTCGTTTCTACAAAAATGCGTGTGTGTGTGTGTCCTTGTTTAGAGTGTTATCTGGACAAATTAGTGAACATCTACATAACTTGTATTGACATGCCTACTTGTTTTGACGCCAGAACAATGATCCGTTAGGGTTAGGGCTGGGTTAGGGTTTGGGTTAGGGTTAGAGGGTTCGAACACTGCAAAGTACTTTAAAATGGGGACGAAATATGACCCATTGTCAGCATAACGTATGTGGCGTTTCAGGAAAGTCATAATAATACTGTGTAACCTTGGCTGTGTGTGTGTGTGTGTGTGTGTGTGTGTGTGTGTTTCATTTTATATAATTGTTTAGACACGCCCACTCTCTCTTTCTTTCTTTTTGCTTTTAGATAGAACGGTTCCCGCTTTGCTTATGAAGTAACGACCCTGGCGAGATGTTGGAATGAGTCTCCAGGACGGAGTTAGGCAGTTAGCACAGGCGAACAGCGAAAAACACACTTATCACACATTCTAGAGGAATCTACGGCCACCCAGACACCCAACCCGCCTTTCCTCTTACACTCTGTCTGTGTCTCGGTATGTTTTGTTGTCTGTCTACCTGACAGACTTCTACGCCTCACCGTCTGTCTGTCTGCTTGTCTGTCTGTCTCTCTCACGCTTTCTTTTTTTTTTTTTTCTCTCTCTCTCTCTCTCTCTCTCTCTCTCTCTCTCTCTCTCTCTCTCTCTCTCTCTCTCTCTCTCTCTCTCTCTCTCTCTCTCTTTTTCTCTCTCTCTCCCCCCTCTCTCTGTTTATCAATCAATCAGTATATCTGTCTTCTCCATCTGGTTGGCTGTGCATCAGTCAATCTTTCTTCACTCCCTCCTCCCCTGTTATTACTCCTTTTCATTTTCAAGACCAGCAGCAGCCACGTCAACACCAACCCGAACCCTAATAACCACATCATCATCATCATTATATCAGCATCATCATTAACAGCAGTAGAATGATTATTACCATAACCATAATTTATCATTATGTAGGAAAGTAATTTATTTATTTATGACTCAGTCAATTTTGAGTTCTTTATGAACAAAACAGCCTTTGATTGTATGTATGTATACCAGTAAGCAGAATATCTGAATGGCAAAACATACCTTTTAGTAGTTTCTAACGGGCTGGATGGCGAACTTTCTCTGTTCCCCCGACAGTCAACTTGAAATAGGGGTCACGTGGAAGCGAACGGGTCACATGATCGGGGAAAAGGTTCAGGGGGGTCAGCTTTTTGTCTTTCTGCCGGAAAGTCTGCCGAGATTTTGTGTCGTTTATCTTTGTGCAAATTAGGTTTTGTGCCCAATGGCATTGGGGCCCGTCTGCTCGTACGTATAAAACAGAGAGAGAGAGAGAGAGAGAGAGAGAGAGAGAGAGAGAGAGAGAGAGAGAGAGAGAGAGAGAGAGAGAGAGAGAGAGAAGCACGGCTAACAAATCCCCCTTTCCCTCCTCTTCCCAGTCCCCTATTCGCTAATGTGACGTGGGACTTTAATCTATATAACTAAACTAAACTAAACTAGAGAGAGAGAGAGAGAGAGAGAGAGAGAGAGAGAGAGAGAGAGAGAGAGAGAGAGACAGAGAGAGAGAGAGACAGAGAGACAGAGAGTCAGAAGGAAACAGAGAGAGACGGACATGCAGGAAAAGGCAAAGAAAGAGAGAGAGAGAGAGAGAGAGAGAGAGAGAGAGAGAGAGAGAGAGAGAGAGAGAGAGAGAGAGAGAGATGCAGGCAGACATGCAAAGAGAGAGAGAGAGTAAAAAGAGAGACAGGGGGAGGAAGGGAAGGAGGGAGGGAGAGAGAGGAGACAACGAAAGAGAGACAGTCAGACAGAGACAGTGAGAGACACAGACAGACTTACAGAGACTGAAAATCAGAGAGAGAGACACACACAGACTTAGAGATAGAGAGACAGAGATAAAGAGAAAGACATTAAAATACATGCAGACAGATAGACACTAATATAACTTGAATAACTAAGATCTAAGACAAGGGAAAGAGAGGAAGTTGGAAGAGAGAACAAACAAATGTTTACTTAAAAGGGAGTCTTTAAAAGGGCTGTCCGTGACCAAGTGTCGATGAAGAATAGTCAAATTGCAAGGCGATTGGAGTGCCAAGGTTGGCCAATTTGCGTACCACAACTGGGGAGACACATGTTGATCACACTGCAACAACGAGACAAATGACAGAGGTCTGAGACTCTTGGAGTTTGCAAAATACAACAATCTGATACTGGCAAACACGCTTGGTCTCCACAAAAAATCCAGACGATGGGCATGGCACAGTTCCAGCGGGGAGCATCACCACCAGATTGACTACATCATGGTCAATACACGCTTCAGATCAAGCATCAACATTGGTAGACACGCACTTTTCCAGGAGCAGACATCGAAAGTGACCACGCTCTCGTGATGATGTCTTTCCGGTTCCACTTGAAGAGATTAAACACAGCAAAGTGCACCAGACTGAAGTTCGACCTAGACAAACTGAAGAACCCGAAGTTGGCAGAAATATTTCAAGCCACAATTGGAGGGAAATTTGCACCACTGCTCATTTTGGGAGCTGGTGAATTAGATGTCAACACCATAACAGCCACTTCAACTCAGCTGTGACAGATGCCGCCACTGAGATCCTTGGCAAGCACTCCCCAAAGAAGAAACCGTGGATCACACCTGAAATTTTGAACCTGTGTGATAAACGAAGAGAGTTGAAAAAGAAAAAGTACCCTCACAGGGAGCTGGTGCCTACCAAAAAACCAACATTGACATCCGAAAAGGCATGCGCACAGCAAAGGAGAACTGGATATATAAGATCAATGCCAGGAAATAGAGAACAGTCTGAACACGAACAACAGCAAGAAAACCTACCACACTGTGAAGCGGCTAAAAAGTGTTAAACAGCCCCAATGTCTCCACGATCGAAAGCAAGTCTGAGAACAATAAAGTATTGGATAGATGGACATAGTAGTGCAACCACACACCAAACGGAGACCTATCAGTTCTAGCATGTCCCGAGAACAGAGAAAAAAAAAGAAATCCTCCCAATGCTCCGAGAAGAAGTTGAGGCAGCAGTGCAATCGCTGAAGAAGGAGGAGTCAGCGGGAGTGGACAACATACCGGCAGAATTGCTACAAGCTGGAGTAGAAGCGACGATTGGCGCCCTCACCATTATATGTAACAAGATCTGGCAGATTGGGGAGTAGCCTACACCATGGACCCAGTCGTTTGCCATCACTCTTCCCAAAAAGGGTAATCTTCAGGACACAGGCGCTTGTATCAGGACACGCGAGCTCCTATGCCTGTGATGCGTCTCCCTTTGGTTATCTATAATACAGATAACCAAAGGGAGACGCGTCACAGGCATAGGCACTCGCATGTCCTGATACAAGCGCCTGTGCTTCAGGAGTATGAAAATTACCGCACCATCAGCCTCATCAGCCATCTCATCAAGGTCCTCTTGAAAATAATACTCAACAGGTTGAAACCCCAAGCTGAACAAATCATCGCCGAAGAACAAGCAGGATACAATGCGGGGCAAAGTATCACTGGACAAATTATCAACCTCAGAACAATCTGCGAGAAATACCTTCAACACCAACAACATCTATATAATGCGTTTGTAGACTTCAAGAAAACATTTGACCGAGTTTGACATGCATCTCTGTAGGCAACCATGAGAGTGTACAACATCAGCCCTAACATTATTGAAGTCATCAAAAGCCTGTATGACAAGGCTACCAGTGCAGTCCTCCACAACAGCTCCATCGGAAACTGGTTCAGAACAACAATCGGCATCTAATCTCTCCAACACTCATCAACATCTTCCTGGAGCGCATGTCAGATGCCATTGCAGATCACGAAGGCACAGACTGCAGATGGTGTAGAGCAGTCTCCACCCTCCGTTTGGCGGATGACATTGATGGATTGACTGGAGAGGAAAAAGAACTTGAACAGCTGGTACAGAGGCTTGACACTACCTAATGAGCTTATGGAATGGAAATAAGTGCAGAGAAGATCATAATGATGGCCAACAACACCAATGGCATCAACACGGACATCAAAGTATAAGGCCAATCCCTCAACACAGTGCATAGCTTCAAATATTTAGGAGCCATTGTATCAGACAATGGGTCCCGACATGAAGTCCTATCCAGGATCACACAAACAACTTATAAGGTTGAAATTTATTTGGAAAGACAGGCTATCAATCTACATTTGAATGTAAAACTGCTGCGCTCCTTTGTCATCTCCTTCTTCCTATATTTTTGCGAAACATGGACAGCAAACCTACAACGAAGGATGCAAAGCATGGAGATGAAGTTCTACAGAAGACTTCTTTGCAGTTCCTCATTTCCAATGCCCAGCACATCACCAATGACGAATCATTAAACAACACGATGACATGCTCACAGTGGTGAAGAAACGGAAACTTCGATGTTATGGCCACGTCACCAGAGCATCAGGCCTTGCAAAGACCATCCTGCAATGCACGGTGCATGAAGGCAAAAGAAGAGTGAGACAGAAAAAGAGGTGGGAGGACAAAATTCGAGAATGGACTGGTTTGACACTGAGCGAAGCCATGAGGGGTTGCTGAGGACAGAGAAAGATGGAGTGCGCTGGTTAAACGATCATCTGTGGTGCCCCAACGACTTCCGAGTTACGGGATAGGAAATGAGGATAGGATAAAAGGGATTCAAGATGTTTTGCGTAATTCACGGACAGTTAATAGCTGTTCATGATTATACTTTCTTTTTTCCCAGAGCATTAATTTCAGAAAGATAAGACATTGAAGAGAACCAATGAAGGGAAGGAATTTTCAGGCACGCATCAAGTCAAGTGCAACGAAACGATACAAGTCAAACGCTTTTGGACCATACAGTTGTTGTTGTTGTTGTTGTTGTTGTTGTTGTTGTTTTGCTGTTATTGCAGCTACTGCTGCTGGTGATGAAGGTGGTGGTGGTTTATTTGTTTACTCACATTTTGGAAGAAAATACATTCCTTCACAACTACCGAGACTGAAGAGGAACAGTTAGAAAGACAAACGCAAGCAAACAGAGAGAGAGAGCGAGAGAGAGAGAGAGAGAGAGAGAGAGAGAGAGAGAGAGAGAGAGAGAGAGAGAGAGAAAGGAGAGGAGAGAGATAGAGACAAAGAGACAATAGGGGGTGGGACAAGAAGAAGGAAAAGAAGAAGAGGCATTCTTGTAGCACGATTCCCAAATAAAACTGAGCTCAAAGTGCGCAGCAGACACATGCACACACATATACTCACTGACACACATGATGATTGATTGATTGATTGATTGATTGATTGATTGATTGATTGATTGATTGATTGATTGTTGCTTTAGGTCCAGCGGACTCTTCCGAGCCAAATCAAAACCGGACAACCCCCGATCCGCATAAAAGATCTGCTGAAACAACCCTAGTGGGAAAATTGAATGCCCTCCACCGGCCAGTCACTTTACAATAAAGACATCCCACGCAGGGGACGGCTGAGGCTTTACCTCAACTACTCGAACCCCCGGTTACAAAAACAAAATAGAATACAAACATCATTATAAATTATGAACAAAACACATACATATAAAATGCCTATATTGCTAAATAATAACATCATAGGAAGCCCTAGTGACCACCCAGCAGAAAGCGTCCAACACTCCCAAGCTGATCCAACAGACCTCATACACAAACAAGGAGTCTTGTCCAGGAAGAGTTTTCAAGAAAAAAGGTAGGTCATTGATCTAGCGAAGAAGATAGTATAGCAGAGTGATAGGACAGAGCAGGAATGGGAAAGAGCAAATGAGGAAGACAGCGACAGTGGGAATTTAAAGCACTAAATTTCCAGAAAGTGGGGATACTATTTATACTGAAACCCCCGGCACTCCAACGGGGGTACTGTTGCCGCAGTGAATCGGTTTTGCCTATAAAGGAAAGACAGGTTTTCAACTGGGGCTTTCACTTTTTTCCCTTTATAGGTTAGAACAATCTACAGTGACAAGATTGCTCATGACCCCAAGGGGTACACATGATATGCATAGGTCTGCACACACACACACACACACACACATACACACACACATGAAGCTTATGAACATATAGATAAAAAATATTATTCTTATTTGCAAATTTATACTGATGGTTCTGTTTTAGATACAGGCCAAACCGGGGCTGGTTATGTTATACCTGCTTTAAAAATTAGTGAATCCTTGTATTTAGGTAAAGATCGTTCAATTTATACTGCAGAACTTACCGCAATTCTTATGGCATTACATAAAATCTTGAGTCAACAAAAGACCTTTTTTAATATCTTATTATGTGTATACTCTAAATCTGTTCTTCAGAGTCTGGACTCTAATATTTATAAAAGCAGAGGTGATATTATATATGAAATAAAATATCGTATACATTGCTTAATTATCAATGGCACAAATGTTCAGTTTTGTTGGATACCATCTCATTGTGGTTTAGATAATAATGATTGGGCAGACAGGAAAGCAAAAGAAGGGGCGAAAAATCAATACATCGTTAGCCATATTGACATCCCCTTATCAACAAAAGAAATTTATAGTATAATAGAAAAGAAAAGAAAAAATAATTTTCCTTTAAAAATAATATACAGTGATAATTTACAGTATCCTCGAACAATAACCTCTTTAGCACATCGTCTTGCTTTAAATTCTTGGAGGACAAAATATTGCAAGGATATTGTTTGCATTTGCAATGAAAATTTAACTATAAATCATATAATTCATGACTGCAGTGTAATAACACAATATATTCCACAGAACATTCATAATGTTCAAAATAAAAATAGTAAATATTGGATAACCATCGCTAAATCTATAATTTATAGTCCTGTAGGACATTTGTTATAAAAATTGCAAGTTTATTCTGATTAGTTCGTATATGACAATCTCACAAAATTGACTTTTCTGTACATGAACATTTCGCAAGTTTGACATGTTCCATAGTAATTTTATTTTTATTTTTATTTTTTTTTAAGTTTTAAAATATTGTTTGAATACTTAATTTTTATTTCATTTTATTTCATGTTATGTTACTGAACCATTTTGTTTAAATGTTATTTCCTTTCCCCCATCCATGTAGCGCATATCCTTTTCCCCCACCTTCCTTTTATTTTCTTGTCTAAAATCACTTCGGTGAATAGACGTTAAATGAAATAAACAAACAAACAAACACACACACATAAACACAAGATAATATGCAAATATGGCATGTTTATTTAATCAGGAAATAAATATTAACAATCAAGAAACTAAGAAGGAATACGATGAAACACGATGTAACAAAAACAATAATTAAGTTTATCTTATTTCAATCCTCCTTATCATTATTGATGATGCTGTTCACCAAGATCACAATGATAAATGATAAAACAGCCAAATGATATTATGCTGTTGATGATAAATGATAAAACAGCCAAAATCATCATTTTAAAAACTAACAGCGAACAAAGATGATCCATTTTTACCCAGGTTAGAAACGTAATCACGATTTCGAAAAAAAGATAGCCAAAAGGAAAAAAAGGATTTAAAAAACCTTTACAAACAGTAGTATCAATAATAATCGCATTGAGACCACTGATTTAGCTGAACCATTGAAACGTGATCTAGCTGAAATCGTGATCAAATAAGATCAAACAGCTTGGACAAATCATTCAGTTGTACATAGCAACGCAATCATAATGATCGAACAACATGTGATATACAATTAGCATAATTAATGATGACCTATCAACACAGAGGGATCTATCAATTGGTCCTATAATTGCAAAATATCCATACGCAGTAATAATTATTTAGTTTTTATAAAAGTTCGATAAAAATCGTAAATAAATCATAAAATAAAATATAGAAAAATAAATAAATTGCCAGTTGTCAGTTTGACACAAAAAACAACAATATCACCAATTCAAACAAATCCTGTAAATAATGTTGAGGCAATTATCAATTAAACGTAACACATAACAAATATTATTTTAAACTAATTAACTACGGCTCCGTTGAAATGCAGTGACCACTAAGACTTTATTAGAACTCAAAGATCAATGCATATATCGATTTTAAAAAAAAGGTCAGCTTGTAATGCGTTAAAAAAATTAGTTTGTTGCTTTCAAAAAATCGCTTAGCCAAAATTGAAGGTGATCAGCGCTTCTGTTGTTGACCTAGGTATAAACAAATATTTTCACCAAAATTAATCACTGAATCAGCCAGTATGGAAAATATGTCCACAAACTAACAGTATTGTCTTATCAGTTCGGTGAAAAAGACATTAAAACAAACAACATAACAGTAATATTTTGTGTGTTTTTAACGTAGCAATCAACAAATCAAAGTGAAAGAAAATAGGTAGGATCACGAAGAGTGGGGAAGGGGGAAAGTGTGTGCAAGTGTGGTGGCGGGATGTGGGGGTGTGAGGTGGGGATTAGGATGTGTGTGTGGGTGTGTGGGAGGGAGAGTAAGGATAGACAGTGCAACAGACGGAAAGTATGACATTGTATGATGCCTTTATTGTTAATTGTTAATTGTTAATTATTATTAATTGCACTGATGTCTGGTAGTCCAGTTGATAAAGCGCTGCTTTCCTTGCCAAAGGTCGCGGTTAGGAACCCCGCACGGGACGAACTTACTTGACTTAGGTACGAGACTATTGAGGACGCCGGAGGGTTTGCTCCGGGTACTCCGGTTTCCTCCCTCCCTTCAATAATTGGTATTGGAGGCAGTCATTCTAAATATATTAAAAAAAATAAAAATGATTTATTTAACATTTTCTGTAATAGCGATTTTTTCGACTGAAAAAAGATGGAAGAAAAAGCCCGTGATAACATCCTTTATTATTATTATTATTATTATTATTATTATTATTATTATTATTATTATTATTATTTATTATTATTATTATTATTATTATTATTATTATTATTATTATTATTATTATTATTATTATTTATTATTATTTATTATTATTATTATTATTTATTATTATTATTATTATTATTATTATTATTATTTATTATTATTATTATTATTATTATTATTATTATTATTATTATTATTATTATTATTACTATTATTATTATTATTATTATTATTATTATTATTATTATTATTATTATTATTTATTATTATTATTATTATTATTATTATTATTATTATTATTATTATTATTATTATTATTACTATTATTATTATTATTATTACTATTATTATTACTATTATTATTATTATTATTATTATTATTATTATTATTATTATTACTATTATTATTATTACTATTATTATTATTATTATTATTATTACTATTATTATTATTATTACTATTATTATTATTATTATTATTATTATTATTATTATTATTATTATTATTATTATTATTACTATTATTATTATTATTATTATTATTATTATTATTATTATTATTATTATTATTATTATTATTATTATTATTACTATTACTATTATTATTATTATTATTATTATTATTATTATTATTATTATTATTATTATTATTTATTATTATTATTATTATTATTATTATTTATATTATTATTATTATTATTATTATTATTATTATTATTACTATTATTATTATTACTATTATT
>CM072511.1:121631857-121666857 GCA_036898135.1 Oncomelania hupensis | reverse complement strand
GCGATCGCTCTATCACTGGACTGCTGCAGTGGGTGGCAGTTAAGTCTTAACGCATGCGAACCTGGAAACACTCTAAAGCCTCACCTAGCTAGCCAGGATCTGAACAGTCATGACTGAAGACCTGAACGCACCGGTGAAGGTTTTGTATCGGGTTCTTAATAACATCTAACAGGAAACAAATTGCAGCCGCGAAAGTAACACATATTAAAATGTAATGGTCCAACAATGATGTTATCAAATGATATCCGTGGTGGGTGGTACAGCCGCAAAATGCGAACAGTTCCACATTAAAATGCGGTACTAAGAAGTTTCTTTTGTAATGTTCACGCTCTTCCTATAGCGTTCTTATATAGCGCTTTTACAGCTCAAGAGTTGCTCAAGGCGCTGGCTGACACAGGAGCTGCTGACTCAAGCCGCCCGAGGCGCCACTCTCCTCCCAACCCATCCACTCTCTCAGATAGTATAATATCAGGAGAAAGTTGTATTTAAATGCTTTTAGTCTCATGTTGTTACTCTATCTTCATCTCCCATCTGTCAGTCTGTTGTACTCGTAAAATACCGTGCTGCAATGCTATACAGTACGCTGTAACATATTAATATGATACAAAGATGCCGAACGCAAACGTTTCGTAGCAATATGTATTGGAACATTCTGTGGATACATAAGCATCACCAGTGCACAGGACGCAATAACTTCATGTCCACAATCTGCAAGAAAAGCCGAGAACTACAGGAAAAATCTGTGGAACCTCATCCATCAACGTCATTTTTATTTAACATCTCTCACGGCCTTGTTTGCTATGAGAGTTTATGACTCATCCCAGAACTCACCCCTCTATCTGCCCTTTCCAACAACAAAAAAATAAATCCTGAAAATGCCCTTATCTGATCAATTTGGGCCTCGCCAAGCCCAGGCGAATCATTGCGGTTTGAGCATTTTATGTTTATGGTGAAAGGAACTAGGAAACGAGTTACACATCTACCCGAACATAATTATGATTATAGAAAGGGATGGGGAGCGTAAAAGCTATTATTAAGATAATAAAAAAAATACAGGCACACACAAACACAGGCAAACACATACACAGAAACACACACAGAGACACGTACACCCCTGTACGCACACACAAACACACACACACACGCGCGTGATAGCTATGAGCTTGCACATACACACGGACGCGGCGCTAGTGCAGGGAAGCCTACGCACATGTACACATCCAAGCAAGAAAGCACGCGCGCGCGCACTCACACACACACAAATACACACATACACACCAACATCATACACACCCGCACGCTTAAAGGAAATGACAATATCCAAGTGCCTGAAAATGGAAGGGATGCGAACATCTATAATAGTTATGTTCAAAGTACGTCCTTTTTATCTGTGCATAAACATGTCTTTCACTTGTTTCGCTTGGTTTTTACATACAATCATTCATTTGCTCATAGACGTAAGAATCTGTACCCCGCATGCATGTATAAACACACACTTACACACACACAAACACCGTGTAGAAACGCCGTTGTGATGACTGTCGTGAAACTCTACATACATTATTTTGACACACTTAACATTATTTTGACATTTTTCCATTTTTGGAAGCTATCCCTTACCCTAACCCAAACCCTAACCCTTAACCTAACCCTAAGCCTAACACAGCCCTAACCATAACGGAACACGGTTTTGACGTCAAAATAACGGGGCCGTCAAAAGAAAGTACGTAGAGTTTCAAGTGTATGTCAGAGTAACGTCGTTTCTACCTAGCCACACAAACATACACGCACACACACACACACACATGATACACACCGTCATAGACCGGCTATTCACGATCTCTGACACAGTTTGACACAGTGACATTCAGGTTATACACAATGCATACAATGGAAAATAAATTCAACGTACACCTATTATATTTATATGCGCGTACTAGAGTACATGTCACAATTTCAAGCTATGTTGGGACATGGACGCCTCGCAAGAATCACATTATGCTCTTTCCACTGTAAACGTGTTCGTTTAAAGACAATTCTACCATACATTCTGTTATAAAATGTACACACCCAAAAAAACATGTCACATAAAAATGACAACACATCAATAGAATACTGGAATACATCATCAATACATTATGTGCCCGTTTGTGCCTCAGTTCACGATAATGCTCTTGTTCACGATTAATTCAAATCAGTTTTAACTCATAAAATTAATACAGAACAATGAAACCACACATGGTGCCAGAACCTGTTGACCGTCGCTATGATTTAAGCGTAGGTAGTAAAAGGCCTGATATTCACTATGCAATAAAACGTAATAATTAAAATGGTTACTCAAAAACATGAAAAGGATTATGTGTGTTGTTTGGTTATAAAAAATAGTCATCACTGAATTTGAACTGTTTCCAAAAAAAATTAACAATAAATAAAAATTAAATTAAAACCATTGTTTAAGGGAACACAAGACAACACTTTATTGAGGAATACATAAGCTCCTTAGCGCTCATCGTCGTTGTCGAGAGCGCTCTACATTTCTTTCACAGCATTGAAGAGGCTCATCCCATTTCATATCGAACGAATGTGGTTTTTTTTCAATGCCTGATGGTTGTTACCCGACATGTGCAAAAACATTCAGTCTTATCCCAGTGCTCAAAAAGGTCCAAACTGGTAACTTCTTCGGAGACCAGTTCGTTTTGTCTTAGGTACACAGCCCAAACCCCAACAGGTGCTACGACGTTTGGCCTGTTAGTGTACCGAAATAAATTGCTATTAAAGTCTCAGTATTGTCAATGCCGTCCTCATAACCGTGCTCAAAGGGTCGAACTACGTTTACTACGTCGGAGAGCAGTTAGTTTTGTCTAGAAACACAGGTCAATGCCTAAAATAGATGCCTGATTTTGTACTGCCAGTGTAATAAAATTGCTACTAAGACACTGAATGTTTGTGACCGGTCTGCCTGATTATAGTGCTCTCACAGGGTCCAACCGTAAATGTTGTCTAAACACTGGTCGATACAAAAAAGCTGTACAGGAAGCTAGGACTATTAGTGTAAATAAAACATTCCATCCAAGACTAGAGTGACACGTAGGACTGAAGATCGCAATTATTATTAGATCATAGACTCTAGAATCATTCTACTTATTCAAGGTGGGTAGGTAGTTGGTATGGGTATGGGTGAATAGTGGAGGGGAGAGAAGGGGAAGAGAGCGGAAAGGGGAGAGTTTTCAACGATACCGCGATAACCATACTCAGTACTCTGTGATTCAAGGATTGTTTTCTTTCATGTAAGTTTATTATCTCAACGTTTCCATCACACACACGCACAAACCCACGCACGCACACACACACGCGCGCGCACCTACACACACACACACACACGCACACACACAACCCCCAGTAATTCCACGACCTTGACGGGTTTTAATTTTTAAAAAAACAACAAAACAAACAACAACAATCTTGTTTTGAAACCAGCGATATGAGACAGGTGATATAGTTAAAACCTCATTCTGCCTTAATCTTTTTAGGGGTGGAGGCGGCTGAGGCTGTGGAGTGGTGGGCTGGGATTAACAAGGGGTGGCTGGGCGGGATATGGGGTAGTGGTAGAGAAACATGGTGAGGTAGGATGGAGGAGGGTTATGTTTAGCAACACGAAACGTGTGCGTACCGTGGCAGCACGGTTGAGTATTGAACCAGATTGACAAAGCGATAAGTACGGCGTCTTTAGTGTTTCTGGCTCTTATCGAGCGTGAGCGAGGGCGTCTCGTGTTGGGTGGTGATCGGCTATCAGTCCCTCGTTTGCCCGGACATAAATCACCCAGCCCTGGTACGTTCCAGGATCTCGTAATGCAAAACTGCCTCCTTCCCAACTCTCAAGTTTAAAGCTGGCTCCATTTTCTTTCCTGGATCTTGTATATTATGAGAATAGCTCCTTTATAACTCGCATAGTTTCAGCCCGTCCTATTTCAATTTCCATCCCTGGATCAGGTACTGTCCGATTTTCAACCATCCCTGGTTCCTTTCCGGAACTCGGACATAATAAATGTCTTTTTCGACCCAGCACTGGTTCACCCCAGGATCTTCTATACCTAAGTGTCTCCTTCCTTAAGCATTATTGTTTCAAAAAGCTCTGGATCCTTTTCATGAAAATGGTCTTTGCTCTTTGCCACTCTTCCTCCTCACTCACTTCACTCCTCCTCCGTTCCTTGAATGATGTATTTCGTTCTCAAGTCTACCCAGAAAAGAGGTGAATAGAGTTCAGTCCAGAGGCTAGAACTTCAATGGGATAATTATGTCATTGTTTGTTGAGATAACAGCTTATTCTTTCCACCAGTAAAAAATGAAGTTCCTTTCTTCGGTTAGTTTTACCACATGCGCCTGCACTTGATGCGTTTGCTGTGCTTGTATTTCCACTCTTCAAACTGCGATGATACGTTTACAGGTACAAGAACAGGCGTACTAGATGTCACGGGCCTGCGCAAAGGGCTGTGCGTTCGCTCAAATCTTAGTTTGTTGTACGAACTCAACTCCTAAATCGTTAGTATCCGAGGAGTAAAGCCACAGATTCTTCTTCACAAACTACTAAATAGACCATTAATGTCTTGGGAGAAAACGATGGCAATAAAAATGTTTTATTTTCTGTCTTAGGAAGTCCTTGCGTCCACACAGCGGCAGGAGCAGGAACGGTGCTACCAAGATTAAGACTTCTAGAAATGCAGTTATAATATGACCTTTTTTTTAAATTCTGCGCGATTGTCAGAAAAACGAGGACATAACATTGCTGCTTTTGGTATTACATTACAAACAATGTGTTAACGTTAGTTGCTTTAGACTATTGCTGATCTTGTGCCTTAATCATCACTTCTAGATTTGCGCTCTGGGATCGAGGGGTGAAAACTACTATACTATTTGAGACCAGGAAACTATACACTAAACTACTTCCTATCCTATCCTATCCCGTAACTCGAAAGTCGTTGGGGCACCACGGATTATCGTTTAACCAGCGTACTCCATCTTTCTCTGTCATCAGCAACCCTCATAACTTCGCTCAGTGTCAAACCAGTCCATTCTCGAATGTTGTCCTCCCACCTTTTTTCTGTCTCCCTCTTCCTATGCCTCCTTGCACCGTTCCTTGCAGATGGTCTTTGCAAGGCCTGATGCCCTAGTGACGTGGCCATACCATAGGAGTTTCCGTTTCTTCACCACTGTGAGCGTGTCATCGTGTTGTCCAATGGCTTGTGTGATGATATTTCGGACTTCGTCGTTGGTGATGTGCTGGGTATTGCAAATGCCCAGAAGTCTTCTGTAGCCCCTCATCTCCATGCTTTGTATTCTTCGTTGTAGGTCTGCTGTGAGGGTCCATGTTTCGCAAGCATAATATGAAGATGGGGATGACAAGGGAGTGCAGCAGCCTTACCATAAAGTGTAGACTATTTCAACAACCAAATTATCCATAACACTGAAAAAGGTTTCGCGCTTTTTTCTATAATTATCGTTAACACTATTTGCGATTGTCTTGAAAAGTACTGACATATTAATGCGCAATGTTATCTAACCTCAAAATAAGTTCTATTATTAGTGTATTCGGATAGAACTACACATATATTTGTGGCAAAGCAACCGCCAGCAACACTTGTGAAAGCTGGAATAACCACCTCTACGCTGCCGAGTTCAGAATTTGCAGCCAAGACGTGGCGCATAGTGCTAAGTTTCCTAGCTTGCCTGGATGCCCGGAAGACTTATTGAAAAAATACAGAAATTCTGCTAGTCTACTCGAAAATCCACCTCTTGTTTCACGATATCTGGAGATCCCTGTGCTGGCGTCCCTGATAGGCAGGTTGGAGGTTTGGGCCATAGGATCCGGGACTGACCACGCCGTCTCTCGTCTAACGTATATTTGGATCACTGTTTCGGTGTCTCTGGCAGACAGGATGAAAGTCATTGGCTGGATGATCTGGGACTGGCTGAGTTGTCCGCGGTTTTGTACTATCTGCAGATCACAGCGAAAGCGTCTCCGATAGGCGGAAAAGGGACGGGCCAGATCATGATTTTATGGCTCATTTTATCACCTCGCTCCCTGTGCCAGGGTCGGAGGTCAAGTTTGTCCGCAAGCCGTGATGATGTGGGTCTATGGCGGCACGAGTTCACCAACATCACATTTGCCGTCTCGGCCGCGGAAACAAATCATTCGCGCGCTCCATGGCTGTGCCAGGAACAAATCATTTTGGTTCGCCACTTTCTTTTGCACTGATCTGCTTATCTCGCTCGCGGTGTGTTTTACCCCTTCAAGAAAGAAAGAAAACTTCTTTAGATCCCCACTTTGTCTTGCAGGATCTGATTATTATTTGTGTTTTTCTTTTTTGTTTTGCAAGACCGGGCTATTTATTAATTTTATTTTTTTTGTATCGCATAGTATGAATATTAGACTCGCCAATATTTTTGTAATCATTCAATAATGCATTTCTTGGCTGGCTTGTTTGGATATTATTCGTCACCTCGTTCAATAAGACGAAATGATATTATCTGATCCCCAATATCTTCATTAAGCAATGGAATAGTTTTGGATAGGACCGCTATTCCTTGTTATAAGGAAATTAAATGGTTGATCCCCTTGCTTGAACGGGTTTGTTAGTCTTGTTAAATTGTTTAAATTGCTTAATCAAACTAAATCTGGACAACAATTTACGTGTTTTTAAAAATGTAGTTTTCACTGGATGGCAATACAGGATACAATAAAACCATGCTCTGGGTAGCTGTACTTTTACCATAATAGTACTTATTTGCAAAGGATAGGGCCTATAACACATTTTTAACTTCAGCAATATACTTGTATACTATCAATGCCCACGTTTCCTAAAAAATCAAAATTAAACTCTTTCTACGTGTGAAACAATATTATATAATGAAAAATGTGTTTCCTTAAAAATCCAAATAAAATAGTATTTAATTATATGTGCTCTTTAATTTATTATTTTATTATTATATTTATTTATTTAGATTTTATTTTGGGGGTGGGGTGGAGTGGAGTTATTAATGTCACTACGGTGAAGACAATGAATTTTGAAGGACTATATAAAATAGTTCCAACATGTATAACAATATTCTATAACTCAAAAATTCATTTTAAAATGTTTCTCTATAATACCAGCCTTTTTTTTCAAACATGTAATACACCGTCACGCCATATCAAACAGGAGTTGAAAACATTTTGTGTTGTGTGTAGCTTTGGACCTATTTAAATTATATAATTATACTAACAGTAACAACCAAATCTCAAACACAGCAAGTCATCAACATGTAACATATTACTAAGAGAAAGGTTCATTAGTCTTGGTCTATCATCACCGACAAAACATTTCAAAGTCAACCAATACGCAAGCCACATTTAAAATAAACAACAAAATCATTCCCGCCACATTTCAACACTCATGAATGATTCACTCGATCTTTTGATAGAATTCCTTAAATCTTTATTTAAACACGCTCTGGTCAATCCGCATCTGAAGAAGACCAGCCTGTATTGTTTAATGTTTCAATGTTTCGTTTTCACACGTAGACCTAATAACCTAGCAGACGTCTTCAATGAGTCACATTCTACCGAAAGAGGAGTGTGGTAAGAGACGTTACTCAGTTATAATTATTGTCTCTCCAAAAACATCGCATTTCATTCAATAAATACACAAGTCACATTCACCCAAAGGAACATCGAAAATAATTATTGTCAGTCGCATATCTTAAATCCCGCATGATTAGATTGTCCCAAGTAATGGGAACATCCACATGTAAATCAATCATGTATCGATTCGTTCAAAAAAAAAATGTCGACAGTAAAGTAATGTACATGTACAGTCTAATATAAATCCCTCATGGTTGGATTTGGACTGTGCCTTTAAAACAGTTATGTAGGCCTATGGTAGTGTCATAGAAATATGCAAGCTGGTTGTAGTACAGATTTTAATAAATTGTAGAATTCTATATATATTGAAAATTACAGTTTTTTCACTGCAGCTTCCAGGTAACGGGGAAAATATGCTGTAACTATACATACATTATTTATATCACCCTCAAAGACCTGCTCGTGCTTACCACTCAGGCCCACTATGCACAATTCCGTCTGCTTTATTCAGGGCCTGTTGTAAAACTTACTGATAAATAACACGTTTCAACAGAAGCGAAAAGTCAAGAATACCCAAAATATACGAAATCCTAATCACAGTTTCGTTTTGATTCTGATTTTGTTTTATTTTGGCGACTTTTCTGGAATGATGCATTTCTTGGTATTTTGATTAGCGTTGGCTAATTTGGATTTTGAAAACTTGTGAATCACATTGTTCCGTTTGTCCCTAGCTGTAGACGATGACCAAGAACATCACGCGGAAGATGAGTACTGGACGCGATGTGTCCGGTAAATCACATAGGATGGGCACAATTAAGGATAAATTACTTGTTTTATCGACTACGCAAGATAAAACCAAAAATGTTCACAAAACTCACACATACACACAAAACTACCACCGTTTTTCTTTTTACAATCGATTTCGGGTCCGTGTTTATGATGATTCATGTGCAGTGTTACATGTTTAGGTTATATATTTTGATTGGCCTCGGTTTACTATTCTAAAACTACAAAATTGCTGACAACTTTAAGCTACATGTGTTAATGTTATCAATCTATAACAAATTAAGAATGTCACGGGAAACCCTACCACAGATTCCTTTTGCATTTGATTCCGTATTTGGCTATAATTCCTTTGAAGCATTGGGTGTTGCACATAGCCTAATTACTGATAATTATTTCAAATTGAATTGGTTGTGATTTTTAAACAACAGTATTTTTTATAATAGATTATATTAGGAACTCCTTATCTATTAGTCCCAAACAATATCATTATAACAGGAAAACGAAAAAAAAAGAAAAAAAAAAAAAAGAAAGAGCTAAAATTTGAAGGAGATAAAATACGCCAGATCAGAAGATTCTCTATATATGTAGATACTTCGCTAAAAATGCTTCGTCAGAGGAGTTACAAGCCCATAGCAAGTTTGGTCTATTATCACTTCAAAGTATGCAAGGCGAGGGGAAGGGTATCATGAAGGAAGGAACAAAGTGGTCAGTCTCTGGGTCAGCAAACTGACAATGACGAAAGCAACCCAGTGAGGGGAAAATCCAACACAGGTCGACTTACTGGTTGCCGCTATGTCTCTCGGGTTATCCTCGTCTGAAAGGACAAAACAGACAATTATGAGAATCGCAAACGCGATACAAGTGGATTTCCATTCTACAATGATTAAGCAAGGGGATGTATGTTTAAAGCTCTTATTTCTTTATTTATCAAGGAACAGGTAAAGTTTAAACGAGAAAGAGTGAGAAGTCGAAGTCGAAACGTTTAATAGGATAATAGCAGTAGGTCCCGTGGACCTGTATTACAGCTAGTCCTTAATAAGCAATTCAGAACAAACAAAATAATGAACATAACATTAATTTGAAGCCAACATTATATACCTGATAGTCAGAAATAACTAAGATTATTACTGTACTTTAATACCAACACTCCCACCCTTCCCCCCCCCACGCCCTCCGATATTCCATCTCTCTTCATCCCCCTCTTCTTACACACACACACAAACACACACACACACACACACATGCAAAAATCTCTCCCTCGAGATAGAATAGAGAAGGGAAATGAGGAAAGTGAGAGGGAGAGAGGGGGAGAGAAGGAGAGAGGGAGAGTTTATATTTATGCAAATAATGCAAGTACAGAGCCTAATATATCCATCAAACGCGATATCAATAATTCAGTAATAGCATTGGATGCAATTGCTCTCTTCCACCTTCTCGTTAGATCAACGCGCTTTGAGTCCGATTGCAAAAAAAAAAAAAAGCGTGTGATAGCAACCTGTATTATTATTATTATTATTATTATTATTATTATTATTATTATTGATATTCAAAAGTAGCACGTTTGATCATCGTTTCTCGAAAAACCGAATTACTGTTTTCGTAGAATATTATTCGCGACATCGTTATTCTTCCTTCTCCTTCGTCTTTTCGTTCTTCACCTCCTTCACTTCCTTTCTACCGCTCCTTCTCCGCCGCACCCTTCTTCTTTTTCTTCTTCTCCTCTTTCCTTCAGTTTCTATCTCCTATACTACTCTTCCTTCTTCTCTTCTCTCTTCCTCACCCAAAGGAAAGCGCCTTGCACCAGACGGCAGCCGGACGGTGACGCCCGGGGGAGGCTTGGTAAAAATACGTATCAGCTGACCGGAAGGATCGTGCAAACCTTCTTGTGACGCGAACTCCTGATGGGGCTCTCCCAGACCCGTCGACGTTAGCACCGGAAGCGATGACGTCAAATCTGTCGTCGTCGTCGTCGTTCGTTGGTTGTAAACCTTCTGATGCTCGGTGTAGTCTGTTGGCGAAGGAGATGATTTAATGTTACAGTAAACGTAAACAAGATACAGAATGGGCCAGGGGAGACAACATATTTGTGAAAACAAACACAGGGTATGGGTTGTCTCGCCTAAAAAGAAAGGAAGATGGGGTTCATTAATGCATCCCGGACACAGAATCTGGAATGCAGAATGCAGAATTTAGACAGTAACGACATAATATTGGCATGCAAAAATACCCTGATGTTGACACACGACCCCATACATTTAGGCACACGCCAGACTTACACCAGACTAGAAATACTATCTCTTATCAAGAACAGCAATGACTGGCACACTTTCCGTGTGCCCCGAACATGTCTCTGCTACGCGGAGTTGTGCGCAATATAAGTAGACATTAAATTATATTGAATTGTGGGGCCGGGTAGATCAGTTGGTAGAGCCGCTTACTACTAACCGAAAGGTACCTAGTTCGAATCCCGGATTGGCCAATGTGTGACCATATTACCATATGACCCTTACCATCAACTGGTTCGCTGGTGTCAAAATAATGTGACCAGTAGTCGCCTATACGCTCCGGTGTCGTGTGACTATAATCTATAATTACCCTTTTTTTATATTGAATTGGATTGAACAGAGCTTCAAATAGAGGAATACACGAGTTTCTTACCAAATAGTATCATGGATTCCGAGTCCTGGCCAAGAATACTGGAGGCCTCGCACACGTATGTTCCAAAGTCCACAGGGCTTACTACCATAAGGGTGAGGCTGAGGGTTAGAGTCGCCTTCTCCAACTCTCGGTCGTTGGTGTAAATTTCCACACGGTACTTTCCCGGTTCCGTTTTCACCTGCAAGGTAAAGAAAGTGAAATATGTTTTTTTAATCAGAAGTATTAGCGTAGCACACAGGAAGATGAGACAGAGGACATCAACACCAACATCGTCGTCATCTTCATTACCGTCGTCGACATCATCATTATCATCATCATCATCATCATCATCATCATCATCATCATCATCATCATCATCATCATCATCATCATCTCATCATCGTTGTACCTGCTGTAGACGTTTTCTGAAGCAGCGACGGCTATTTAGAAGATATCTCCCGTGCAGTCATGACGCTGACTGGTATATTCTAGGAGACACCTTCTAAAACTGGTGACGCGTTGTATTCATCGGTATAGAAGGAAATGGGGGAAAGAGCGCAGATTTCTAACGGATGAAGAGGATCTAGATTGGTACTGATAAATTGGACGAAGAATACGAATCCAACAAAATTCTTTTATTTCTGAAATTATCATAATGGTATTTTTTTGGTAAACAGTGTTTGCTTTATCGATTAATCATATACCAGTCTTTCCTTTTATCTAACAATCTTGAAGCTGAAGTGACCTCGGTTAATTTCAAATCAATGGCTTACGCGATCCATTGCAAGGGATTTCTCACTGGTCAATTGCCAAACACTGATTATATAAGCAGTTTAGCCGTGAGGGCTGATAGAAGTCTCTCCCAGAATATTCCAGTCAGCCGTACGGATGCACGGAAGATATCTATCTCCCAGATAGCCGTCGCTGCTTCAGAAAACATCATCATCATCATCATCATCATCATCATCATCATCATCATCATCATCATCATCAATCATCATCATCATCATCATCATCATCATCATCAATCATCATCATCATCATCATCATCATCATCATCATCATCATCGTCATCATCATCATCATCATCATCATCATCATCATCATCATCATCATCATCATCGTCGTCGTCGTCGTCGTCGTAGTAACCATCACCACCATAACAAGCGCACCACCGCCACGACCATAGCAACAACAACAACAACGACATCATCAGAACATCGACAACAACAACTCCTTAAAAACAGCATAAAACCTCTTCGTAAGTGCCATCGTCTTTCATCTTCAGCCACTTGACGGTGGCTTGTGGGTTAGCGGTGATCTGGCATTCCAGAATGGTTTCCTTGCCAACCACCTGCCCTAACCGCCGATTGTGCAGTCGCACCTCTGGGGGAACTGAAAAAAGCGACATGAGACAATGACTGACAGTGAAGGAGGAGGAGGTGGAGAAGAAGAAGAAGAAGAAGAAGAAGAAGAAGAAGAAGAAGAAGAAGAAGAAGAAGAACAACAACAACAACAACAACAACAACAACAACAACAACAACAACAACAACAACAACAACAACAACGTAGTCCTTCTCTTGCGATTGAACGGTACCGCGTGTGGCGTAGTTCAATCCGTGTCAAAGTGCAGTAGAAGTAAATGTCTTAAAAATAAGATAACATAAAATAAGATTTAAAATAAAATAGAATACAAAATAAAGTAAATAGAAATAAAAATTTAATTGAAGACCACCGAAAATAGTCGTATGGGCCTATCAAAAAATCAATTTTTGAAGGGGTAGCCACGTTGTGTGAACATGGTATTTTCATTGAGTAAATGACTTACACAGTTCCTTCTGTTCTGTAATATAAATATGCCTCAGCTTTACCTACCGCCGAAGCGCCGTGTTAGAGCATTCGTCTAGCATAATGATGACCCATGTTCGAATCCCATCTTATAGACGTAAATGATTGCTCTGGTGGTTCAGCGTTGATTGTGGTCCCTAATCCATTCTTTCCGGGAATCGTTATCCCCGTCTGTCAATAACACCATAGGTGATTGTTTAGACATAACTCGATGTTCATTCATATTCCGTGCTCTAAATTTGACAAATTATCAAACACAATGGGTACCAGAGCCTGTTGGTCTACGCTCTATTGTTTCAACACTGCGCCTCTGGTATGATACTCACATTGCACGTCAACGATGATCTTCTTGCTGATGGCAGGGGGAACACCGTTGAACGCCGTGCACTCGAACTCGTCCCCGCAGTAGCGACTAATGTTGTGGATGATCAGCACTTCCCCGCTCACCCCGACCCCTGTGGAACAGCATCAAAATTAGCATAGACAGCGCCACGAGAAGGTCTTCTCGTCATGAAGTTGTGCGCTATGTAAGCGGGCAGTCGATTCAATTGAACAAAAACGGACGAAGCACAGACAGCCGTACATGGACGCGATTGAAGCCGAAATCTTCGAAGGCGCCTGTGGGAAGGAGACATAAGATGTGGCTGCAATAATGCGATCACCAAGCAGCGAGATCAAGTGTAGACTGATAATAAACACGATTTCTGCACAGGGCACATTAAAAAGAAATGACTAAGATTTAATTTATCTATTTATTATTTTTTATATAATATAGCGCTTGTCCCGCTTAAGAGCTGCTCAAGGCGCTGGCCGATGCAGGATCTAACTCGAGCCGCCAGACTGAGGCTCTCACTTGCAGCCTTTGGGCGCATCGTCTGAAGCTCAGACGACTGAGCACAACCCCGGGCGACCGGATACGAGGGAGAAAAGGACCTGCTGGGTGTATTTGTGTAGCTGGAACTCACTCATGGTCGCCGTGCTATGGAATGCGTGCGTGCACAGACTAGACCGCGGTTTATATTGTCATCCGCAGAAGTAGAGGCGCATTGCCTTTTGTCTCATCAGGGTCATGCTATTCTTGTTTCTGTCACTACAGGCCGTCAACTACTGCATGTATGGGCTGCGATGTTATCGCTTGACATTCACTACTTCAATTGTTCTGCAACACTGAGACAACTGTGTCGCCCTAGGCTCCATCCCCCTTCCCACCCCCTACATTACTGCATAGTTCCATCGCTGGTAAAAGGATACAGACGAAAGTGTTGGAGGCTAACCCCGGCTAGGCACACGACCAGACACACGAAGCCACAACAATGATTCCAAGTAGTGACGGATCGAGACGCAATCCATTCATCAGACAATTGCGAAAGCAAGGAGCCAACAAAATTATTCGTCAAATAAAAATGCACAACACTGGATCCACAATACTGATACAAATGTAAACAATTTATTCTTGCAGTATGGAATACATTCATCAAGAAAACAAAACATTCCGTGCAGGAAATACCAGCATCAGAATCACAAGCAAAACAAGGATGTATATAGTGAGCATACAAAATCGTTTCATTTCGCCTTGTTCGGGGAGGTAATTACACAACAAACATTGTGAACAAGGTTCATTTTCACAATACACGAAAATGTTAATTTAAAAAAGGGAAAAGAACGAAAATTCAAAGTGAAAAGTCAAAATTGCCCTGGCCTTTAGTGAGTATACAACAAATAACAAACAAAAAATCCTCAGCACCTCAGTACAGATCGAAAGTCTCTTGTGTACAAAGCTAAATATAAGAGACAAGGAAATCCTTGTAGAGCAAGACTTCAAAACTGCTGGACTTAAGGTTCGCGCTGGCAAAAGGAAAGTCAAAGACATCCATTTTAATTCGTATGATCCCATACAGAATTTTCATATTTGTAGTATTTCATGCTTTATCGTCTATGATTATATTTGCGTGATCTGTACCGAGATACACTATTCAAAGCAGCGGAAACAGAAAAAATATATAGTCAACATGTGTGAGTGGGGAGCATCACGCCATGCGAAAACAAAGTACAAATCTTACTATTATGGCCCGGGCAGAACTCACTCTGTCTCTCCTCCCCTTCAGGGCCCCGCACCTGACGATACCACGTGACCGTTGGCATGGGGATGCCCGTGACATTGCAGACCAAGGTCACGGTTTCGCCTTCACGTGGCGTCTTGTCCCCACTCGACAGCTCGTTCACGATCTTGGCAGGAACTAAAGAATGAATACACATGATCGACGACACGTATATTATCGTAAATTAAATGTCAAGCAAAATAAAGCAGTAGACATTTTCTGCGGTGCTTTTTTGAGTGACGCGGTGCTCTTTTAGAAGTCAGTTCAGCAACATGGAGGAAAAGGATTATCACTTTTTCCATTAACTTATTCCTCAAATATTGATCTCGTTGATTTACAACAGAACCTATATACCTTGAACAATGAGATTTGTATTTTAATTGGGGCAAAATTTGGGCTCCATCCTCAGCGAAAGCGCGGCAGCGGAATTTAGAACAGCGCCTACTAGAACGAGTGAAAATAGGAAGTAGTGCTTGCAAGTTGTTTTGTTTGTTTTTTGTTTGTTTGTTTGTTTGTTTGTTTTGGTGGGGAGAGGGGGGGTTTGTATCTGGCTATGGCACGTCTTTTGAGTCCGCGCAAAGCGATGCACGCATGTACAGAATTGACTTCGGTTTATAATCTCATACGTCTTGTTCTTGACAAAGGTGATGATGAACTGACCATTTATGCAGATCTTGGTCTTTGTTTGATCTTTACATTTTCTACAGACAATCTCAAATTCATCCACGAGTCTTATTATTCCTCCATCTGTTCACTTGTACACATAACACAAACACATAAAAAAGATCCACATGCGCAAAATACACCTACCCTGGACAGTGAGATGCACCGTCTTTATCTTGACAGGGTTGGTGTTGAGCTGGCAGTTGTACAATCCCTGGTCCTTGTACTTCACGTTTCTGATGTGCAGGTTCCAATCTTTGGTGAACGGTCGCTCCACGGACACTCTTTCGTCGTCGATAATGCGGCGATCCTCATGGGTCAGCAATGTTGACCACTGGTCCGTCCATACCACCTGTTATTAAACAATTGCCGTTGTCTTAGAAATTATCAACAGAATAAAAAATCTAATCAAAACAAGGTCACTGTGTAGTAGGTTTCTCCACCTCCACCATCACCACCACCATCTTCTTCTTCTTCTTCTTCTTCTTCTTCTTCTTACTATTATTAACCATCATCTCCTTCTTTTTTGTCGTTTCGTTATTATCGTCCACATTATCGTCAACAACATCATATTAAAATCTACATCACAACTAACAAAATTATGTTCGCCATCACTATCGACTTTTGGTGTCAACGTCAGAAGCATCACCGCGATCGTTACTTTCGCCGACGCGATCCTTTTCACCAAAACAACCGCGGTGACCCAACATTGAATTAAATAACTATTTACATACATTCTCCAAATCAAACCATGAACTCACCTGTCGTCTGCCCAGGTATTTGACAGAGCAGGGGAGAACTGCTACGTTTCCTTCTTTCACTGTAACATTGGCCATGGGCGAGTCAAAGGTAGGCACCATTTCGTCAAAGTTCACAATTCCTGTCCCACCTGAAGCACAACAAAATAAAACAGAATGAGTTAACACAAAGATAGTAAAGGTAAAGAGTGTTCCCGAAACCTTTCGGTCGTTGGGGAGAGAAGCGTTTGGGACCCCCTTTTCTCTAGGCCAGTTTAATGAGGGCGATGCCTATCTCCTCTCCCTCCTTGCTGGACCTATCCAGGTTCTCAACAGATCCAGGTACCCATTCACAGCTGGGTGGACTGGGGTGTGTCGTGCGCTTGTATTGAATCTTTCTGTGTGAGAGTTAGTACTTGGATGGTCGCTTGAAAGGCAACCACCAAAACGGTGGTTGCCTTTCAAGCGACCATCCAAGTACTAACCCTCTCGATGCTACTTTACATGAAACACTGCTAACGTGTGCCCAAAACACTACACTCCTACTTCACCCGAAGATGACAGGGTCGGGTGGTGGAAGAGGTGGGGGGTGGGGGGGAGGGAGAAGGGAAGAACAGAGATCAAATCCAGCAAATTAGCAGGTGATATATATATATATATATATATATATATATATATATATATATATATATATATATATATATATATATATATATATATATATATATATATATATATATATATATATATATATATATATATATATATATATATATATATATATATGTCACCGCCACGACTTCCCCTGGGCAGACGCCACAAACAGACACCTTACACACGCAAACAACCCAGAAAGAATGACAGTTTCCCGCAGACGTGAAGGGATGAAAACACAACAATTATATATACAACTTTCAAGCTATTTATTCATTCATACCACACACTCATACACATACAACATTTACACATGAAACGAGAAATGGTGATGAAACAATCAATGGGTCAATGGAACGATGCAATGGTTCGTGGGTGATCGGGGGTCGCTAATCGACCAACGTCCTCAAATCGAACGTGCACAGCCAAAGTCCGAGGCACGTGTTCACAAACAGACAGGGGGGTTAAGCGTAGGAGAGGGACAACACAAAACGGGCCCACCTGGCGAAATGCAGTCCCAGGTAAAGTCTCCTCAAAAGTATCCACTCCCTTCCGTTGACGTCCAAACGAAGGAGCGTTGCCACCCGCGGTCGCCACTGACGATGATGATGGAGTGATGTTGATGGCGCTGACAACAGAGGTGGTAGACAAACGAATGGCGATGTTGATGATGTTTGGTCCACCTGACCAAGTGTCGTCGTCGTTGCTGCCTCACGTTATCCAGCGACGAACTGGCGGATTGACGAACGTTGAGCTGCGAACTGCGAACTCGAATTCAATCTTCAACGACAATCCTCGACGAACCTGTAACATGCTTGTCGCATCGTAAATGTCATGTTCACCTGATTCTGTCCCCCTCCCTCCTCACACTCACCCCCCCCCCCGCACTCACTACGCTACTCCACTAAACTTCTGACACTTGAGGGGTCCAACTGCAGTCTATTTTCCCCGTCCTTGACTCTCTCTCGCTTTCTACTGTTATCGTCACTGGAAACAATTACACATCACACAATTCAATGAAATAATGAATGCATGGAATGAACGATGCTGCAATGAATACATGTAACCACCAACACATTATTCATATCAAGCATCCCCAACGACAACAACAGCAACCACTTCCGTCCTACCTTCATCACACTCCACCCCCTTTCTTCTCCCTCATTCTCCCTTCTTCAGTCGCACTCTTCCTTTCTTCTGCCTCTCCTCAGTGCAACCTTTCTCATCCTTCCTTACCCTTACGTACCAGCTATCATTCAACACCCCAACAGCCGGCCCTTGGTTATTGGCACAGTAAGGAAAAACCACCATCCACTCACCCAACGGTTCGCATGAAATTGCACCCCGTAGCCCTTCTCCACTGCCCTCCTACGAAAGTACATCCAATTAGGGTAATCCGGTAGTGTGTAGTTCCCGTAGTAGACAATGCCTCAATACTACCTACCACACTACCAATAGGCTTGCTTTTCTACAACTACACTCCAACCGAGCGTATCACTTTAGAAATTGGCAATCTTTAAACTAGTATTCTTCTCAGAACCAGATACTATTTTTCGTTAATATCCGTCCCACCCTAATTCCAGAACACAGCAAAACCACAGAGCACTAGACAAACACTGTCTACACTGTACTGCTGTCAAAAACGTTCTGCTGATAGTGAGCACATTCCTAACCTGGCCTAACCGGCGTATGCTGTTTACCACGCTTTGCACGCTCCCGAGACAACAATAATCACACATACGGCAACACGCAGTACCACCCCCGCCCCTATACTCTTCACACACAGACTACATGGCTTTCTTCACAGCTGCCCTGTGACACACCCCCCTCCCAAGACGAACCTACGGAGAGTTCAAAACCTAAACTTCCACAGGGTCAGATCTGCTGAGGAAATCCGCTTCTATGTTGTCTCTCCCTGGAATTGTCGAACCGTGAAGACGTACGCCTGCAACCGCATAGCCCACCGGGTGAGTCTGGCACTGTTGAGGTGCGTCCGTCCTCAAGATGAGCTCTTTGTCTAAGCTTGGTAACTTGACCACTGGCTCACTGGTCAGCGCTCTCTTCAAATCGTTGAAAGCTCTCTGGCAGTCATCCCTTCTGTTGACCTCTCCCTTCTTCCTTACTCGCACGATCGGTGCTTCGTACGGCGACGTACAAGACTTGATCACCCCCGACTCCAGCATCGATTCCATTTCACCCTTGACGACTTCCATCTGTGAGAATGGTAGCGGATGCTGGTGCACGCGAACAGCGCTGTCGTCAGTCAATTCCACTTCGCACTCGTCCAGGGTGGTGCGCTGGGGTCGATCTGTCAGCTGACTCGCGTACGGTTGACTCACTTCCCGTAGCTGGCTCCGATGATGTGCATACAGCGACGGGTCTATCTGTACGTCCACACGCCCTTCGCTCGCTCGTAGCGGTGTCAGTGGTACGGTGCCCTGGTAGCTGATGCCTGATGCCCCCTCCGTTTCTGCCCGGTCCAACACCACTGCCACCGTCGCCTCTGGTTCCGCTCTACGTTCCACGTAGCGTTTCAGCACGATCGTGTGGTACGGTTTCCTGTTCTTGCCGACTCTCTGCGCTGGTACCTTCCTGGCTCTCCCCTTTGGCGTCGTTCGCTGGCACACGTCGCATGAAGCACAGTACTTTCTCACATCACGGCACATCCCTGGCCAGTAGTGCTCGGCCCACACGCGATCCAGGGTCCGCTTGGCTCCTAGATGTCCAGCCATGGGTGTGTCGTGTCCCATGCGCAGTACCTCCGATCGAAGCTTGGCTGGTACCACCAACTGGCTGTGATCCACTTTGTCCTGTCCTGTGTATTCGCGGTACAACAGGTCCCGCTTCCAGACAAATGCCACTTGCCCCTTTCCTCGTTGCTCCTTTCCTGCCTTCCGGTCTGCTAACTGTCGCACCTTCGCAAGTTCGCTGTCTTCCAACTGCAGTTGGCGCATCTCCTTCGGCGTCGCGACGATGCTCATAGTCGGTCCGACCACCACTGGTTCCGTAGCGTCTTGCTCCTTGGCTGGCTGCGCTCGCGTCTGCACAGCGCAACACTCTGCACTCCCCTCGGCGAATACCGGCAGTGCTGTATCACGTTGCTGTTTCGTCCTCGCCCAGTTGCCGATCACCACTGGGTAAATCAAGTCCGGCACCACCACTACCTCCACTCTCCCGGTGTAGAACGGTGACTCCAGCTGTACCCATGCTGTCGGTAGCGACTTGGATAGCTGGCGAACGGCGAATCCTACACGCCGCGTGCGTCCTGTGTAGACAAGGTTGGCAACCTCTCCCTTCCGCAGGCAAATCAAGTCGGCCCCCGTGTCCCTCACAGCCGTCAGCGGAACACCTTCCACCACCACTTGGCTCTGGAACCGAGGATCTCCCTCCTTGCCTGCCTCCTTCAAGATGCGCAACGCTGCCCCACTCCGCTCGCTGCGTTTCGGACAATCCCGCTTCAAATGCCCTTTCTGTCCGCAAGTGTAGCACACCCGCTTGTCAGGCGAGTTGGGTCGCGGTCCCGCTGGCTCGCGCCCCCCTCGCTCTTGTCCCTGGGTGTAAAGGGTTGACGGGGTGGGAAACGTAGGTTGGCTCCCGCCCTGGCGTCGACGTACTGCTGTGCTAACGTCGCGGCCTCCTCCACCGTCGCTGGATTGCGCTCGCGCACGAACGTGACCAGTTCTGGCGTCATACCGTTGATCATCTGCTCCATCAGCACTAGGTCCAGTAAGTCCGCATACGTGGCCTTCTTGTTCGCTAGTCCCATCCAGCGCTCCAGGAACAACTCTGACTTCCGCAGATACTGTTTGAAAGTCTCCGGTGGCTCCCTTCGTAGCTGGCGAAACTTCTTCCGATACGTCTCGGCCGTCAGGTTGAAACGTACCAACAACGCTGCCTTCAGGATCTCGTAGTCGGCAGAGTCGTCCTCGTTCAAACCAACGTAAACTTCCCTCGCCTTCCCCTTCAGCAAGGTCCCCAAGCGAATAGCCCACGTGTCCTTCTTCCAGTCTTGAGCCTTGGCAAAACGCTCGAACTGGCACAAGTAGGTTTCTAGGTCGTCCTTGTCTTCGAAAAACGGTAACCTGAGCTTGACCGTCTCAAACTCGGGTTGACGATTCCTGCGGTTCCCGGCGCCTTCCTGCAACCTAAGTTGCGCCATCGCTAGTTCGTGCTCTCGTTCTCTCTCTCTCTCTCTCTCCGATCTGCGTCTTTCTCGCCCACCTTCGCCATCAGCTCTATCTCCCTCGCCGCTTGGTCCATCGCGTAGTCTAACGCAGCCTGACCTCTCAACCCTTCGCGCTTGGCGAGCCTCAAGATCCTCTCCACCGGCGTCTCGTCCGCGAACAATCCTGCCCTCGGCGTCGGTGCCGCCTCGACCTTGTAGACTGAACGGTAGGGATTGGTCTCAAACCTCTTCGGTCTCGTTGCGTCGCTCAGGCGATCATGGTCTCCGTAGAAGTCGGTGCCTGCTGACATCCCGCCAGTCGCGCCAAATCCCGTCACAAAAGGATCACTCACTGTGTCTCTGGCTTCGAACGTCGTCGACTCGTCGTCTGCTGACCCACGACGCGATGACCTAACCGGCGATCTCCGTCGCTCGTCCGCAGAAGGTAGATCGGTGACTCCTGCATCCGCTGCCGACGTCGTCGCCCGCTCGTCCATCGTGACACCCACGCGAGAACGCGTACGAGCCGCGATCGGTGACACTCCTTCAGCCTCCTCGTGCGATGCCATCCTGCTTAAGGAAAGCAACAACAACACCAAAAACAACAACAAGAAGTCAAAAACCTAACCCTACCTAGCCTAGCCTAAGATACTAACCCACCTAACTAAGCTATCTTCCTTACCTATCACCCACCTCCTCCCACTCAAACAGTGGAAACTGGCCCGCGAGGTAGCGAACCGGTTGGAGAGTGCAATGGCCCCCTCCCTCACGTGTGGTCGAACCCAGGCCGGCTGTGAGCCTCCGCTAAACAGCGACCTGACTCCCTCCAACCACCCGCTGGGGTGCACACTCTCACCGAGTCACGCCTCACACACACGGACACCACAAGACAATCACAAGACAACTTCACGTCTGGGCACACTCACACATACCCTGCATCTCCACCATATGTCACCGCCACGACTCCCCCTGGGCAGACGCCACAAACAGACACCTTACACACGCAAACAACCCAGAAAGAATGACAGTTTCCCGCAGACGTGAAGGGATGAAAACACAACAATTATATATACAACTTTCAAGCTATTTATTCATTCATACCACACACTCATACACATACAACATTTACACATGAAACGAGAAATGGTGATGAAACAATCAATAGGTCAATGGAACGATGCAATGGTTCGTGGGTGATCGGGGGTCGCTAATCGACCAACGTCCTCAAATCGAACGTGCACAGCCAAAGTCCGAGGCACGTGTTCACAAACAGACAGGGGGGTTAAGCGTAGGAGAGGGACAACACAAAACGGGCCCACCTGGCGAAATGCAGTCCCAGGTAAAGTCTCCTCAAAAGTATCCACTCCCTTCCGTTGACGTCCAAACGAAGGAGCGTTGCCACCCGCGGTCGCCACTGACGATGATGATGGAGTGATGTTGATGGCGCTGACAACAGAGGTGGTAGACAAACGAATGGCGATGTTGATGATGTTTGGTCCACCTGACCAAGTGTCGTCGTCGTTGCTGCCTCACGTTATCCAGCGACGAACTGGCGGATTGACGAACGTTGAGCTGCGAACTGCGAACTCGAATTCAATCTTCAACGACAATCCTCGACGAACCTGTAACATGCTTGTCGCATCGTAAATGTCATGTTCACCTGATTCTGTCCCCCTCCCTCCTCACACTCACCCCCCCCCGCACTCACTACGCTACTCCACTAAACTTCTGACACTTGAGGGGTCCAACTGCAGTCTATTTTCCCCGTCCTTGACTCTCTCTCGCTTTCTACTGTTATCGTCACTGGAAACAATTACACATCACACAATTCAATGAAATAATGAATGCATGGAATGAACGATGCTGCAATGAATACATGTAACCACCAACACATTATTCATATCAAGCATCCCCAACGACAACAACAGCAACCACTTCCGTCCTACCTTCATCACACTCCACCCCCTTTCTTCTCCCTCATTCTCCCTTCTTCAGTCGCACTCTTCCTTTCTTCTGCCTCTCCTCAGTGCAACCTTTCTCATCCTTCCTTACCCTTACGTACCAGCTATCATTCAACACCCCAACAGCCGGCCCTTGGTTATTGGCACAGTAAGGAAAAACCACCATCCACTCACCCAACGGTTCGCATGAAATTGCACCCCGTAGCCCTTCTCCACTGCCCTCCTACGAAAGTACATCCAATTAGGGTAATCCGGTAGTGTGTAGTTCCCGTAGTAGACAATGCCTCAATACTACCTACCACACTACCAATAGGCTTGCTTTTCTACAACTACACTCCAACCGAGCGTATCACTTTAGAAATTGGCAATCTTTAAACTAGTATTCTTCTCAGAACCAGATACTATTTTTCGTTAATATCCGTCCCACCCTAATTCCAGAACACAGCAAAACCACAGAGCACTAGACAAACACTGTCTACACTGTACTGCTGTCAAAAACGTTCTGCTGATAGTGAGCACATTCCTAACCTGGCCTAACCGGCGTATGCTGTTTACCACGCTTTGCACGCTCCCGAGACAACAATAATCACACATACGGCAACACGCAGTACCACCCCCGCCCCTATACTCTTCACACACAGACTACATGGCTTTCTTCACAGCTGCCCTGTGACAATATATATACCTTTCTCAGTCACTAGATACAGTGCAACAACGATTAAAGCATTTCTGTTATCTCTTAAGAAATTAAAACAGCTACCAAGAAAGACAGCACATTAAAAAAAAAAAAAAAAAAAAAAAAAGGTTGCAACTGCGAGAGTGAGATGTAGACTTTTTTTTGGGTGGAATGTAATTAAAGCGGTCGTATGAGGCGTTTACCTACATTGTAATGTTGCCAATTTTGTTGCATATGTTTTTTTCTATAGGCAAGCATGCAATAATTTTTGATAACCTCCCCCACATTCGTTGAACTGTATTACTGTTTGCCTTTAAATGCCCCACAAAGATGATGTTTAGTACAGTGATAATGTATTATTTGTAGTTATATTGCAAGCCCATATGATTCCTGTGCACTGTGAGTAAGGTATTTGTGATATTTAACTTACTCATGGCTTGTTCAAAATTGAATTGTGGTTGTGTGTGTGTGTGTTGGTGTGTGTGTGTGTGTGTATGCCTGTTTTAATTCGTTTTGGGGTAATAAAGATGTATTGTATTGTATTGCACTTCAAACCGGAAATCACCCTTTATACCTTGACCACCATCCGCTCCTTCCTTTATTCTCCATTCTCATCTTACCCCGTGCCCCCCGACTTTTCCTTTTAATACAATACAAAATAATGTCGTCGAAGCTACCTCAATTGGCAGCCTGCACCATAAAAACCATTCATGATCCAGCACAAACTATCATGCTATTGGAGCTGTTACATTATTATGGTATCACACTTCTGATGAAGATTTTAGTCTGCTTGGAACTATCGGGAAACAATGGTTCATTATCGTTATGTTGAATGGACCACATGGTCATAAAACCAGAAGAATTTATTTCTGTAATTTCTTTTCTTTGCACATTTAGCTGATTACGGTTTTCGACCATTAGTGTTAACGTTAGATGTGGCTGCAATATAAGCAACATTCGTGCGCGACAACAATGATTCTGCGTCATGACCTATTGCAAAGTTGTTGTTTTTAACGGGGTGGAGGCAGTGTGACAAAGACTGTGTCCAAGAGGTTTTCATGTACCAGTTTCATCATTTTAGGCAGGAAAAGTTACTTGATCTGTTTTAAGCAAAATGTTTGTCTCATTTTTACTACGTATTTCAGTATTTCGTCGTTACACATACCTTAATTTGCCATGAAAATTCTAAAGACTTTTGGGGATTGCCACAATTGCTGTGGGGCCTTGCCAAAATAAAATGTCCTGAATGTGGATACAGACATGGTCGACAGTGTCCGGAGAGTCAAAAGCAGAGACGAGCTCATACGAGCCCCGGACTAACACATTTCTATTAAAAGGAATGGCGGAACCAGCTGCCTCAGAGCAAGACTAGAAAACACCCTTGAGAATCGTTTACCGTACGGTTGAACCCAGCTTGTAACTAACAATTCAGTACACTAGTATTTTTGTATTCACGGACAAACAAGTCTGAGAATATGTTGAAATTGAGTAAAATGCAACTGTTTGACGCATAGGTCTGCCGGTCCGTGGCATGCGATATCTAACGATCCCCTAGGCAGATTTGAAAACAAGTTGGTTATAGTACGAACATCGGTATTGTGCAGCTGGAAGATGCCATCATTATGCAACAAGCTCTAATGTAAAGATCAAAGAGGCTGCAGTTTGCCCACAATAACTTATATATTTTGGTATACTTGTTAACTCTCTCTCTCTCTCTCTCTCCCTCTCTCTCTTTTCTCTATCCCTCTCACACACGCACACACTGTAAAATCAATGTGAATGGTTCCCCATCTTGCCTCACAATACTGGGATATAAAGATGGGAGAAAGATGTCCCGGCCCAACAATACAATAAACGACGATGCATGTCATATTTAATCGACTCAGTCTGTCTATATAGTAAGAAGGGTAGGCAAACACTTTATTATCTGATTGGTAAGCAAATACATTATATGACATAAAATAAAAATGGCGGAAGCACTGAGCGTACTATTTGGGAGAAGACTGAAGCGCTCTCTAGAGAGCCGTGATGTCTGGCAGAACAAATACATAGAGCAGTGTGGGTTGATAGAACAGTTACTGTTTAGACACTATTTGCACTTAAAGTTGTTCTAAAGATCTCGCCAGATCGCCGAGCTTCGAGTTTGATTGAAGAAAAACCGTGAGATAGCATTTTGTAATAATAATAATAATAATAATAATAATAATAATAATAATAATAATAATAATAATAATAATAATAATAATAATGAAAAAAGTAGTAGTAGTAGTAGTAGTAGTAGTAGTAGTAGTAGTAGTAGTAGTAGTAGTAGTAGTAGTAGTAGTAGTAGTAGTAGTGAAACAACTGCCAGTCGGACGGGTGCAAGAATATAGGCCTTGTTGCTTATCTTGTAAAGATAAGATTCATTCAAATAAATCAATAAAACCATAACTAAGGGTTCAATAAAAGACTGCCTTCCATGAAAACAACGACAACAACACATTTTAACAAAACCAGCATTTTGTTAGATGGCGATTAAATGAAATAAATACATATCTATAAAATTTGGTTAAATTAAATTAAAATAAAATAAATTAAATTAAACCTTTTATCCCCAAAACCTGTTGTTTCAAGGACTTTTTACGGTTACCAGTTACAACCCCTGTTGACAACCTCCGTCATCTTATTCTATACATTGAACACTAGGCTCGTCCTAAAAAGAAATGTTCGCAAGGTGTCATGCTGTTAAATGGCTTGCGAAGTTGTAGACATTGTGAAGCAAGGCAAGGCAAGTTTATTCCAGAAAAAAACCCATTAAGGGCACATGGACATGGTTAAAATGATATACACAAAAATGCAAACTAATTAATTATATAACATTTTTAATTTTTAAAATTAAAACTATTTATGTACACCGAGGGATTGCGGGGGTGGGGGGGTTGGGGGAGGGGGGAAGCGATTGAAAGGGGGAAAGAAGAAAAAAGAAATTGATTGGGGGTAGCAACTATGAATCATAACTAACAATACCATTCAATATAAACACATCAATGACAAACTACTGAAATTGTTTTTGTTACACACAACCTGTCAATATCAGAACTAGATTAATTTTTGACATGGGATAAAAACGTTACAATTGTTTAATTATTAATTTCATTAGACGTACAAGCTTTAATAATACTGACTTTGTATTAAATGACAAATTTGATGGCATTGAGATATCTATAATAATATGATTTTAATAATTCTCTTCTCGAGTTACAAAAATGTGAACACAAAAATAAATAATGAAACTCGTCACCAAGATCTCCACTATTACATTTTTGACATACCCGTTCGTGTCTAGGAATGTTAAAATATATGCCTCTCTGCACTGGCATTCTGTGGTTAAATGTCCTAAACTTTAGAACAGATATTGCAAGATTTGTTGGTAGAACATGCAAATATTTTTCAAATTCAAAATGTAGCTTAAACATTCGGTAATTATAGTAAATTTCATTATTGTTTATTTCCTCGAACCGACCTTGAATGTGCATGCTGAAAAACAAGTTATGCCTGTGATAAGAGACTAGATTTACACACAGCACGATAGCTTCTTGCCTTGTTTAGTCAGCTGTAACCTTAGTAGGTTAATGTTACCCTGCAGCAGACGACAGAAATTCACTGTAGGGTACACATTTCTATTCTGACGATAGCGCAGTATAGTGACATCATCCAGCTTACGTATAGGCAGTAGTCCTGCCTACTACGGGTAGGTGGCGACTCTTGTAGTTTAGATTCCCTCTCTTCCTGCTGACCACAGGGGTAGAGACTCATCCGCTGTTCGACTGGCCTAGAGTACAGAGCTACGCTCTAAAGAGATCTCTCCACTGATGACTAACTAGCAGGACTTGTTGAAACTCTATTCAATCAAATTAGCCACGGCCTGACATTGTCCAAGAGGCGTCGTATCGTGGACCCGACCAGACGAAAGACAAGAAATAGTCTTCACTGAAAGTCGGCCTGCCACAGCTTCTCAAGCAATGCGCAACGAGAGCCCACCAGTCTAGCAACAAGGAGAAGAATCCTCAACAACAGCTCATCAAGGAATCAACCACCACACAGCTCTTCTTACATTGACTTAAGTGCATATTGACTCAGTGCACCAAACCTGTTATCTAAGGACCACAGTAGTCCACTCTTCCATTACTCTGACCCTTAGGGCAGAAAGCATCCAGTGCCCGATGATGATACAGTAGCTGCATAGTAATATCAAGAAGCGAACCATTCAACGAGACATTTGAACTTTTAAGTTAGTATCGTACTTAGCAGATAGTGTTTAGAGTAGAGGAAATAAATGTGTGATATTTACTGTTAACAAGTGGCTGGGCTACCTGTTTCATAGCCCTGTGAGAGCTAGTGTGACAGTGATCTTTTACCATTTTCTTTCTATCTCTGTACCCCAACCTAAAAACAGACCGAGCTAAACATATAAATGTATTAAGTTGAGTCACAGGGAGATTTACTAGCGATCCCCATCAACAATAGACGAGTGGGTAATAGCATTCCATTGTGCAGAGCCCAGCAACAATAGACCCACCGTCGCATACTTAATTATAAGTATGTGACGGTGTGCCTATTTTCTAAACCTCGTTGGTCACTGGTAAAATCATTAATTAGTTTGCAACAAGACTGTCATTTTTTTACGCGATGCGGAGTTTCAGACACTCTGGTAGTAGATGAGAGATATGCGAGACTGCGCAACCTCACTGTCTAGTCTAGCACTTTGTCTAAAGAGAGACATACAGCTAAGCTGAGAGTAGCCGAGTACCTCTCAGTAGTGAGAGGCAGGCGTAAACCTCGGGTAGTCTCAGCTACGCAGTGTGTGTATGTGTGCGTGCGTGCGTGTATGAGAGAGAGAGAGAGAGAGAGACTCCTCAAGGGAGAGCACTGACATGGTGAATGGCGCCACCATCGTGCCACTTTCACAGTCTACAAAGAAGCAACAAGTGGTCTGCTTTCCGACAGTCCAGTGACGCGCTTGCCTTAAGTACTCTCACAACGAGATGCAGCTTTTATAGACTCCGCGAAAAAAAAAGAAAAGAAAGAAGCAGTAAGCTTCAATTCAACTAGCAGGGGCCGGAGGGGCAAGAGTGATACATTTTGCTATTCTTTTTTGATGAAACACGATTTAAATTTAGTTTCCTAGAGTAAAACAAGTCATGGTCAAAAGGCACAACAACCAAGAACGCGTTATCCAATTTCATAGTCTAATAAGATGCGCAAGTGGCAGTCTGCAACTTGACAGCAAAGTGTTTGTCTTGAGTGCTCTTACGATCATCATCATCATCATCATCATCATCATCATCATCATCATCATCATCATCATAAGACAAGATGCTACCACGCGCTTTTTCTTCAGTCGAACTCAAAGAAAGACGATCTGTAAAAAAATCGCTATTACGAAAGACGAAAGACATTTTTTTTAATTTCGATTGACTGCATTCAATATTATTAATGGTGGGGGGGGGACTGAATGGGGGGAGGGAAGAAACCGAAGTACCCGGGAAAAAAACAACCTCAGTGACCTGAACATTCTCGTACCTAAGTCACGTAAGATGGTGCCCTGCGCGGTTGGAACCTGCGACCTGTAGTATAGAAAATAAGCTCCCTATCCACTGCACTACCAGGTCACCCATAAACCACTACACATAGTGGACGATGCCACCGAAAAGAAGACTTGATTATCAAATGGAGCGGTTACGCTCCTTGATCTATGGTGTTAGTGTCCCTTTTGTCTAGAGTTCGATTCTAGATTCCAAAAACTATCCTGTGCTAGCTGGGTTTGGTCGTCCAGGGCATTGGGGAGCTGTTAGATCTCGTTGGTTGGTAAGTATCCACTATAATAAGCCTTATTAGTTAGAACTCATCACATTTATTTACAGCATTTACGTGCTCTGTTTGTCCCGAGAAAATCACTGAAGTGGCGCTCCTCAGAATAAGCAATTACCGTTGTTTGTTTGGTTTTTTTTTTAAAATCGCAACAAAACCAAAAAAAAAAAAACATATTTCACACACCCCACCTCGCCCATCCATCTCAACATCCCAAAATATAACCTAGATTAAAAATTAAAAAAAACACAGAGGTAGGGCTGGAGGTGGCGGATGGAAAAAAGAAGACTCTAGAAGTAGTTCTATGATAAACTATTTCTACAACAACAGCACTGAAAGTAAGCTAACTGGTCAGATAGCTTACACTGACAGCATTTTTAAAAATCGACACCGCATGCAGTGGCCGAGTAAGTAACTGAGCCTTCAACATTGCAGGCAGATCGCAACTTATAGTGCGTATTGCTATGTCGGACTAGCGATGCGACCCCCGTCTTTTGTGTGCTGGAGATTTGTCCTGTTGGCGAGGAAGGCCGGGCAGGATCAAGGCCCGGGGTCTAAACTCCCTGCAGGCGTAATCGAGTAAGCCGTGTTGATATTCAATTAATTCATGATTCCCCATCCGCTGCCATCACGCCTCCTGCTTGCTTCCCAACGTCTATCCATCGCTTCCTTTCTGCATCAGCAAACATCTGCTGCTTGCTGCAACCTGAGTGTTGGAGAAGGCTGAGACTGAACTGTTGTATCAAACCTACATACATTACATTATGCTTGACTGATCTTTAACGCTCAGTCGGCTTTTGTTGACATAGATAATTGTGTAGAGTAGAGTAAGTCGCGATGACATAACTACTGAATGTTCTTCTCTTGGGTATGATCCCCACTGAATATTTTGCGCGGGTTTCTGGGTGTCCTAGGTCTATCAAGCGTAAGATTTGATATTTTTATATTCAGGGTTATAAGGCCTTAGTACTCTCTGAAACTTGGTGTGATTTGCGGGATTTGACGGTCAGTTCTTTTATTAGAGAATATCCACATTGAGAGTGGGCAAAGTATCCCAGTGATCGCCGATACCCAGTGTGAATTACGAGAGGCGGGTCGAGAGTGAGGGTGCGTGTGGGGTGTGGGTAGGGATGGTGAAGGGAAAAAAGGTAGAGAGAGGTGATGCTTCGACTGACCTCCGATACATATTAGCATGAGGAAGAAAGAATATGTTTTTTTTTCTGCACCCCAAACGAAGCCCTATGCCTCAGTGTTTCTTATGTCTTTTTAGAGCAAGCGTTGTGGCCAAGTGGGCTAAGGCGGGACTAACTTGCCTTGTCCACAAGCCAGAAACCAATGGTGCCTGACAGGTGTGGGTTCGACCCAGCATCTGGGCGTTATGTTTCTCCGAATAGTATTTACTTTCGACTCGGGCAACGTCTCGGAAGTTTTCTCCGGGTACTCCGGTTTGCTCCTCCAGCAAAATTTCAAAAATCACAAATAATGTTAGGTAGGTAGGGTTTGGGCGCGCCACATGCTGCGACTACGCCTCCCCCAGGGGAGGCGGCCCAGAGTTTCCAGATAGAAAAGGATAATAAACTGCAAACAAACAAAAAACAATAAACAAAAAAAGTATTTACCTTCCACGAGATCAATCTGTTACGTTTCTTCTCAAAAGATATCAAGTGGAACAAAGCTTAAAACGACCACAAAACATCTGAGATAACCGTGCTTTATATAGTTAATTTTTAAAAATGGTTTTATCTCCTTCTTCTGCTCCTCATTATCCTTTTTGATGTTGCTGTTGTTGTCCTTTTTCACCTTCTTTTACAAACAGCACAGACCGGTAGACCTAGCTAGATAATTCTTTTTTTTTATCATCACACTCTTATCCTCCTACTTGGTTTTCTTATGCTCCCTCCTCGTTCTCTATGTCGTCCTCCTTATGTCTTCCCCTCTGCCTTATGGATAGCACAAAGACCAGTATACATTTGGGGGATAACTGTAAGCTTTGAGCAGATCAACGTCTACCTACACATGGAAAGGGCTAAAACATCATCGCCGATGCAATAATCCCAATGGTGCCTTCATCTCCTGTCAATATCCGGAAGCAGTTCAGCTTGCAGATGGTATGACAACCTCTTGCTGTTGCCTGGCCATGCAATTCTATCATGCACGCGCAAAGCAACTCCGCTGATGATACAACGTTCTTCGCTTTGCCCCATCTTCATCTCGATTTGCGTGCTCTCCAAATCATCCCTACCCCATTTTTGACTCAGCTAGCATGAATCTCCCTCCCCTCCCCCACCCCCATTCCACATGATCTTCTTAGGGCGCACAAAAGTCAAAGATCAGACATTGACAATCTTTCAATACGTAAGAAATTGGATGATCTACGACGAACAATGATGAACGTGTATGCTTATCAATGGTGTGGGAAAGTGTTGAAGAGAAATAGAGTTCTTATAAAATAGCAGCGGGACAACTGTCAATACCAATGACTGACCATCAGCGATGATCGCTGACCTGCCACAGATCCTTGTTTCAAGTAATTCCGTCCTGCACCTGATGCATAAACATTTCCGAATAAAAGCGCCTCATTATAATTATCATCATCATCATCATCATCATCATCATCATCATCATCATCATCATCATCATCATCATCATCATCATCATCATCATTAGCAGCAGCAGCAGCAGTGTTACACTCGGTTTGATGTTGGTGTTTTTCTATCAGTATCTGATTCAGCCCCAATGCTGAATTCCTGATAGGGTGTAACTCAGATTCGTTTATCCACGCAGCCTGCTCACTCAGCAGCAACAAGTCAAAGTCTTCGTATGAAGTTTTCCACTTTTATTCAGCACACATCAACACTGCATACAATCGCTTTCCACTTTCAACTTTTTACTTTCCAACTCACTATCAACAATAATAACCCCTCAAAATAGTGCAGCACATAATTATATAATCTCTCTCTCTTTTCCCGAACAATTTAGAACACGGTAGACTAGAATGACGCACTACAGCCAATCAAATAAAAGATCGTCATCACTGACTTACGTCATACATCTCTCTACACATACCCGGAACGTTCTCTTACTTCGACATTTATCGGGAAATTTCTATCGAGAGTAAACACGCAGATCCAGAGAATTCTCCAATAATATCGACTAACGCAAATTATCAACGTTATACAAAGCCTCTCCTAACAACAATGCAAACTCAAATCAAAGGTAAATAAACTCCATTATTGAATACTTTGCAAAACGAAACAATTAGATCTATCGTGCGCGTTTCAGACATACTTTCGTTCGCGTTTCAACGTAACAAGCAGCAGCAGCTAATCCTTCTTCATATCCTTCTCCCCCCCCCCCCCCCCTCATCTTCATTACCATCAAGAGCAATAACCTATTGGCTCCTTCTTTTATTCTCCTCCTCCTTGGCCTCTCACCCCTCCTCCTCCTCCTCCTCATCATCATCATCATCACCAATAACCACATATTCCTCATAATCCTTTTTCTTCTCTTCCTCCTCCTCATCAAGAGCAGCAAACTCTTTCTCCTCCTCCTCCTCCTCATCATCATCCCGAGTGCTTTTGAAAGTGAAGTCGATATGGCATCAGCCTGCATGATGATCCTTGCTAAAGCAAAAAGGCTCATTTGGAAATCCGTGCATTCTCTCCAGTCTTTCGACTTCACAGTCTGGATTTTGGTATTAGTATAGTACTTTACCCCATCGATTGTTTTCCAAAATTGTATTGAGTGGAAAGAGCGATGTATTTTTCATCCACACACACACACACACACATATATATATATATATATATATATATATATATATATATATATAGATATATATATATATATATATATATATATATATATAAACAAGAAAAATAATTATCCTGCTCTCAAAGGTGGACAAAAGTGAGACATAGTGACTTTCAATTCCATGTGCTTCTTAATGAGCTACAAGAGCTCAATAAGCAGTAGAATTGCATTCATAAAGCCTGGTTCTCCTGACGCGTTTCGATCTTTACCAAAGATCTCATCAGAGGAGGTTTGGCCCTGAATGCATAGACTACACTAAGTGCAGTCCAAATGTACTGCCTGGGTAGTCACAAAGACACCCGTAAAGAAGTTCACATTAGGAAGAAGCCAGTCTCACTATGAAAATACCCCAGTTACCAGGGCCGACCGAGAGAATTACTTTGAAAATGGTTTTCAAATAATTGTAAAATTTAATATAAATTCTCTCCAAATGGCTAGCACCGTACAGCAACCATTAAGGAACAAGGAATAAAAACAAGCCAAGGGAGGCAAGTTAATTTAAACAAGAAAAATAATTATCCTGCTCTCAAAGGTGGACAAAAGTGAGACATAGTGACTTTCAATTCCATGTGCTTCTTAATGAGCTACAAGAGCTCAATAAGCAGTAGAATTGCATTCATAAAGCCTGGTTCTCCTGACGCGTTTCGATCTTTACCAAAGATCTCATCAGAGGAGGTTTGGCCCTGAATGCATAGACTACACTAAGTGCAGTCCAAATGTACTGCCTGGGTAGTCACAAAGACACCCGTAAAGAAGTTCACATTAGGAAGAAGCCAGTCTCACTTTGAAAATACCCCAGTTACCAGGGCCGACCGAGAGAATTACTTTGAAAATGGTTTTCAAATAATTGTAAAATTTAATATAAATTCTCTCCAAATGGCTAGCACCGTACAGCAACCATTAAGGAACAAGGAATAAAAACAAGCCAAGGGAGGCAAGTTAATTTAAACAAGAAAAATAATTATCCTGCTCTCAAAATATATATATATATATATATATATATATATATATATATATATATATATATATATATATATATATATATAATATATATATATATATATATATATATATATATATATATATATATATATATATATATATATATATATATATATATATATATATATATATATATATATATATATATATATATATATACATACTACTTCTCCTTCCCAGTTTCTTGCTTATTCATTAAAAAAATACTTTCAATCTATCTCCTGTTTCTTTTCTTCTTGTTACCCTCTTAATAGTGAGTATCTAGAATCTTCTTCTTCTTCTTCTTCTTCTTCTTCTTCTTCTTCTTCTTCTTCTTCTTCTTCTACTTCTACTTCTGCTTCTTATACTTCTTCTTCTTCTTCTTCTTCTTCTTCTTCTTCTTCTTCTTCTTCTCCTTCTTCTACTTCTACTACTACTACTACTTCTACTACTACTACTACTACTACTACTACTACTACTACTACTACTACTACTACTACTACTACTACTAC
>CM072511.1:121564357-121629357 GCA_036898135.1 Oncomelania hupensis | reverse complement strand
CGTGTTGTTTTTTTATGACAAGAATTGTAATAAAATTAGACCTTTCTGTTTTCTTGTCTTGGGAAGGGCATCATGCTATTTGCAATCACATTTCAATGAGTTCCGTTGGCCCAAATAGGGAACATCCTTATATCTACCTTATAGAAAGACCACAAAATCACAGTCACCAGTTTTCAAAACTAATAGGAGTTCACCTTAAAGTAGTTAGTTCATAATTGTTTATAGGGTCCATAGGACTGCAAAGAGCCGAATCAGGACTACAACTTGGTTAAAAGATGACTCACCACTGATTCGTATAAGAGATCTGCTGAAATAACTCTAACGGCAACACTGAACACACTCACTTTGCAATAAAGGCATCCCGTGCAGGGGACGCTGAAGCTGTACATGTACTCTAAATTTATTGAAACCCCGTTTACAAAAACAAAATAAAATATAAACATGATTATAAAATATTAACGAAACACATACATATAAAATGACTACATTGCTAAATAATAATAATACCATAGAAAGCCCTAGTGACCATTTTGCAGAAAGCGTCCTATAGCCCCAAGCTGACCCAACAGACACCTTACACAAATGAGGACTTTGGGAAAGTTTTCAAGAAAAAAAAAGATAGGTGACTGGTTTAGCAAAGAAGATAGAACAGATTAGGAACGAGAAAGAACAAATAAGAATGAAGGAAACAGAGCATAATTTAGAGCACTAAATTTTTCACAAAATGGGGATACTATTTATACCCAAAGAAACGGCACCCCACTGGGGTGTTCACCTCAAATCTTGTTTCCTGACGGGCATGGAGCAGCTTATAATTGGTAAGAATGTCCACAAGGTATAGGTCAGCGAAGAGGTGCAGTAATGGAGTCTATCAAGATCTTTCTGGAGCTGAACTGCAAGGGACTCTCTTGAATGATCTTCGCTTTGGACGCAAACTAGGATCGTCACGTTAAGTTGCCATCTTTGAAGGTACAGGTGTGGACTGTCCAAAGCAGAATTTCTGTGCAGGAGCACTATTATTAGGTTTAAAGTCCCCGGACACTATTGCATAATGGGGAGGGAGGTGCAGGAGCACTTCGCCAACATCTAGGCTATATGGCGTTAAGGCCACGAATAGCTGGTCTCTGATACGGAGGTATACAGAGTTTTGCAGATCTAGCACACCTAGGCTTGATAGGATTGGATCAGTGTATGTCTCAGCAGTTGCCGATACTCCACATGAAACTGACTGTAGATCTCTGATTGTCGGCGTGGCGATGGGATTGCTGCGTGACGTCTCACTGCTGCAGACGTAGTGACTGATCACAGGGATTACGTGTCTCGCGGCTGACAGGGCGCCACCTAGCCCACTCTCAGTGCGTGACCAGTTACCGTTCTTGGCACCCCCCAGCAGAAGGCTACAGTCCACAACACAGACGGGTGAGTGCCTTCTACACAAAATATTCCCAGCAAGCTCTAAGTCTCTTCTCCCCTAATCCCGGTCGCACACGATTGTGCGCTCAGTTGTCTGTGCATCAGTCACTGCGCCCAATGGAATCAAGTGGGCGCCTCTGTCGCTTGATTTAGCTCCTAGGTCCGGTATCGGCCACCGCATTGAGCTGCTCTTGAGCTGGAAAAGCGCTATATAAGAATGATTAGACAAATTAAAAAATTTAAAAAAACCAATATTTATGTGTGCACAATCATACGCTCGTTGGAGTGGACATTCACACATAGACCAACATTTACCAACATCGCGGACTTGCACATGCAATCAAAACGCATTGAACATCCTGCAAAAAAAAAGAAGATATTACTATGCACATAAGTCGTGTTAAAATACGCACAGAAATATTTATATTTCCCAAACACAAAAAAACCCCACAGCAATTACATCAGTTTAATTGAATACACGAGCTATTACCTCAGCTTATTTGAATACGCGAGATAGGTTCATAGACTCTGCTTCTTCTTAAATTTCGGATGGCGCGGAGCTGTGCCTGCCTTATTTTCGCTAAAAGAGGACGGGCCGAAGATCACCTGCCCAGAACAAAGCCAATGCCCCGAATAGTTAAATAGAAAAGGCGTCTACTTTAATGAAGTAGGCCTACAAGAAGTAGAACATTTGATGCTAGTATCTTTATTACGGCATAACAATCCTCTGATCCGGCGAACGATAAACATACGACGCATGTCTTCGCCGAATTTTGCTTTCCCTTTGCCTTGCATCGTTTGTTCCCTGCCTTTTCTTCACCATTCGTGCCTTATCTAGTATAGTCTTGTTGTGATCACTTGTCTTGTCTCGTCTTGTCTTGTCTTGTCTTGTCTTGTCTTGTCTTGCACTGCGGGAAAATAGACGGACTTTTTTTTTTCCCGCGAGACAACAATGTCGACAGAAGTTATGAGAGATGGTAATAGCCAGAACGGGTCCATTTGCTGATTGCAACGTTTATCAACAACTGACAGCCATCTTCTGGAACTGCCTTGAAAGGTTTGCTCGCTTCAGATTGGTTCAACAACTCTGTTTTGTTATTAGTAAATTACGTACGATCTAACCCACCCCCTTTTTTTCTTCCTCCCTTTCACTTTAATTCTTCTGTTTAGCCTTAACATCTGTCTATTTTACTGCTCAGTTCCATTACATAACAAATCCGCGTTCTGCTGCCCAAATGCATAATAACTTTGCTGCCTGCCCAGGCAGTGGTTCATACCCCGTTGACACCCTGGAGTAAAATAATAATAATAATAATAATAATAATAATAATAATAATAATAATAATAATAATAATAATAATAAGATGATGATGATGATGATGATGATGATGATGATGATGATGATGATGATGATGATGATGATGATGATAATGATGATGACGATCATGGTGGTGGTGATGGTAGTCACAGTCTAAGCGATTGGGAACCGCTACAAATGAAGAAGAAGAAGAAGAACAAGAAGAACAAGAAGAAGAACAAGAAGAAGAAGAACAAGAACAAGAACAAGAAGAAGAAGAACAAGAACAAGAAGAACAAGAACAAGAAGAACAAGAACAAGAACAAGAAGAACAAGAACAAGGAGGAGGAGGCGAATGAGGAGGAGGAGGAAGCAGAGGACTGGAATGAAGAAGTCGTCCCAAAGTTCCTTTTTCCCGATTTTGGGAGGAGGTGGGGGGGGGGGGGGGTATATTCCTCCATCTTCTTTTTTCCCGTCCATTTCTCAGAATCCGTCCTTCAAGCGTGCACACATCTTGTTTAACATCTTAATTAAGAGATATTCCGATGTCCGTATTGCAATTTAAATCGAATCCAATCCAGGAAGGGGAAAAAAATCAAATACAGAAGAAAAAAAAGGGCAACATTATTAAATATAGAAAAATAAAAAATAAAAGAAGGAAGATGAAGGAGAGAAAAAAAGACCAACAGAAGAAAACGCTGATTTCACGACAAGAACTTCTTGTTACAACTCAAGCTCAAAGACAGGGAAAACAATGGAAATGAACGAGAGAAGGTCGAATATTATGGCTACAAAGAAGAAGAAGAAAAGAAAGAAGGAAAGAAAGAAAGAAAGAAAGAAAGAAAGAAAGAAAGAAAGAAAGAAAGAAAGAAAGAAAGAAAGAAAGAAGAAGAAGAAGAAGATCATGATGATGATGATGAACAATAACAACAACAACAACAAAGAGTCTGGAAAGTTCTTTAGTTCATAGAGAGAGTAAATATATTCCAGATGCAATGCCCTAGAAGGAGAAGCTAGTTTTGCTCAACAAAACTAACAACCGTGGTTTTTTTTAAATGACAAGAATTGTAATAACATTAGACCTTTCTGTTTTCTTGTCTTGGGAAGGGCATCATGCTATTTGCAATCACATTTCAATGAGATCCGTAGGCCCAAATAGGGAACATCCTTATATCTACCTTATAGAAAGACCACAAAATCACAGTCACCAGTTTTCAAAACTAATAGAAGTTCACCTTAAAGTAGTTAGTTCAGTTCATAATTGTTTATAGGGTCCATAGGACTGCAAAGAGTCGCATCAGGACCACAACTTGGTTAAAAGATGACTCACCACTGATTCGTATAAGAGATCTGCTGAAACAACTCTAACGGCAACACTGAAAACACTCACTTTGCAATAAAGGCATCCCATGCAGGGGACGCTGAAGCTGTACATGTACTCTAAATTTATTTTATCCCCGTTTACAAAAACAAAATAAAATATAAACATGATTATAAAATATTAACGAAACACATACATATAAAATGACTACATTGCTAAATAATAATAATAATAATACCATAGAAAGCCCTAGTGACCATTTTGTAGAAAGCGTCCTATAGCCCCAAGCTGACTCAACAGACACCATACACAAATAAGGACTTTGGGAAAGTTTTCAAGAAAAAAAAGATAGGTGACTGGTCTAGCGAAGAAGATAGAACAGATTAGGAACGAGAAAGAACAAATAAGAATGAAGGAAACAGAGCATAATTTAGAGCACTAAATTTTTCACAAAATGGGGATACTATTTATACCCAAAGAAACGGCACCCCACTGGGGTGTTCACCTCAAATCTTGTTTCCTGACGGGCATGGAGCAGCTTATAATTGGTAAGTTAACTGTTATTCAAAAGATTGTTAGCAGCGCCCTCTAGAGTGAAGCGAGGTTGTGAATCTCCCAGTATCACTTATTGCCACCAGGTGTAGAAATTAATCTTTAATTTAATGTCTGTTCACACATTTAGGTGATATTAGACATTGAAAATGTAACTTTAAAGAAAACTTTAACTATTTAAAAACATAATTTCAAAAGAGTCTATAAATGTCTACCAACAGGAGATTTAGCAATAACTTTCACAATGTCTGTAACATTTGGATGATATAGAACCATGTCTACAGAATGTCCACAAGGTATAGGTCAGCGAAGAGGTGCAGTAATGGAGTCTATCAAGATCTTTCTGGAGCTGAACTGCAAGGGACTCTCTTGAATGATCTTCGCTTTGGACGCAAACTAGGATCGTCACGTTTAGTTGCCATCTTTGAAGGTACAGGTGTGGACTGTCCAAAGCAGAATTTCTGTGCAGGAGCACTATTATTAGGTTTAAAGTCCCCGGATACTATTGCATAATGGGGAGGGAGGTGCAGGAGCACTGTTTGTATGTGGATTATAGTCACACGACACTTTCGCATATAGATGACTACTGGACCGATTTATACTGACACCAGCGGGCCAGTTGTTGGTAAAGGGGAAAATAATATGATCACACGTTGACCAATCCGGGATTCGAACCAGCGACCTTTCGGTTACTAGCAAGACGCTCTTACCAACTGAGCTACCCGGTCCCTGTGCAGGAGCACTTCGCCAATATCTAGGCTATATAGCGTTAAGGCCACGAATAGCTGGTCTCTGATACGGAGGTATACAGAGTTTTGCAGATCTAGCACTCCTAGGCTTGAAAGGAGGGGATCAGGTGTATGTCTCAGCAGTTGCCGATACTCCACATGAAACTGACTGTAGATCTCTGATTGTCGGCGTGGCGATGGGATTGCTGCGTGACGTCTCACTGCTGCAGACGTAGTGACTGATCACAGGGATTACGTGTCTCACGGCTGACAGGGCGCCACCTAGCCCACTCTCAGTGCGTGACCAGTTACCGTTCTTGGCACCCCCCAGCAGAAGGCTACAGTCCGCAACACAGACGGGTGAGTGCCCTTCTACACAAAATATTCCCAGCAAGCTCTAAGTCTCTTCTCCCCTAATCCCGGTCGCACACGATGGTGCGCTCAGTTGTCTGTGCATCAGCCACTGCGCCCAATGGAATCAAGTGGGCGCCTCTGTCGCTTGATTTAGCTCCTAGGTCCGGTATCGGCCACCGCATTGAGCTGCTCTTAAGCTGAAAAAGCGCTATATAAGAATGATTAGACAAATAAAAAAATTTAAAAAAAACAATATTTATGTGGGCACAATCATACGCTCGTTGAAGTGGACATTCACACATAGACCAACATTTACCAACATCGCAGACTTGCACATGCAATCAAAACGCATCGAACATCCTGCAAAAAAAAGAAGATATTACTATGCACATAAGTCGTGTTAAAATATGCACAGAAATATTTATATTTCCCAAACACAAAAAAAAACCACAGCAATTACATCAGTTTAATTGAATACACGAGCTATTACCTCAGCTTATTTGAATACGCGAGATAGGTTCATAGACTCTGCTTCTTCTTTATTTCGGATGGCGCGGAGCTGTGCCTGCCTTATTTTCGCTAAAAGAGGACGGGCCGAATATCACCTGCCCAGAACAAAGCCAATGCCCCGAATAGTTAAATAGAAAAGGCGTCTACTTTAATGAAGTAGGCCTACCAGAACATTTGATGCTAGTATCTTTATTACGGCATAACAATCCTCTGATCCGGCGAACGATAAACATACGACGCATGTCTTCGCCGAATTTTGCTTTCCCTTTGCCTTGCACCGTTTGTTCCCAGCCTTTTCTTCACCATTCGTGCCTTATCTAGTATAGTCTTGTTGTGATCACTTGTCTTGTCTTGTCTTGTCTCGTCTTGTCTTGTCTTGTCTTGCACTGCGGGAAAATAGACGGACCTTTTTTTTCCCGCGAGACAACAATGTCGACAGAAGTTATGAGAGATGGTAATAGCCAGAACGGGTCCATTTGCTGATTGCAACGTTTATCAACAACTGACAGCCATATTTTGGAACTGCCTTGAAAGGTTTGCTCGCTTCAGGTTGGTTCAACAACTCTGTTTTGTTATTAGTAAATTACGTACGATCTACCCCACCCCTTTTTTCTTCCTCCCTGTCACTTTAATTCTTCTGTTTAACCTTAACATCTTTCTATTTTACTGCTCAGTTCCTACATAACAAATCCGCGTTCTGCTGCCCAAATGCATAATAACTTTGCTGCCTGTCCAGGCAGTGGTTCATACCCCGTTGACATCCTGGAGTAAAATGATTATTAATAATAATAATAATAATAATAATAATAATAATAATAATAATAATAATAATAATAATAATAATAATAATAATAATAATAAAATACATAAATAAATTAAATAAATAAAGATAAATTTAAAAAAAAATAACAAAATAAAAATTACCCTGAGACACTGCGGCATACTCCTTCGGATGAGAGTATAAACCGAGGTCTAATCTGTGCCCGCACACATTCTATCGCATGGACTTTGATGATCAAGACGCTCATGTCCTAGACGGGTGAATGCCGGCTACAAAAATACATCCAACATGCACTAGGTCCCTTCTCCCCATCCCCGGTCGCCCAGGATTGTTCTCAGTCGTTTGGGTTCAGACTATGCGCCCAACGATTGCAGGTCGCCGCCTCGAGCGATTTGAATAGGCATTATCCCTAAATAAACCTAAAGTAGAGTTGCTTCCCCTGAAAAGCGGTACAAAATACATGTTGACAGTACGCCTAAATAAACCGAAAGTAGGTCAATGAGAGTTGCTTCCCCTGAAAAGCGGTACAAAATACATGTTGACAGCTATTTAGGAAGTACTCCTATTAGATCCTGAATTGACCAGCTCCTTGCGCAGCGCTCTTGAACTTGGAAAGCGCTATACAAGATTGATTTGATGAAACAAAGAAATGAATATATATACACACCCTTCTCTCTCTCTCTCTCTCTCTCTCTCTCTCTCTCTCTCTCTCTCTCTCTCTCTCTCCCTCTCTCCCTATCTTCTTTTCGACTTCTTCCAATTATTTTCTTTTTTTCTTCTTCTTGTTTCTTTCCTCTTTCTCATTCTTTTCTGTTCTTCATCTTTCGCCATTGCCCTTTTCCCCCTCCCATCCTCCGCCCATCCCGCTTTTTTTTTTTACAACAACAACAACAACAATCATTCTTCCTCTCCTTTCCTTCTTTCCTCCTTCCTTCTCCCCCTTCTCCTTTCTCTTATCCCTTCTTATTTATTCAACCCCTGCTTCCTCTCCTCCTTCACTTTTTAGTTTTCCTCCTTCCTCGCTCCTTCTCCTCCTCGTCCTCCTCCTCCTCTTTTCTTTCTGCTCCTCCTCCATCATCTTCATCTCCTTTGCTCTTCCTTCTGCTTTCTTTTTTTTTCTTTTTTTTTTCTTTTTTTTTTTGCGCTGGGAGGTTGGAATCGATAGTTTACCACTGGTCGCTTACTCACTGAAAGAGATAAAGTTGGCGTCGGGCGGATTTGACATTTCACTTATTGCCTCCAAATATGAATGCCTCGCGCCTGATCCGTGAAATTGAAAATGAGATTGACTCCACGCGCGGACCGGAAAGCGACATTTAGGCCTATATTTCTTCTTCTTTTGGAAGCAAAGGGCTGCTATGTCTTCGCTTTTTTTTCTTCCCCAAAGCAGAGCGGGTTAGCTATCTTCTTTCTCTTTCTAAGAGGCAAAGAGGTTAGCAGGGCTTAACAGTAATATGCTGGGGTAGGGAGTGGGGGGAGGAAGGGGATGGGAAGAAGAAAAAAAACAAACGAAGAGACTGAGGCGCCGTGGAAGAGAGAGGTGGTGGGAAGGGATAAACGAACGAAAATAGTTTGGGAAGAATAGACAATGGGTAAGGTCGGAGAGGGCGTGGGGGGGGGGGGGGTCGGAGGTAGAGTGAGAAAAGTGTGCGGGATGTGAACATGAGAGAATAAATGTGCCGAGAAGAAATTGAAGCAGACGAAGAACGAGAGAAGAAGACGGCAAAATACCGATCAGCTAATTAGTTAATACAAAACTTGAACATTAAAACCAAGGAGCGGTTTGACTTTCAGGCCTGAAGATGAAGATCCCATATTTCCACACTTTTGTTGTGTTTAATTTTGGATAACATACGATGAAAAACAGAAGTTTTAAAAAAGTAACACGGCCATTTATTATAACTGATTGGGGAGTTGGCGATCCCAAAAACTGACATGACATTCAGAGAGAGAGAGAGCGAAAGAGCGAGAGAGAGAGAGAGAGAGAGAGAGAGAGAGAAACAGACAGACAGACAGAAAGACAGACAGAGACTTTCCAGATCACCGGGGGCTTTCTTCGGTGTACTCCTGTTTCCCCCCTCCGTTCAATAATAGAATTGTATGCAGTCAATTTAAATATATAAAAAAAGATTTATCTCTCGCCCTTTTGTAATAGCGATCTTTTAAGATCGCAGCTCTTTGAGTTCCATTGAAGAAAACGCGTGTTATAGAATCCTGTATTATTATTATTAGTAGTAGTAGTAGTAGTAGTAGTAGTAGTAGTAGTAGTAGTAGTAGTAGTAGTAGTAGTAGTAGTAGTAGTACTACTACTCCTACTACTACAACTACTATTACTACATCTACTACTACTACTATGAGAGAGAGACCGAGAGGGAGAGAGAGAGACAGATAGACAGACAGAGAGAGACAGACAGAGAGAGAGAGAGATTGGAAATCGTAAACGAACAGGATACTGATGCTCACTTTCAGCAAGGCGGATTTTTCTGCACAGTGAGATACCACTACACACTAGCACAGAATATTAAACACCACAACTCAAAGAAGAGTCAAATGGATCTTGTTCTGTTTATATCTATTTCTCTTATGGTCTGAATAACCTTTCCATAGTTCCCGCTCTGCTCTTACCACGGGGAGAGGGGGGGGGGGGGAAACACTGAGTATCCAGAGTATCCGGAACTCGCCGAAGTCTTCGCTTAAAACAGTTTTAGTCCCAGTTCTGACACTCCGCAGGCGAACGAGAAGGGCTCTGGGTGTAATGGATTGTGGGAAAAGAAAGATGGCGGCGCGCGTGACGCTACGTCATTTCCGTTACCCCATCGTTCATCTTCGGAAGGACACGCGCTAACCGGCCGTAAAATTCCATTTGACAAAAACCTACACTTTCATTTCCACCGCAGAATGATAGAACGGGGAAGCTTTGCTGGACGAACTACACTAAGACGAACAATGCTGGCGCTGTTGCCATAATATCGTTGTTGTTGTTGTTGCTAATTCTTTCTTTAATCGTTCTTATATAGCGCTTTTCCAGCTCAAGGCGCTGGCCGATGCAGGATCTAACTTAAACCGCCAGAAACGCTCACGTGCAGCCTTTGGGCGCATCGTCCGACGCCCAGACGACTGAGCACAACAATCCTGGGACAAGGGGGTAGGGAAGAAGAGACCTATGCCTATGCCCGATGGGTGGCTTTATGTATCTGGCATTCGCCCGTCTAGGACATGAGCGTCAGGATCTTTAAAGTCCGTGCGATGGCATCCGTGCGTGCACCCACTAAGCCTCGGTTTATACTCTCATCCGATGAAGTTATTGTTGTTATGATGGTGATTGTTGCTATTGCTCCTTATGTCTTGCGGTAATGATGAATTTCCTAGCACACAAGGGAAAAAATGAAGTTTGAGGAGAGGTAATGTGAGGTACCTTGAAGAAGAGGTAGGTGATGGGTTTGGGGGTGGGGGGTAGGGGGTGGGTCAAGACCTGTACGCTTTGTCAATACTTTTCGCAATAGCCTAGTAATTTTCCAAATTTGAACTTGAAAATTACACACATTTATAATGTAATATCTATGCTTAGATGTGAAGCTTTCGTGTTATATAGCCTAATGTCAGTTTTATCGAGTACAAATTGAAATTGTGTGTAAGTGGAGATGCGAGTGCGTTAGATTTGAAGAATGTTTTATGTGTGCATGCAATTTTACATGTTACATCTCATGTTTTTCAAGTCTGAATGTCTGTTATTTATTCGAGCAATGTTTAACGCCTGTCATAGTTCCTTTTTAAAGATTAAAAAAAAAAGATTTGTTGAATTGGACTGAATTGAACTGAACTAAACTGAATTGGAACCATATATGATGAAGTTTTCACGCCGTCGGTTTCATAACAATCCCATTTTGGTAATAATAACAACACCGGTATTATGTTATTTTCCTCTCAGTAAACGAGACTGACAGGAAGCGAGCAATGCCACCAAGATGGTTGACGTCCATTTACCAAACAAATCCATAATAATTCCTTCTTTTTTTTTTTTAATCTCAGATTTGTTTTTAGAATAAGAAAGACATTAGGACAGTAGCTGAAGTTCACTTACCACCAAAAGACTTCAGTCAATGGCAAAATAAAACAACAACATTTAACACTGAGCGATTCGCTTGTAAGAACAATCATAAGCTGCTAAGCCGTTGCAATAGTAAAACGATGGATACTAAGCCATGGCAAAGAGTTATAACGTTATTACTAAGACGCGGTAACAAGTTATAAGATTGATACAAAAAACCACACGGGGCGATGCTGGTAGGGCATTCAGCACTTGTTCCACAGGCATTTTGTCGCCGATGTCAGGCTGCTTTACTCTGAGCTCGCGCCGCAAGGTTATCGGAAGTACTTGAGCCTCGCTTTGGGAAGTACCCCAGCATGCATTTCTGTTTTGTGTCGGGCAGATTTCGTTTGCTTGGTTGCATTTCTCGTCTTTCCCCGCCGCGACGCGAGACTTCCCAACCAATGTCGCCATTTATCGTGAGTAACAGAGCGAGAGAACAGGGTCATCCATTGTTTTCCTGCTGTGGCTTTTCTTATTATTCCCCTCTCCATCTCTTCTATTTTGTGTTCAGTTTTCCGTTTAGACCCACCTCACCCCCACCCACTCACTCCCCACCTTACACACACATCTCTCTCGCTCGTTCTCTCTTTCTCTTTTCACGTCCCTTCTTCTCCTCCTCCCCTCCCTCTCTCTCCCCCTTCCCTCTCTCCTTCTCTCTCTTCTCCTATCATCTCTCTCTAGCTCTCTCTCTCTTTTTCTTTCTCACTTTCTCTTCTCCTCTCCTCCCCCCTCTCGCTCTTTTTCTCACCACTCTCTCCAGACTAACACATATACATTTGGTTTGCTATTATTAATTAACACTCCTATCCTACTTTCAGCGTCTCTGTAAAGTATAAGTCCGCTGTAACAATAAACAGATATCTCTTTCACCCTCTCTCTCTCTCTCTCTCTTTCACTCTCTCTCTCTCTCACTCTCTCTCTCTCTCTCTCTCTCTCTCTCAACCCTTCGAGCTCCCGAACCACAACTACCACCAAACACGCACACCTTCTTTTCCCTTCGCCCACACACATTCACGATATCCATCAAAAACTTACTTTTCATATGACCCTTTCTCCCACGAAAATCGACAATAAGCAAGAAATAAGCAAGATCCCCTTGGGTCAATAGTTTGGGATGGATGGGCATCGTAAACAACCCTTACGAGCAAATAACCCAGCGACATGTCATTAATTCTCAATTCTCTACAAGCAATTGCCGAGCCTGGTAAATAATGCAGCACAAAAGTTTTCTTATTTTCCGCTACTGTTCTGTCTTCAATATAATGAGAGGTGCGAAAGAAGAAAAGTGATAGTGCCCGCGGCAGCAGAAATAATAAGTGGGCGATCGGCCAGCGCCTTGAGCAGCTCTTGAGCTGCGTTGGAATAGCGCTATATAAGTACAGTGAAATAAACATAATTAAAATAATAATAGTCACAATTCAACAACATTAAATTCTGGAAGGCTAGTTCTTAATAAAAAAGATCGATATTTGGTATTGTTGTGGCTTACTTATAAGCTTAATGAAGACTTGCTGGTCTGGTCTCGCAAGTGTAAGGATTCTCTGATCAAACTTAGTTCCATAGGCAATAATATTATTTACTATTTACACATTCAGATTGTGGCATCCCTAGTAGTGTGACCTCTAACCTCCTGTGGCATCAAGCGTCGTGCAGCAGAGAGCATGGGGCGTGCTATTGACAGGCAGCAGAGGGCATGAGGAGACTGTATGCCGGTCAGGCGTGGAGGGCGGCGACAGGAGATGGCGATCACGGGTGGCGAAATTGAAATCACTGATTAGAATCGCTAATAAACTCACGTCACACACAGCAACCAGGCAAGCGCAGTGAGTCCCTCGTGGACACGGTTTAATTAAAAAAAGAAGAGTTGCTTCGATCTAAGAAGGACACACATTTGGGCAAAGATCGCCTCAAATCTTCGGTTTTAACTAAGCCTCCTCGCAACAATAAAACATCGCCCTGACATTTACAACACTAGCGGCTACATATATTTATTTAAATGAAGTGTCTAGTTGTGCGGACATTTGATTGAAAGGGATTGCAAGGAGGATGGAATGGGTGCTGGGTGCGTTGGCAGATGGACGGCATCTAGTTTCTGCATCATTTTCTCCCTGTATGCATGCTGTGATCAGGCAAAGAGCGAGAATGTGAATTTGGGTTCCCGCAAGTTCTTGTTCAATACGAAGAGCTAGGAGGTGGATTTAGCCTGGGATTGTGGATCGTATTGATGAAAGTAGATATTATGTATTTTGTGCATGTTTGGCTTGTGCGGCCATCATCTTGTCCTTTTATCACTTTTCCCGGCTATCACTTTTCTGCCATCGTTGGAGCGGGTTCGGGGCCTTCAGAGCGAGTGACGTCAGCTGCAAGACGTCGCCACTAATGATGTGGGGTGTGAATGTTGAACCGGACATGTCAAGACCTACTAGTCTACTCGCAAAAAAAAGAACATAGACCTCTTTCTCTCTCTCTCTCTCTCTCTCTCTCTCTCTCTCTCTCTCTCTCTCTCTCTCTCTCTCTCTCCATCCCTATAAATCAGCGCACTGCTAAAACCAGACCAAGTCAGAAAGTTTGAGTCATCTTCACACGTAGGAAAGAAGAGGCGCTGCAGGTGTCGACCTGGCTGCGGTCAGCGAGTAATTGCACACGGTCATTCTGTGGTCATTAGCACATGCTGCGACACTGGACACCACTTCCGACGTCTCGAAGGTGCGTCCACCTTTTATAGCCCTTACCAAGGAAACCGGTCATTTGACACTGGACACCAGACAAAGTTTCAGAGCCCATCTGTAGGTCTAAATACCCAGGGACATAGAAACTAGACGTGAGTTATGCGTGGTCAGTAGGGATATGTCATTAACCGTCCCCATCCCACCCACCCTCCTCTCCCCCCCCCCCCCCAAAAAAAAAAGAAAGAAAAGAAAACAAAGAAACGAAAATCGTAAAGTAATACTAAAGCGAGAACCTAGAGGACAGATGCTTTCACAAGTTTCATTCATTTCTAATCGCATCCAATGTTCATTTTCCCGTCCAAGCATTGTGACTTCGCTCGCTCTCTAGATCTCTCCATATGTCATCCCTCCACCTGCACCCCCTCTCTCTCCATGCCGACACCCACCCTATCTCTCTCTCTCTCTCTCTCTCTCTCTCTCTCTCTCTCTCTCTCTCTCTCTCTCTCTCTCTCTCTCTCTCGCAGAGCGCAGATAGCTCAGTGGCGTAGTACGCCGGGTACTCGAATGTCAGGCAATAAATAACATTGCGGCCTGTACAAGGCAGTGGCTCAAACGCCGTTAACGGCGTGGAAGAAAACCAAAAACAGAGACACTGCGCTCCTACTCCTTGGGATTAGAGTATAGACCGAAGTCTAGTCTTTGAACGCACGCATTCTATCGCAGGTACTTTAAAGATCCTGACGCTCGTGTCCTAGACGAGTGAGTGCCGGCTACACAAATACACCCAGCACGCACAAGGTCCCTTCCCCCCAACCCCGGTCGCACAGGATTGTGCTCAGTCGTCTGGGCGTCAGTCTATGCGCCCAAAGGCTGCAAGTGGGCGACTCAGGCGGATGAGTTAGATCCTGTATCGGCCAGCGCACTGAGCATTCCTTAATGGATGGAGACACGCGCGTTCTAAATTGACATCATCATCATCATCATCATCATCATCATCATCATCATCATCATCATCATCATCATCATCGTCATCATCATCATCTTCATCATCATCTCTCTTTCTCTCTCTTGCATTCGTCTCCCATCCTCCGTAACCTCCGTCGTGGTCGCCAGCAGCAGAAGTCAACATCCCCTGGGTAGGGAGAGGCTGGCCACAGGTGTTCCCATCCATAATAGCTTGGACCCACTGTCTACATCGACTGCACCCATCCAGCACAAGCCAGACTCTCTGATGCTCCTCGCATGGATGTCGATCGATCGAGAGACAGAGAGAGGGAGAGAGAGAGAGAGAGAGAGAGAGAGAGAGAGAGGGGGGGGAGAGAGAGCCGATACCCATTTATCCAAACCCCACCCAACACCATGAGTAATAATAATATTCTGTTAAATATTGTTAGGCTAATCTAGCATGCGTAACTTTTATTATACTTTTGACTCTTAAAATGTGTGAAAGAGAACCATTGGCGTTCTTCTTATTCTTCTTGGGATGACAAGCCACAATCAGTACGGTAATTCATTTGCTGCTGTAAATGTTTGCTTGTGTTTAACTGTAACCCATAGATCCCAACCTATTGTAATAAGGTTTGGGGCAAAGCAACTGTAGTGTAAAGTGGAGGATTCTTGGCAGCAGCCCACCAACATTCAAGACCGAAACGTTCAGGGCTCATTTTGACTATATTAGTCTTCGTCCTTCCCTTACAATGCATGTTATGCACACTAATCAAGAGGTAGCTCTAGCAGTTACTACATAATGGACATGGAAACCGACAGCAGCGTGACTTGTAGTGACCAACTAAAAGCAAATGAGAGCATTCTACTTTCTAAACAGCAGGACACGGTGACCAACCGGCAGGACACGGTGACCAGTAATGAAGAGGACGAACAGGGCTAAAAGCCAATGGAGATACAAAATAGTAGGTTAAAAAGTTCACATTATATTTCGCTAACAAGCTTCTGCAGGAGTTACAAAGCCGACTGAAAAATAAAAATCCAAATATCACGTGAACAAAATTATAGCACTATCCTCTCCTATCCCGTAACATGAAGGTCGTTGGGGCACGACAGATGATCGTTTAACCAGGGTACTCCATCTTACTCTGTCTTCGGCAACCCTCATGGTTTAATTCTCTCTGCGTCAAGCCAGTTCGTTCTTGAATGTTGTCCTCCCACTTCTTTTTCTGTCTCCCTCTTCTTCTGTCTCTTTGCACCGTGACGCGCATGATGGTCTTTGCAAGGCTTGATGCTCTGGTGACGTGGCCATACCATCGGAGTTTCCGTTTCTTCACTACTGTGAGCATGTCATCGTGTCATCGTATATGGTCTCTCAAGATGGTCAGCACCTTACAGCATCCATTAAGGAGCAAGGAATTAAACAAGTGAAAGGAGGCAAGTTGCATTAAACATCAAGAATGATAATTATTCTGTTCTCATAGGGGGACAAAAAGTGCGACATACTGGCTTTCAATTCCATGTGCTTCTCCATAAGCTTAAGGAGCTCAAATGCAGTACAATTACATTTAAAAGTCTGGTTCTCCTTACGCATTTCTACGTTTGCCAACGATATCATCAGAGGACGTTTGGCCTTGAATGATTAAACTACACTGAGTGCAGTCTATATGTACTGCATGAATAATCACAAAGACACCCGTTGAAAAGTTCACATTAGGAAGAAGCCAGTAGCAAAATTGAAAACACCCCAGTTGCTAGGGCCGACCTAGAGAAAGACTTTGAAAAAGGTTTTCAAATAATTGTAGATAGATATATATATCAACTTGATGGAAGCCCCCGAAAGGGATAAATACGACTACTCGTAAATTTTGAGTGTCAAGGCAAGACAATGCATGATACAGTACAGAATCAGAGTGTCCAGTAACACCCTCTTAAGTTAACCATAATTTAAATTCTCACACAGTTTATGAACTGGTTTGGAGTTCGGGAAAAAAAAAACACGTTTGACGCAGTAACTCTGAATTGTATTCCTGTTTCCGCATCAACTTGCGTCCTCTGAGACCAAGCAATGCTTGCCGCCATTGAGCATGGGAGAAAACTCTTACTCTCTAGCAACAGGCAGGACAGACAAGGACACAGGAACGGCAACCGAGACAAACTTGTTCTCTCTCTATTTCTCTCTGATGATCGAGAATACCGGACGACCTGGTCGCGGCAAAGCAACAAGGGAAGGAACTCGAGTTCTTGTCAGACGGGGAAGGAGAGGGAGTGGGGAAGGGGTGTGGAGGAACTTCGAAAAGCTGAGCGGAACCTGGGGAACTCGTAAAGGTGAACGAATGGAGAGCGAAGGGAATTTGGTAAAGGGAACATGTGTGGGTTGGCGGAAGGGAACAGAATGTTGTAAAACGTTGGCGCGAAACTCAACACAGAGGACGGCTGGCTGGCAGTCGGGTCGGGTCGTGGGGAATTAAGTAGAGTTAGACTTCAAATAAAAAACCTAATTAGGCGGTGCCAGGAACCACTAACCAAATCAGCCTTTGTCAATTATCGGCCGAGAGACACGGGTAGCCTAGTGAGGGACGAGGAAGGAGACGGAGGTAGAGGAGGAGGGAAAAGAAGAAGCAGAGTAAGAAGCAGATTACGAAGATCCCACTTTTTTCAATTATATGGGGTTTCGGTTTTATACTTATAAATGTTTAACCAGTCAAACAAATGTGGATTGTTCTTAATAGCTCGCCAATTAGTCCAAAGATCAACTCAAGGCAAAGAAGAGTTCAAGCGGTAGTCCACCGAGTTGCACAAAATTGTTTCGGGATCGAACCCACAATGTCCCCGACGCATGGATACTTACACACAAAAATTGCTTGCGCCAAGGACAAATGTGCCAGAGTGCCTCCAGACCAATCAGTCAATCATTAAGCCACTCGAGCAGTCAGTCGTCTGGTAAAGATCTTATGCAATCCAATCAAGTCAGTGCTTGTAAAGGGCGCAACTTAACGCAAAAGAGGACATGCTCAGAAGAAAACACGAAAATCGGAACAAACTAAGACAGGCAATGCATTTTTTTTAATGAAGTTGTGGTCAAGATCAACACTGCGATAAAAAAAAGCCCATTTCACTATAAGATTGCTATTCTTTATATACTGGATTCATACATTTGTGTGTAGATCTAGTATTTGGGAATACATGTTGATCTTGACCTCAGCCTCATTTTTAAAAATGCATTGCCTTTCTTAGTTTCTTCCGATTTTTGCGAAACTTGAATTTAAACGTTACTAAAAGAGAAGAGACACCAAGATAAACTATGAATGTTGAAACGAGTCTAATTTCCATAATTAAGTCGAGTCACATCCTTTGCAAGAAGGAAGAAAAAGAGAATGGAAGAGGAAATGGAAAGGCGAAAACGAACACGAGATAACAGGGTATCATCGTTCCCCATCAAAACCAATAATCTCCCAATCTCACCTTTTAGAACCAGAATAATGAGATGACTCAATTCTTTCTTCCTGAGTTAATTTCTCTTTAAAAGGAAAAGAAAAAAAAAGCTCTAAATTTCGCACCTCATAAACTGCAGGGATAAAAAGCTTGAGAAACGGAACCAGAAGAATATAAAGTCTCCTCTCTGAAAATCCTTATCGGGAAGAGAGGGGATTATAAACTGATACACATACATACATACATACCAGAAGAAACCGACCTGATCCTTTCTACTTAAAACAAATACATCGCAACATAACAAAAGCACAATCTAAAGAGAACGAAAATATGATTCATAAATAATATAATATTATTGCGTCTTATTCCTAACTCAAGGGGTGTCGGATTACGCAGTGGTTGGAGCACTCGCTACTGTGTCGCAAGTTAAGCACCGTCCAGTGCGGTTAGCACTTGGATGGGTGACCGCAAAACGTGAAGCGACAAATAACAACGCCCCCAGTTGACTCAACTGTGACAGTCCCTTATACGCTGTATGTGTCTAGGGACTTTAATCTAACTGAACGAACGATCAACTGTGACTGAGTGCCTACTCTCTTAAGGGTGGGGAAGGTAAAGCAGCGAGGGAGAGAGATGGGCATCACCCTCATTACGCTGGCCCAAGATAAGTGTGATCTCCAACATCACGCTCCCCTACGGCCACAAGGCTATGGGACCACCTTTACCTTTTTTACCTTCCTAACTCAAACTCAAAGAGCGGCGATCAACAACCAGCATACACGCTTACATGTTACAGACACACCTACACAACAAACGCACATTCATCACTCAAACACGTGGTGTAAAGACAAGTCGCTGTTATAAGACGGAAAGTAAATCGAATGTTATTGCTGAAATTTTATACAGACTGCATCCAAAACCATTACTGTAGATTAAAAAAAATTACAACACAATTTTGCTTTGCTTGTAGGGGGGAATAATTAAAACGAGATGGAAATCCGGTTATGTTGAAGTTAACTTATAGTCATAATAAGCCTACTACAGAAGTGACATTTGAGTAGCCTTTTCATCAAAATCTCAGCAGCCGCAAAGCACTGCCACCCAGGGCATACAATGAACCAAGGACGCATACTGAGAATGCAAGTATACGAGTACCGATGGATCGAGAAAGGATTCAGACACAATGAAATAGTGTGTGTGTGTGTGTGTGTGTGTGTGTGTGTGTGTGTGGGTGTGTGTGTGTGTGTGTGTGGGTGTGTCTGTAGGTGTGTTTGTGTGTGTGTGCCCTTGCATTAACGTACACATGGGTAACCGACCTTGCCTTTCTTAGCTACAAATGGGTTCATTTGCTTGGAACCCACTTTTTTTTCCAGAGCCCCACTTTTTTCTAAGGACGCGATAGTGCTCTTTTAGTACATGGGAGTGCAGCTGTATTGGAGGACAGAGTTTTTTAAGTACAAGCGACGAAGAAAATTCAGCCACTTTTCGGGCAAATTTTGAATAAAAAGTCGACATATTTCGTCCCCTATAGAAGACGAACTAGGTCAACTTTTTAGCCAATTTTCCATCAGATTTTTACATTTTGGGTTGAATTTTGCGCTCTTTCCGTAAAAAACAAACAAACAACCTTTCCGATTCCTACATTCTTAAATAAACCCAGTTCTGATGTTTTGCAAATATGTGTGTGCGAGGTGGGTGGGTGGGTGGGAGAGAGACAGAGACAGAAAAGGAGGGAAACAGAGAGAGAGAGAGAGGGAATGATTAAATATTTTACATTGTACACTTTTACTTACGACAACAAAATGACATTTTCTAGCTCAGATATCTTTTTTTTCCCAATGAAGAAGCTGAATAGACCCGGTATATAATAGACAGAACGAAAAAAAGGGCGGTGGTGGAACGGTAGTTGGATTAGAGTAGGATGAGAGAGAGAGAGAGAGAGAGAGAGAGAGAGAGAGAGAGAGAGAGAGAGAGAGAGAGAGAGAGAGAGTAAGGCATAGATAGATTCAGCACAGTGAACATTTCCGGTGCTGCAAAAAAAATTTTCAAGAAGAGACTAAAAAAGAATTCGAGACACAGAGAATAAGGAAGCTCAAAAAAGGTTGAGGTTTTAATAGGGGAAAGACTTAACGCGAGAAGAGAAAATTATGTTTTACAACGTGTACAAAATGTCCAGTTAGGATTTATGAAAGTAGAGAAACACAAAAGGAAAAGTTTTCGTTTTTCCGCGTGGGTGTCTTTTTATTTTTCCTACGTAGAGAAACCGATATTACACAAAAACAACAAACATTTCATTTATTTAATTTAAGGTCTGTACACATAGTGATTGTAGACCAACAACATTAAAAAGAAACAAAATTAATTAATTAAAAAGATTTAAAATTAACATTGTAACAATTTCACCAGCTTGAACTCCTACTATTTAAAAATTTACAACGTTCTTGACATCAAACATTTTCTTTCTTACATGTGAAGGTAGATCTACTACCAAAATATATGACAAGCTAGCGGAATGGCAAACTCGATTTCCCCACATTCATCCATTATGCACTCGACAAACATCATCTTGATCGCAACCCACCACCAACCATGCAGAATCTGCCAAAACACCTCTATACCTTTCAGTATTTGCAAAATAAATAAAAAATTAAAAAAACAAAACTTACACACACTACACCTTGTCATTTGTTAGTCTCTTACTTGATTTCCAACACATATCAGCACACTCTAACATTCTAGTTGTCAATGTCGGTCTTCATCGATGTTGTCTGCACATAGCCCATTTGCTCTCTCACTCTCTCTCTCTCTCTCTCTCTCTCTCTCTCTCTCTCTCTCTCTCTCTCTCTCTCTCTCTCTTTCATATCCTCTCGCTCACACACACACGCACATATAAATATTACAAATTAAAGTATCACATAATGCACAAATTATACTATTTTATAAGTTTCAAAGAAACTGTCCGATCTGACTATATATCAAATCCTTTGATATTTTATAATAGTCAGTAAAATCTAAAGTTTTTAGGCTTATTATATTTTGATATTCAATAGGTAAAAGATCACAAATTTCACTACATTTTGTCAGGATATGATCTACACTAATTTTATTTCCGCATATGCAAGTAATATTACCGCAATACTTTGTTCCCCATGCATTCAAAAATAACCTATGAGCAAGACTGCTAATTTGCCTAGAAATTCCGGAATGTTCAGGAAGTTCATAATAATGACTTTCTTTACGAACAATATTTTGAATAACAACAAACATATTACATTAGAACTAGCCTACTCCGCAGCAAGACACAAACATCAGGAATACAGAACTAGGTAAATATCCAAATCTCCAGAAGTCAATTACAAGCAAGTCGACAATGCTGTCTAGAGCTATTCGTTCACACCATAGAAACCCAAAACCTGCGGTACGGACCCTTCAACCGCTGCAATGTCATTCTTCGACGACAGTGTGTTTGCTAAAACACGAATTGTGTCTTTTGTATTGGACTAATTTTGAAGCTGTTGATAGCAGCAGAATCTATTCTCTTTGTGACTTGCTTTAGTGTGTTTGAATTTCGAATTGCAGGCATCATAAAAGAAAAAGGGTTGTCGGATTTATAATAAAAAAATATAATTAAAAACTAAATTCGAACAGTGATCGATTCAATGCTTTTGGGAGCATCAATATAAAACTGCTTAAAAGAGTGAGAAACAATAGGTACATGAGACAAAAGAATGCTAATTAGGACGAAAACAAGACAAAACCACACAATGCAAAGTTTGAAGCTAAGATCTTCGTCAGGCGGATAAACACAAAACTACAAAACAATACTTCCCAAAAGAAGATAGATAGATATTCATTGTTTATAGGCTGCTAAAAGCCATAATCAGGACAACTTCCCAAGAATTCCAACAAAGAATGAAATAATAATAATAATAATAATAACAATAATAATAATAATAATAATAATAATAATAATAATAATAATAATAATAATAATAATAATAATAATAATAATAATAATAAATCATGATGTGATGATATTCTGGGGAAGATACGTTTATCTTACTAGGGGGTAAGACTTATTGATAGATGGGCGATGTGCTACCACTATCGATCGTTCTTTTACCAGAATTCCGAAAGTTGTGTGAGAGACAGATCACGGCACTTTGGTCACATAAAATTTATATTTGTTCTCGGGAATTTTAGTATCATTTGGCTCACCTTGAGAACCGGTGATGACTAATCAAAAGACTAGATTATTATGTCTCGAGAGAAGAAATCTAATAGCTACACAACAATACAAATAGAATGACACCAGTCGTATGTATATAATTTCACTTTTTATATATTCAACACAAACTTTAACATTTTCTGCATTAACCGGTAAATTAATAAGTAGTATAGTTCAACGTGCTGGGAAAGTTCTTTAGCAGGTTTCCTTCATCATTTGCTAACTGCGGTTACGATTTTCACTGTTCGTAGTTTACTAAATGTTCGAGTGGTTTTCTAGTTTCTCGAGGGTAGGACTCAGTTCATTTGCGGGTGACTTATCTACTCTGGCGGTTAGTCGGGTCGCCCTTGTAGCTGTGGGGTTCGGACGTGGCCAGGTAGACTCGTGATTGTTCTCCTTTGGTGCCACGGGAGCGACGGTCAGGCGTTCGTCTCCACAAACCTTATGATCCCAGGGCCGACCTGTAAAAGTCGGAGCTCTGGCTACAGTATTCTCGTTAGCTATAAGTGTGCGGTCTCCTCTGCAAAGTGTCTATAGCATCAGACACCTGCAGGGTTCCCATATGCACAATTCGATTCGAATCTTAAGGCTAAGATACATCAATCCACATGCATACTGTCTCAGAAACAATAATCTGTTTCTGTAACTATATATATATATCAAGAACATATTATCCATACATGGCAATCAATATACAATAAACATACACATATCAAAACTACTAGTGTTATCTTACTTGTAGACTCTGGGACTCGTGAAATCGTCTTTTACGTCTCTAGCACTCTCTTGATGAGATGGAGATAGACGGACACTGCAGTTTGTTCCGTTGGTCGACCCTCACAGCTTGGCAGTTCGTTTGCGACTGACTAGCTAAGATTGGGGCCCAAAGATATGCAAGAGTTCCTAGTAGTCTTCTGACCAATCGTTTAGCTCTCGTTTTCGTCAATCTCGCATATACGGGATTATAGTTCTGATTTGAATAGTTCCCCACCTGCACTATTTCTGACACGCATAATTCCTTGAATAGGAGTGTCAGCTGCTGTAGAGTGGAGAATAGATGCGATAACGCTTACGCGGAGTCTAGGCTACTTAGTGTCTCCGTTACTCTGGTCATAGTGAAGTAGGCTATTTAACGGGGACGAGGTTATGATCAGTTTTGGCTTAAGCATGCTATTTAGTCTTGGATCGCTAAGTCTGTTTGATGGTATCTGGAATTGCTGTCGGTGTGACTGTCTCAAGGAAGTTAATTTGACATGTGTTGGCTGCTTTTTAGATAACTGTTGTATTAACGTCCAGTTTCATTCGATGGTATCTATTTTGCGCTAAGCTAATTTCCTACATTGTTGTCGTCACTATTTCTGCTGTTACACATGAATATAAGCATAATTATGGTGGAGAAAGAAATACACCACACAGACAAACACACACACACACACACATACATTTGCTACACCCTGTAGTTGGTCTGTAGACGCTGTGCAAGCCGGTCAGCGCAAGTGAGATTTTGAGGGGCCGGGTAGCTCAGTTGGTAAGAGCGTCTTGCAAGTAACCGAAAGGTCGCTGGTTCGAATCCCGGATTGGTCAACGTGTGATCATATTATTTTCCCCTTTACCAATAACTGGCCCGCTGGTGTCAGTATAAATCGGTCCAGTAGTCACCTATATGCGAAAGTGTCTGTTACGTTGAAACGCGAACGAAAGTATGTCGGAAGCGTGTACGATAGATCTAATCGTTTCGATTTGTAAAGTATTCAATAATAGAGTTTATTTACCTTTGATTTGAGTTTGCATTGTTGTTAGGAAAGGCTTTGTATAACGTTGATAATTTTCGTTAGTCGATATTGTTGTAGAGTCTTCTGGATCGGCTTGTTTACTATCGATCGAAGATTCGGGATAATTGTAGAAATTTGAAGGAACGATCCGGAAGGAGAAGAAATGTGTAATGACGTAAGCCAGTGATGACGATCTTTAGTTCGATTGGTGGCAGTGCGTCATTTCTACAATGTACCAAATTGTTCCAGAAAAGAGAGAGGTTATTTAATCGTGTGCCGAGTTGCTGTTGAGAGAGAAAAAGTTGTTGATAGTGATTTGGAAAGTTGCTGTGAAAGTTGTTGAGTTGAATTGAGAATTGTATGCAGTTGTTGATGTATGCTGAATAAAAGTGGAAAACTTCATACGTCGACTTTGTGACTTGTATGCTGTTTGGACGGGCTGTGTGAATAAACGAATCTGAGTTACACAACTATCAGGAATTCAAGCATCGGGGCTGAATCAGATACTGATAGAAAACACCAACATCAAACAGAGTGTAACATTTTGGGGGCCAAGCCGGGATTCACGCCATAGCCAAGGGTTCAACTGCTACAACAAGCGAGTCAACGTTACGAGAGGCAGTCATCGAGGGTAGCCGCCAACGAGTTGCGTCGAGAGGGGCCAACATACTGGGACTACATCACCGATAGGTTCGGGTTGACTGCAAGGGCGTGTAGTCGCTGAAGAGTTGCTTCGTGAGCGAACAACAGATCGGGACTACGTGGCTACCGTAAGACTACGTCGAGGGACAGTCTCGGAGCTACATCGCCAGTATTACAGCGAGCGTCGAGCGGACGTCGCGTCTACTTCAGCACAGGAGCGTGTACATCAACACCAGCGTGGTGCAGCGTCGCATACGACGAGGACAGCGGGGCCTGCGTCAGCGAAAGCGACTAGTGACAAGCATCAGCGCTACTGCAGAAAGCGTGCTGTTCTAGAACAGTCTAGAAAGGTACAGCACATTCAAGAACTTTCCAGAAAAAAAAAGAACTCTACAGTCAAGAACTTTCTAGAAAAGAACTTTCTTGAAAAGAACTTTCCAGAAGCATCAAGATGGCTGACTTCTGGCAGAAAGGGGTTGAACTAAATCTAAAAGGCAAACAGCTGACGGAGTACGTCAAATGCCAGGAGAGAATATTGCGTGAAGAAAGAGAAGAACAGCGAAGGCGCGAAGAAAGAGAATTGGAAGAGAAGCGTCTAGAAAAAGAAATAGAACTAGAACAGAAGCGTCTAGAAGTAGAAGAGCAGCGTCGCCGTGAAGAACGAGAATTAGAAGAGCAGCGTCGCCGTGAAGACAGAGAATTCGAGCTGAAGCGTCTTGAGTTCCAGCTAGAAATGGCGCGTATCCAAAACAATCAGCATGCGCCACAAGTCACCAACGACCATACGGCTCCTAAATTGCCAGCTTTCGTCGACGGGAAGGACCAGATTGACAGTTATCTGGCGAGATTCGAAAGGTTCGCTGAAAGCTCTAATTGGCAACCTCGAGACTGGGCGATTCGACTAAGTGCACTTCTGACGGGGCAAGCTCTCGAAGTTTACACCAGACTGTCGAACGATGACGCCAAAAACTACGACGTCTTGAAAGAGGCCCTGTTGCAGTGCTACAACTTTACAGAGAAGGGCTACCGTAAACGCTTCCGTGAATGCCGGCCTAAGTCAGACGAGACGCCAAAGCAGTTTGTGGAGCGCCTGTCGTCATATCTACACAAGTGGGTGGAGTTATCAGGCGAAATGAAGTCTTACGACAGTCTCCATGACCTGATCGTGAAGGAACAATTTCTCAATGCCTGTCACAAGGACCTAGCGACCCACTTAGAAGAACAAAAGCTGCAGACGCTTAAAGATGTGACTGAGGCTGCTGAAAGATATCTTATCGCTCATGGGAAAACCCTGGGGCCACCCAGCGCGACGAAACATTTTCAGAAGACTGGAAACCATGTGAACCAGATCCAGGGGAGCCAGACGAACCAGAGACAGACAGACTCCACGCCTCCTCCCAGGGAAGGGCATTCAAGAGGCTGTTTCACTTGCAACGCTACAGACCACAGAGCAGCTAATTGTCCTCAAAACAAAAGTAGCGGACAGCGGAGCAGTACCGACAACGCAGCGGCGGGCAACCGGCAGAGGCGGTTCTCCAATCAACGGCAAACCAGTAGATCTGACCATCAGGTGTGCGGCGGGAGCGTCATTCTTCCGAGTGAGACCGAGCGCACAGCTACCCCTGCGGACGTGCAAGAGTGCATGACCGATGGCCAACTTCTCCTTGCCAACGGAAAATCCATCCCCGTCGTCGCCAGCGCAGCTGTGACCGTCCAGAACATGCCTGTTTCCAAGGGACGCGTCGGAAATCATGAAGTGACTGTTTTAAGAGACTCTGGCTGCAGTGGGGTCATCGTCAGAGAAGACATAATCGCTAAAGAACAGTTCACTGGCGATTCTAAATGGACACTTATGGCCGACAGCAAATGTGTGAAAGCGCCAGTTGCGAAAATTCATGTCAACACCCCTTTCTACATAGGCGAAGTCGAAGCGGTTTGCCTGAAGAAGCCGCTGTATGATTTGATGATCGGGAACATCGATGGCGCGAGACGACCCGACGACCCCGATCCAGAGTGGAGTCCTGCCTCAACTCAACACGTCGAAGTTGTGGAGGAGGATCCATTGCCATTTCCCGATGGAGACCTTACAGAGCTGCTACGGGATAATGTGGCTACTCCGGCTCAGCCCTGCCGACCAGAGATCGTCGGTGCTGTTACTACCAGGGCCCAGGCCAAAAGAGACAAGACGTCTACGCCACTGAAGGTCGCCGACAACTCCAAAGCTGCCATCGTGGACAGAGATAAGCTGATCCAGCTCCAGGAAGCTGATAGCACTTTAAACAAGTACAGGAACCGCCAAGACCACGTGACCAAAGGCAGTGGTACGGTCTATTTTGAGGTGAAGGCCAAGATCCTGTACCGAATCTTCCAGCACCCGAGGGTCAACGGAGGGAAACCACTGCGTCAAGTCTTGGTACCGTTACCCCTAAGGCGCCAGGTGATGGAAGTAGCGCATGACTCAATCATGGGAGGTCACCTGGGTATCAAGAAGACGTCGGATAGAATCCAGGCGGTGTTCTACTGGCCAGGGCTTCATGCGGACGTCAGCCGTTTCTGCCGATCATGTGACATTTGCCAGAAGACCATACCTCGAGGAAGGGTCCCGAAAGTACCTATGCAGAGGATGCCTTTGATCGACCGACCTTTCAAGAGGGTGGCCTTAGACTTAATCGGCGAAATAAGACCTCCGAGTGAAGAAGGTCATCGATGGGTACTGACTTTAGTAGACTATGCGACTCGGTACCCAGAAGCAGTGCCACTGAAGAAGATTGACACTGAAACTGTAGCAGAGGCACTGGTGGACCTGTTCAGTAGACTTGGAGTGCCTGAAGAAATTCTGACAGACCTCGGGACGCAGTTCGTCTCTGACTGTATGAAGGAGGTCAACAGACTGCTGAGCATCCGGCATTTAACTACGACACCCTACCATCCAATGTGCAACGGGCTTGTCGAAAAGTTCAATGCTACGTTGAAGTCCACCTTGAAGAAACTGTGCAGCGAGCAGCCCAGACAATGGCATCGCTACATCAACGCCTTACTTTTCGCCTACAGAGAAGTACCGCAGGAGTCCACCGGCTTTTCTCCGTTCGAGCTGCTGTACGGAAGAACCATCCGAGGGCCGATGCACATCCTAAAAGAACTGTGGACGAAAGAAGTAGACACCCCAGAGGTGAAGAACAGCTACCAGTACGTGTTTGAGCTACGGGAGAAGCTGGAGCAGACTCTCGAGATAGCCAGATAAAACCTGAAGAAGTCCCAGGACTGTGGAAAGCACTATTATGATCGTAGGGCTGTGAACAGGAAGTTTAAACCTGGCAACAAAGTGCTGGTGCTGCTACCTACTGATCACAATAAGTTGCTGATGCAGTGGAAAGGCCCGTACGAAGTGGAGACCGTGGTGGGGATCAACGACTACAAGGTGAAGGTCGGCCAGCATTCCAAGATATACCACGCCAACCTCCTCAAGCTGTACGTGGAAAGGCCATCAGAGACTGTGCATGTGGCAACAGCAGCTGAGATCGACAACAGCTTTGATAGCGAGGAACTGTTGGAACTTGGAGACTTCCACAGCAAAGAAGGCATCGATGATGTTAAGCTAGGACCAAGCTTGATGGAAGGTCAAAAGATGGAGCTCAAGGATCTTATGGGCGAGTTTCCCCACAACTTCAGCGATGTCCCTGGCTCTACAACTTTGGTCGAACACGAAGTCCACCTCACTTCGAATATCCCTGTTCGATCCAAGCCCTTCCCGATCCCCTTCAAGGCCCGTGAATCCTTGAAGAAAGACATCGATGAGATGCTGAAGATGGGCATCATCAGGGAGTCCAGTTCCCCCTACGCGTCCCTGTCGTGGTCGTGAAGAAGAAGGACGGCAGCAACAGAGTATGCATCGACTACAGGAAGGTTAATAAGATCACCGTCTTCGACCCTGAGCCGATGCCTACCGCAGCAGACCTCTTCCGCCAACTATCGGGGAGTAGAATCTTCTCAAAGATTGACCTCAGCAAGGGTTATTGGCAAGTCCCCGTGCGTCAACAGGACATACCAAAGACTGCTTTCATAACTCCTGATGGGACGTACGAGTGCCTAAGGATGCCCTTTGGCATGGTCAACAGCGGAGCTACCCTGAAGAGAGGAATGAGGAAGATGCTCAAAGGGATGGACAACGTCGTGTGTTACTGGGACGACCTGCTAGTCCACACCCGCACCTGGGAAGAGCATCTGCAGACCTTGAGGGAGCTGTTTCACCGTCTAACAGAAGCTAACCTGACCGTGAGACCCAGTAAGTGCATTCTGGGGACTGACAACGTCGACTTTATCGGCCATTCGCTGAAAGAAGGACAAAAGGGGCTTCTGCTAGAAAACGTCACTAAAATTCTGAACGCTCCACGTCCCCAAACAAAGAAGCAAGTACGATCTTTCCTGGGATTGGCTGGGTATTATAGGGAGTTCGTACCGAACTACTCAGCCATCACAGCACCTTTGTCGGACCTGGTGCGGAAAGGCTGTCCAAACCAAGTGCAGTGGGGACCGTCTCAGGAGAGGGCATACCAGACTGTGCGCGACCTCCTTTCGAAGGATCCGGTGCTACGACTGCCCGATACTTCCAAGGAATTCGTCTTAAGGACAGATGCAGCGGACGAAGGCATCGGCGCCATACTGATGCAAGAGCACGAAGGGAAACTATTTCCGGTCAGTTACGCCAGCAAGAAGCTGTCCAGGGCTGAGAAAAATTACTCGACCATGGAGAAAGAGTGCCTTGCCATCATATAGGGAATCCGGAAGTTCGAACTGTACCTTCAAGGAGTGAAGTTCGTGCTACAGACTGATCACAAGCCGCTAACTTACTTGAACTCTGCCAAGTTTGTGAACAGTCGCATCATGAGATGGGCTATGTACTTGCAGAACTTTAACATGCGAGTAGAATCTATCAAAGGATCAGACAATGTTGGTGCGGACTTCCTCAGCAGAGTGTGTGAGTAAAAAACATTGACCGTGTAGATAAACTGTGAACATTGACAATATCCAGACAGATTTGAAGATGAAAACCATTGACTCTGTGTGAATGAGCTGAGAACATTGACAGTGTTCAGACAGTCTGAAATAAGTTTTAATTCTGAACTTTGTTTGTGCATTACGTTTCAACGTTGTTGAAAGAAATTGGGTAAATTTCTTCTTGAGTGGGGGGTTATGTTACGTTGAAACGCGAACGAAAGTATGTCGGAAGCGTGTACGATAGATCTAATCGTTTCGATTTGTAAAGTATTCAATAATAGAGTTTATTTACCTTTGATTTGAGTTTGCATTGTTGTTAGGAAAGGCTTTGTATAACGTTGATAATTTTCGTTAGTCGATATTGTTGTAGAGTCTTCTGGATCGGCTTGTTTACTATCGATCGAAGATTCGGGATAATTGTAGAAATTTGAAGGAACGATCCGGAAGGAGAAGAAATGTGTAATGACGTAAGCCAGTGATGACGATCTTTAGTTCGATTGGTGGCAGTGCGTCATTTCTACAATGTACCAAATTGTTCCAGAAAAGAGAGAGGTTATTTAATCGTGTGCCGAGTTGCTGTTGAGAGAGAAAAAGTTGTTGATAGTGATTTGGAAAGTTGCTGTGAAAGTTGTTGAGTTGAATTGAGAATTGTATGCAGTTGTTGATGTATGCTGAATAAAAGTGGAAAACTTCATACGTCGACTTTGTGACTTGTATGCTGTTTGGACGGGCTGTGTGAATAAACGAATCTGAGTTACACAACTATCAGGAATTCAAGCATCGGGGCTGAATCAGATACTGATAGAAAACACCAACATCAAACAGAGTGTAACAGTGTCGTGCGACTATAATCTACAAACAACAAGTGAGATCAAGAAAGCCACTACTGGGGAAACAAATAGGTTTTGAGGGCAGTTTTGAAAGATGATACAGACTGTTTCTGACGAAATGAAAAAGTCAGTGAATTCCAGTTGACAGGAGCTTGACATAAAAAAAGCACTGACTAGCTGACACAAGTCTGGTTCAAGGCACTTTGAGTCTGAGGCGGTCGTCGGCTGTGCGATGATTTCTTGATTTCTTGATTTATTTTTTATTTTATTTTAACAACTTTATTATCACCGAGGTGAAATTCGGGCACTTTCATTTTCGAAAGTACAGCATCCCCAAGTGAAGAGCTTTACCCAAGGTACATGCTGGGTGTGTTCTTGTCACCGGCACTCACCCGTCCAGGAAATGAGCGTCAGGATCTTTAAAGTCCGTTATGATGGAATGCATGCGAAACAGACTAGACCTCGGTTTATACTCTCATCCGAAGGAGTAGGAAACGGGAGTAAAGTGCCTTTCCCAAGCACACAACACAATGCCCCGGCCTGGTCTCGAACCCGGGACCTTCAGATCCGCAAGCCAAAGCCCTACCATTAGGCCACCGTGTCTCCCTTGATGGGCTGTATAGAGTGATCAGGTCAGAGAGCTAAACAGGAGCAATTCGGTGAATGCGTTTGTATGTAAGGAGGTTGATCTTGTATTTAATGCGGTCTGCAACAGAAAGCCAGTATAGTTGTTTTAAGAGTGGAGTGACATGGTCTCATCTTTTCTTTTTTGAAGGCAGGCTGAACTGTTCTGAATGCGTTGGAGTTTAGAGATGGATGTGGATGGAGGGCCAGCAAGGAGCGAGTTGCAGTTGTCAATACAAGAGAATATGGTTGAGGTGACTAGTTTGGCAATTGCATGTCTTTAGGGTAGTTTCTAATAGAGGAGATACGACGGAGTTGGAGGTTGCAGGTATGGCAGATAGAAGAAAAGTTTTGTTCATGCTGAGTGTACTTACAAGGGTCACGCCAAGATTTTTAACTTCAGATGAGAGCAAAATGGAAGGATTGGTGAGCTGAAGACAGAAAGGGGCAACAATAATAGGTGAGAAAAGGTCAAAATATTGAAACTTGGAAATGTGAAAAATACCCTTAGTATAGTTTAACATTACAATGAAATAATAATAAATTAAAATAAATAAGCAATTATTCACATATTTGCAGTCCTCTGTTTTATTCCATTTAAATAAGGTTTTAATACGTGAAAATCGATATGTGAAGAAAACACCAGATCAAATATAAATAAATGTAGTATAGGTGAAGAAACGGAAACTCCGATGGTATGGCCACGTCACCAGATCATCAGGCCTTGCAAAGACCATCTTGCAAGGCACAGTGCAAGGAGGTAGAAGAAGAGGGAGACAGAAAAACAGGTGGCAAGACAACATTCAAGAATGTACTGGTTTGACACTGAGCGAAGCCATCAGGGTTGCTGAGGACAGAGAAAGATGGAGTATGCTGGTTAAACGATCATCAGTGGTGTTCCTTACCCCCTACAACCTCCGAGTTACGGGATAGGATAGGATAGGATAGGTGGGACAGGTATGTTGTACGTGTATATTGCGTGAGAATGAACGAATGTTAGGCTTTGTTTAGTATTGCGCGTCATAAAATAAAGTAGTAGTAGTAGTAGTAGTAGTAGTAGTAGTAGTAGTAGTAGTAGTAGTAGCAGTAGTAGTAGTAGTAGTTGTAGTAGTAGTAGTAGAAAGAGTAGTCGGCTGGTCCTGATTTGGCTCGGAAAGAGTCCGCTGGACCTACAGCAATAATCATGTAATGTAATAGTAGTCGTGCGGGCCGACAATGAGACTCTGGTAAGGGCCGGCAAAACACTCCACACTCAGATGGGTAGTCTTGCACAGACTGTAGACTTTATATTCTAAAGGACAGAGAGACGAAAATGAAAGTAAGAAAAGTAAAGAAAGGCAAGATGAACAGAGAGAGAGAGAGAGAGAGAGAGAGAGAGAGAGAGAGAGAGAGAGAGAGAGAGAGAGAGATGGAGAGAGAGAGACAGACACAGAGAGAGACAGAGAGAAAGAGAGAGAAAATTAAAATGGAGCATCAATGAATTGGTGAGCCTTCTCATGGAAAGGGCAGTTCAAATGGGAATGAACTCGACATTCGAACGCCTGTCGAGTCGAAAGTTCAGAAACCTTTCAAGGCCCTCTCGAGTCAAACATTTCCGCTCGTTTGAGCTTGTTGAATATTATTCTATCTGTTCCGGATAAAATATTGCGCAATTTTTGGCTCGAAAATATGTTTGTGAAACATAGCAATTTCCTTAATTCAGTTACTGACGTACAATAACAAAGATACTGGATGCGATAAACGCGCTTCCTCTCCCCCCCCCCTCTCTCCCCCAAATCACCAATCTGGCTCAAAGCGCGGTGATCTGTAGAAACACACACGCTCACCTGCATATACACACACACACACACACACACACACACACACACGCTCGCCTACAAAAACAGAATACACCTCTATATCTCTCCAACAAGTGGTATAAAGGTATGAAGATCGCTATTAGAAGACAGTAAAGGAGAATCGAATTTTATTTAGAAATGTTGGATCGATTGCATCCAATAGGCCTACCCTTATTGAAGGGTGGGAGGAAAGCCGGAAAACAAAGAGGAAAAACTCGATGACCTGGAAAGTCTCACACTTCAGTCGCATAAGCTCGTCCCCCTGCGAGAATCGAACCCGCACCCTCCACTGTATAATACATGTACAGCGCACAGTTCCAGGGTAGGCAGATTGTATGACGACGCTTAACTAAACTGCAACCTGAAAATCTGGAATCCGCAGTGTACCAAGCCAGCTGATTGCGGCCACACTCTGTTGGTGTGTGGTTTTTGGTGAAGAGCGAAAGCGTTCGTGACAGCTGAATGTGTGAGAAAAAGCAAACCCGTCGCATAAAACGGAGGTTTCATCCACGGAAGTACATAGTATAGGAGAATTAGCTCAGCTTTCCGAATCTAGTTTTGTCCTGTGAATATCATGTAAGCCATAGTATTATATTTTTCTTTTATTTTTCGTTATAATTCTTTCTTGTGTGTGTGTGTGTGTGTGTGTGTGTGTGTGTGGGTGAGTGTGTGTGTGTGTGTACAAAATTGCTTGTGTAACGTCACTTGGTGGATTAACTTCTGTATTCTGTAGTTATATATTTTATTGTTCTTATATAGCCCTAAGCGCCAACTTGCTACCTAAGGCGCATCGTCTGACGCCTAGATGACTGAGCACAATCCTGGGCGACCGGGAATGGGGGCAAAGGGACCTAGTGCTTGCTAGGTGTATTTGTGTAGCTGGCACTCACCTGTAAGTTTAGGACAGGAGCGTCAGGATCTTTAAAATCCGTGCGACAGAATGTATGTGTGTATAGAAGACTAGACCTCGGTTTATGCTCTTAACCTTTGAGTATCCCGTAAGCTACAGTATCATACTTTGTGTTGAAGTACGCTAAGCTAGAGGTTTGAATGTTAAGATTTAGGCTAGTTTGGTCGTTTTACGTTGGGTGAATGAAGACAATACATAACCTTGGTGTAGCAAAGTGATAGAGAATGTGAAGCTCGTTGAGTATCATACAGAAATTAATTGGTCATTCAGTTAGTTGGTCGACCAACCTTAAGGATGAGTAAATCGATCCGTACATTGCTTAACTTAAATAATCTGTTAATAAATCATGTTTGAGACACTCCAACAGAAATCCACAGAGTTGTTATCTACTCGTGTGTTTGTGTGTGTGTGTTTCTGTGTACGCACGCTGTGTATGTGTGTGTGTGTACGCACTGTGTGCATATGTGTGTTGTGTTGTGTTGTGTTGTGACTGTTGATCAGATAAAGAGGAAATTGCGTGGTGATGCCAAGGAGAACAAAAAAAGAACCATCCACCTTGTTGGGACTCGTAGAAGACCGCCTGGTACATGGTACTGCACAGTGTCCCAGCTCATCAGGTTGCCACTAGGGCATTAAGCATGGTGATAACATGTATAGCTTTCCACCAGCTGTCCGCTCCCCTTTGACACAAACCGCCTGCCATAGCCCGCAAACCATATCTATATGGAAATCACCGTCTCCTGCATCCGCTCAACACGCCGGCACGTGGAATCACCGTCCGTACACACTAACTCAGAGACTATCTAAAGCTGGTTAATAATATGTAGTACATCTTGAGAACCGCAAAGAAAACATTTGCTTTCCCCTTCCTCAAACAAAGACTTTCGAGTTCAATCAATCTATTAAAAATTTACCCCCGTGAAAATACGTATGAAATTCACCATTGAAATGAAAGACCGCACACAATTATATTAGGTCTAGGTCTACATAATATTATCAAAACTACGCACAATACCGCAAAGAAAATATTCGTTTTCTTCTTTAGCAAACAAACGCTTGATTCATTCTACTTATATGGGAAGGTTTCCTCCATTCAAATGTGCATTGCACAGCGACTCAACCAAAGCTTTTTTAGATTTTGAGGTTAGGTCAGCCAGGCTAGCTATAAATAGCTTCGCCGATGCTTCCTTTCACTGGAAGGGAGGGTGCAGGCAAGCTATAAATAGCCCGCAGCAAGCAAAATGTGGAGGCACTAAACAGTGCTGCTCACATAGGAATTGAGCTGGTGTGATTGGGATCACATTGAACATATATACACGAATAATGGAAACTTTAGTTGTGCCCACAACGGGATTCAAACCTGGGTCATCTGTGTGCCAGGCGAGCGCTCTACAAATCTCACTTGTTTCTACAACTTTGATCACGGTTTTCGGTGATTCTAAATCTTGGTCAAGACCTTACATCACACGATCCAGGAATGCACCCAAGAGAGCGATTCCATTTAGGTTCCATCAGTCACAAGCAGCTGCTGCTGAGGATGCCTTTAGTTTAATAATAGTAGTTCGGCAAGAAAAAACCCAGCTCTGTTGGTTAATGAGGAATGAGCAAGCTAGAGCAGTTGTTTTAAAGTTACCAACACAATCGCCTTTCTTCTTGCAGTACATTCACGTATTATATCCGGAGTATTAACGAAATAAACATTACTTACGAACTCTAAAAATCCTCACCTCCACCAGCTCCAACTGAACCCCCCCACCTCCCTCCCCCTCCCAGTGTTTTAGATAAATAAATAGTGAACAATGTAGAAGGATTATCTAGTTCAGAATCTTTTCCTTTGATCAGTGCTTTTTTCAACATATTGTTGTAGGTCTAGTACAGACATTGTGGTCGAAACCGCATCATGCTGTGGTTCCCCAAATATAGGTCATCATTAGGCTATACTAATAATTTTGGTCTACTCTTTGAAAGCATTTACAGGAAACGAATACAAATTTCCCACCCAGCCTATTTGCCCAAAATAATGTAATCATGAATCAGACTATATTAATAGGCAATACCCAATATCGCATCATAAATTGATATTCCAAACTTCCTCATAATCCTCCTTGTCAAGCTTGTGCCATAGTTAGTTCATATCCTGCTAACACCCGACCCAAACAACAATCGTCTTGCATTTCGTTCTTATTCGTAGCCGTTCACGGACGCATGTGATGAATCCAACATTCCGACCTTCATAAATCGTGATTAATTCAGACTTTAGACAACTTACACGGCTCTGGCATCCGCGAGAATGCATGCTCATATTGAGGGAGATGGAGATATAGTATCGGATGAAAGTACAAACTGACGTTTAGTCTGCGCACGCATGCATCCCATCGCATACACTTTACAGCTCCCGACGCGCACATGATTCCGACGACGGGTGAATTTTAGATACAAACACAAGTCTAGAAACCTGTATGGCCTATCCTCCTTCGTCCTGTGAGTCGCTGAGAAGGCAGCCAGAATTTCGCCCTTATGGATGACAAAAGTATTAAGACAGCGCGGTGTCAAGCTTGTCCTAAAACAAAACAAAAACACAAAAAAAATTCAAAAACATTTTGTCTGTTTATTAACATACAGCAACGCTTTTTGTGTTACAGGAACTGTTATAGAGGGAGGTCACAGATCCAGCTGTCTTCAAAGGGCCTAACCTCAACACACATTACAGCAACCCTCCAGGCTATCCTTCCAAGCCTTTGGCAGCGACAGGGGAAAAATGCAGAGCCGAGGTCAGCCTAATCCTCATCAATGCAAAGTCATGCATGGGCATCACGACTGATCCGCACTGGCTGAGGAAATGCTTATACCGAGTCTCAGAGATCTACCCACCCAGCGTAGTCGAGCCTGCTAAAACCACACGCCTAATTCGAAATTTACCACGTATGACTCAGCATGCTCAGATACTCTTTACCAGATCTATCAAGCCTAGGCTTGATACTAGTTCAGGGGGGGGGGGGGGTGTCTCAACAGTCTTCGATATTCGAGGTGACGAGACGCCTACTCGCTGACTTTTTGAGACTTGCGGAAAGGACAGATACTTAACGTTATACAAACACATACTATGCAGGAATGCTAGCAGTCATCTGGTTTTTGCCCATTTCCCCTATTATGCCAAGGTGCTTAATTAATATCCCCTTAGATCCTCATCTTCATCTTCCTATACGCTTGCGAAACATGGACCAACACAGCAGATCTACAACGAAGTATACAAAGCATGGTAATGAGGTGCTACGGAAGACTTCTGGGCATTTCCTATACACAGCACATCACCAACGACGAAGTCCGACAGACCATCTCACACAAGCCGTTGGACTACACGATGACATGCTCACAGTGGTGAAGAAACCGACACTCCGATGGTATGGCCACGTCAACAAAGCATCAAGCCTTGCAAAGACCCTCTTGCAAGGCACCGTGCAAGGAGGTAGAAAAAGGTAGGAGACAGAAAAAGATGTACAACATTACAAAATTGTTGCTTTAGGTCCAGCGGACTCGTCCGAGCCAAATCAGGACCGGAGAAAAAGATGTGGGAGGACAATATTCGAGAATGGACTGGCTTGACTCTGAGCGAAGCCATGAAGGTTGCTGGGGACAGAGAAAGATGGAGTACACTGGTTAAACAATCATCTGTGGTGCCCCAACGACTTTCGAGTTACGGGATTGGATAGGATAGGAATAGGACAGATCCTGTGAGTTCTTTAAGTATTTCCAAATATATATATATACAATACTGATAGAATATATATATATGCAATACTGATAGAATATAATGTCTACATAAGCTAGCTACTTGTAATTCGAATCTTACAATATGATACAGAGCAGTATCAGACAAGACCTTATACAGAGAAGACTTTCTTTCATACGGCGACAAATTGCATACTCTTTCTTTATGGCAGTAAGTTTGTTTGTGGTGTGAGCGCTGATGGTTCAATGCGTGTGGCAAACTATGGAAACTGTCCCGACAAATCAATGCTGACACCGTTTCTCATCCGTACACACATACGTCTGGCCCTCCTCTTTTTTTGAAACGTTCCCCATTTTCTGTAGATTCGTCTCAGGTTATGTATATCTTTACATTGGCGCTGTTCGACATGACCATGTTACATTAATTTATCCATAGAAAAAATTCCCATGCCCCGTTATTCTTGAGTCTTTCACTCGTCTTGAGTGGGGCTTCAATAATTCAAGAATGGAAATATTTTTGGTTTAATTATACGGTTTGAGTCTTTCCAAAAGGCGCCGAGTTTTAAAGGTAAAAAAAAGATTACTCTTTCATGTTATGATTCAAGTGTTTAAATGATTTAATAAAGCTAGGTTACCTGCAAAGAAAACATGAATTATTAAGCCCAACCTTCAATAGAGAGTTGTTTTGTCTTTAATATTTTTTTCTTTCCTATTCCTTTCATGTATTTTATTTGTGTATTGTTAGTTTATTTATTTATTTATTTATTTATTTATTTATTTATTTGTTGTTGCACTTGATTCTTTGCGCCTTTCTGCAGTGTTTGTAGTATAGTTGGAGTCTTTGTACCCTTTAGACAAGAACAGATGTTGAGAAACTGCTCATGTCCAACGTCAACTATGTACCAATGGCAAATCCCCAAACCTTGATCTCCAGTTAATAAACCTCCGGCATAAAACATGAGTGGAATTCAAATAAATGCGTTAGAAATCGATACAGACACTACATTTGCCTCAAACTAAAATCGGAACTTGTAAGTAAAGCTGTTTCTTGTATGCCTGAAAATAAAACATCCAGTAAAAGAAGAAGGAATGATAGAAACATTCAAATCAAAAGGAAAAAAAATCCAAAAAAAACAAGAAGCCAAAGAGTTTAATAGAATTTTAAAGTGAGGATGAGGTCAAGGTCAGGCGTCAAGGCTTTCAATCAAAGATTGAGTTCGACCGACCGGCACACTACCAGATTTCCAGAAAACTGATCCATTCTGTAATGGATGGTCTGGCTGTGGTCTCAAGTAATTGGCACCAGGGCGACGACAGTCCAAGGCAACTTGTTTTCAATATGGACTCACCCTTAGTGTCATCATTAGCTGCGGAATTAATCGCAAAAGTCGATGAAAGGCGAAATCATTTAAGACGAAGTATCAATCCTCTAAACGGAAATTAAACTGGCATCTGAACGACACATAGTGAACATATAGAATGAAACTGGTCCTTTGAAAAAGGTTATGATGAGATCAAACGGCCTAAAAAAATGTCGATAAACACTGGCCTTCTGAGAGACCTCCTTCAATTGGCTAAGCGTTTGACAGGTAAGAGGGCTGCAGACAAAGCGAAAATATAGCAGCTCTAGAGATCATGTGGCATCATGACTTGATGTGATGCGATGTAAAATGTTATGGTATGTGCTGCCCATGTTTCCACCACTACAGCACTGAATCACTGCCGTTCCGCCATAATTGAATGTTTAGCTTAACCCTTACCTTCCGCTAAATAACTATCATTGACCTTACTCTAGTTCTACTCACACACCAACCTTTTTACCCTGAAACCTCGCCCACTTCCGCAAATGCACGTACTACAGGGGGATTCACTCTGCACCGGAAATGGAGGCAATGAGCTTGAGCTGCGCATCGCCTCCCTTGACCATAAGAATCATGGGAACGACCTTGGCCTTATTGACCAAGACTCCGGACGAGGGTCAGAGGCTCACTGGAGTATGGGAGACACCAGAGGCCAATCAACGATGCGAAGCTACAAGTACAGGGCTACAATTCTTTGTTGTGAGCGAAGCAAATTACGCACACTCTGCCTAGGTCGGAGGTTCTGAATGAAGTCGGAGAACGAGGAATTAGGGGTTGGCTTGCAGTAGAGGGATTTCCATTAAGACCGTTGTTATTGCAGTTGTTAGTCATAGCGGTGGGAATGAACTACTGCCCCACGCACTCCATCATGCATGGCTGGGCTTCTTCCATTGTGTGGCGAATTTACAGCCTGTCCTCCAAGCCGCTTGCCCGATGTCTCGTAGAATGAAGGGCATGGCTATGCCGTTATCCCTACTGTAGGCTTTAGCTTTTAGTTGTACCTTAGGCTTTTGCCCCGTGGATTGTCTACATGCTGAAATATAGGTAGGCTTATAGTTAAAATTTGTTTACTTCTCCTTCAGTAAAAAAAACACACAAAACAACACAAACTATTACGTCTGTTCACTCTTTAAATATTACATTATAACAATTAATTTAACAGACTACCAACTTGTCATTTTAAAATAATATAAACAATATCAACAATATCTTTTTCAGTTCTTTTATTTATTAACATTGTCTGAATGACATAAAATGTCTTCCTTTGATTGGCTATACTTCTTGTTCTTCTAGTTTTGACATAATAATAATTTGACGTATTAATAATTTGACATAATAATAATTTGAAAATTTAGTTTTCACCTCTCCTCGTATTAATTATACAGCAATAATAATAATAATAATAATAATAATAATAATAATAATAATAATAATAATAATAATCATAATCATAATAATAATAATAATAATAATAATAATTCTGAATGCTTTAAACGCGCTTTTTCCTAAGTAATTAAAGCACAAACCGAAGGGTCAGTCCCAACATGCACGCTCACTGCGATTTGAGAAGATCTTTAGGATACATAAGATTTCGTAGTCGCAGTCTTCGTCGTCGTCGTCATCATCATCATCATCATCATCATCATCATCGTCATCATCATCATCATCATCCTCATCCTCATCAACCGCAGCAGCCCATCATCATCAGCAGTAGCAGCGACGCGAATGATCGGCATTATTGTAGCTATAGACATGCATGTAAATGCATGAAATGTCGCCAACATGCCGTTTAGTGGTATCACAAATGTTCATTTATTTTCGTTGATTTGAGTAGGCATCTGAACTTTTAATTTACTTTTGTACATATCATCTTTGCTTACATTACGCTGCAATGTATCAGATATATTCCGTTTGCTTTCTACCAAACTTCTCCGAAATTGGAAAGCTGGAAAACCAGATAAAAGTTTCCTGCAAAATTCACGTAATTGTATAGTCCCAGACCAAACGTAATGCTCTAAAGCAGTGCATGTGCGTAGATAGAAGAAAATGTAAATCCCTTGAAGAAATTGGAAGATAAAGTTTTAAGGTAATGAAGATACGAGACGATTTTCGGAGTGCTCACTGGAATGTATGCTTGTTGTGTAAACGCATACCTAATGTTATAATGTTCAATGAGAAGAGACATAAAGAAAATATTACGATGAAAAGAAAGGGCAAGGGAAAAAAGAAGGTGTTAGGGGGTTAAGGGTGGAGCAACAACAAAAAGAAAAGCAAACAAAGAATAAACAAGAAAAAGAGAAAAGAAACGAAATGGGAAATCGGGAGATATTCGTACCAGGAGCACAAATACCGTAATCGATAAACCATTACCTCTAATATTCCTCCATTTGTTCCCAGACAGACACCGCGCATGCACTTTATGAACCAATCAAATTGCAGCCTTTCAACAGCAGAAAGAGGCAATCAGCAATCCCTTAACGCTTTCCCTCGGGCATCCATTTATTGGTTAATATTTGATCAGGAGTTATAGCCCACGAAAAATGGGAGAAAAAATCCCCTTTTTACACACACAGCTCATTTTTTGACGATTTGAACAAAAGGAAGAAGGCGAAGAAGTACGAGGAAGCAGCAGGAGGCAGAGAAGCAGAAGAAAATATAATACGACCAAGAGGAACTTACAAATTCAAGACTCTCTAAACGACGACGCGACACCAGAAGGCGAAGAAGTAGAGAAATAACAAAAGTTGAATAACTTCGACGTAATACATCTACGCCAAATGATCGAGAAAATTTAGATTTCTAGAAACGTTTCATGTCCAGAAGAAGAAGAAGATGAAGAAAATAAAGATGAAGAAGAAGATGATGACGACGACGAAGACGACGACGACGACGATGATGATGATGATGATGATGATGATGATGATGATGATGATGATGATGATGATGATGATGATGATGATGATGATGGTAGCAAAAGTAGTAGACGTGAGTTTGAAGAAGAACAAAATGCAATGCATAGTATGAAGAATGTGAAATATTTCAGAAAATTACAAAACTCCGCTCGCTCCGTGTCTCTGTTTATCTGTCTGTCTCTGTCTGTCTGTCTCTGTCTCTCTTTCTCTCTGTCTGTCTGTCTCTGTCTCTCTCTGTCTGTCTGTCTGTCTCTCTCTCCCTCCCTCTCTCTCTCTCTCTCTCTCTCTCTCGCTCTCTCAGAATTACGCTGATGCTCGCCGTGTACTCGAATGTTCCCCCGTTGGGGTGCCGCGGGTTTCAGTATAAATAGTATCCCCACTTTCTGGAAATTTAGTGCTTTAAATTCCCACTGTCGCTGTCTTTCTCATTTGCTCTTTCTCATTCCTGCTCTGTTCTATCAATCTGCTATACTATCGTCTTCTTCGCTAGACCAGTCTCCTACCTTTTTTCTTGAAAACTCTTCCGGGACAAGACTCCTTATTTGTGTATGAGGTCTGTTGGATCAGCTTGGGAATATTGGACGATTTCTGCCAGGTGGTCACTAGGGCTTCCTATGATGTTATTATTTAGCAATGTAGGCATTTTATATGCATGTGTTTTGTTGATAATTTATAATGATGTTTGTATTCTATTTTGTTTTTGTAAACGGGGGTTCGATAAGATGGGGTGAAGCCTCAGCCGTCCCCTGCGTGGGATGTCTTTATTTTGTAAAGTGACTGGCTGGTGGAGAGCTTTCGGTTTTACCACTAGGGTTGTTTCACCAGATCTTTTATGCGGATCAGGGGTTGTCCGGTCCTGATTTGGCTCGGAGGAGTCCGCTGGACCTAAAGCAATAATAATGTAATGTAATGTAATGTACTGGAATGTCAGGCGACAACATTGCAGTCTGTACAGGCAGCGATTCAAACGCCGTTAAAGTCCGTGGGGAGGGGGAGGAGAACCATACACACACACACACACACACACACACACACACACACACAGTGCTCCTACTCCTTCGGATGAGAATATAAACCGAGGTTTAGTCTACTGCACTTTAAAGATCCTGACGCTCACGTGCTAGACGGATGAGTGCCGGCTACACAAATACACCCAGCACGCACTACATTCCTTCTCCCCATCCCCGGTCGCTTAGGAATGTACTCAGTCGTACGGGCGTCAGACTATGCGCCCAAAGGCTGCAAGTGGGCGCCTCGGGCGCTTGAGTTAGATCCTGTATCGACCAGCGCCTTGAGCGGCTCCTAAGGTGGTAAAGCGCTATATAAAAGTGATTAAATAATAAATAATACATTCATCAGCCAAATATTTACAAATATACCAGACAATGTGAACAGGATTACATGAGCTTGTGGCAGTACATTTTCCTCCTCCTCCACCTCTTCTTTCGTCTACCCTCTCTCTATCCTCCCCTCACCGCTCACTCAGCCCTATCCCTCGCCCCCGCCCCCGCCCCTTTTACTATCTATTCCGTTTTGCTTTTTCGTTATGCCACCAACACCACAACCACCCTCCCACACACACATCCACTGTATACCCGACGTGTTCGCGTGGCCTGGACTTGTGTCCTAGGAAAACTACAGCCATTAATATAAAGGTTTGAACTTCCACCATTCCATAATCGCAATTTTAACCACCGAGCAGCACTACCACGTACATTAATCTAAAAAGGCATGCAGACTACCAGACCTCGCACACAGACACACAATTGTTGTGAAAAAAACAGACATTATTTTGACAAATTTTCAATTTCTTTAACATTATTTTGACATTTTCAATTTTTTAAAGCTATCACTAACCCTAACCCTAACCCTTAACCTAATCCTTAGCCTAACACAGCCCTAAACCCAACGGAACACTGTTTTGACGTCAAAATAACGGGGTCCGTCAAAAGAAAGTACGTAGAGGTTCAAGTGTAGGTCAGAATAAAGGCGTTTCTACCTAGCCACACACACAAACACACGCACACACACACACACGCGCACACCCATAAACACACACACATTAACACAGTTTTTGCATGTTTCTAAACTCTATTAGATAAATAATAATAATAATAATAATAATAATAATAATAATAATAATAATAATAATAATAATAATAATAATAAATAATAATAATAATAATAATAATAATAATAATAATAATAATAATAATAATAATAATAATAATAATAATAAAAGGAAACCAAAGAAAAACTTAATACGAAGTTCAAGGGGATCTACCTACATTACAGCGGAAGGATGAGAAAGGAATTCCAGTAGCAGAGCATGCAGAAACAGCAAAATTACATTACATTACATAATTGTTGCTTTAGGTCCAGCGGACTCTTCCGGAACCCCCAATCCGCATAAAAGATCTGCTGAAACAACCCTAGTGGGAAAACTGAATGCCCTCCACCAACCAGTCACTTTACAATAAAGACATCCCACGCAGGGGACGGCTGAGGCTTCACCCCAACTTATCGAACCCCCGTTTACAAAAACAACATAGAATACAAACATCATTATAAATTATCAACAAAACACATACATATGAAATGCCTACATTGCTAAATAATAACATCATAGGAAGCCCTAGTGACCACCTGGCAGAAAGCGTCCAACATTCCCAAGCTGATCCAACAGACCTCAAAAAGGATAAAGATAAGGATTCTAGGAGCAATTAAGGCCTAGGAGCAAAAATCAAGTTATAGAAACAACAATAACGAAAGACGTAGGAGCAAACTAAAAAAAAAGCGGTTAAAAAGCTTTAGGGGAGTAACATACACACCCGTTAGGTAAACTCCAGCTGTGAAAGAACAAGACTGGAGCTGGAAACATAAGTACACCCAGCTAGGTCAAATTTCTGCTAAGAAGGAGGAATTAGAAATCAGAAGTAAAACAGGAAAGCATCAAAGTGAACCAAAACCTGTAATCATTCCACCTCCCTCTGGAGAAAAACAATCAGTAGAATACAGGCACTGAATTCTTTGAGCTTCATGTGAGAAGTGTCCTAGAACGATTTTGACAGTAGTAGCAGCAGCTGCAGCTGCAGTAGTGGTAGTAGTAGTAGTAGTAGTAGTAGTAGTAGTAGTAGTAGTAGTAGTAGTAGTAGTAGTAGTAGTAGTAGTAGGATGAAGACGACAACAACAGGCCGTCAAGCCTTTATGAATTGGCCTTTTTTTGTCACAATTTATTATGGGTCTGTTTAGCACGCAAACAACACAGAAATGTATAAGACTTATATGTTATTCGGCTTACTGTGTACTGCAAAACGTCTACTATAAGTACGACGTGTCATATTTTCCTAAAAGCATTGCATCAAATACTGCATCAACTCTTTTGAGATCTTTTCGTTCTCCCATTGCAAAAATCTTGTTTTACGTGTCATAACATCGGGACCCTTCGTACAAAAAGGTTGTTATTATACGACTAAGTAGCGTTGCTTTGCGACTCCCGTGTTGTTAAGCATTTCTTTACAGAAATGGAAACTGCATTTCAGTACTAAACATCACAAAAAGTTAAGTACCACTTACATAAACGCATGTAGTTTTTGTCTTGGCGGCATGTTCGTTTGGTAATGGTTTGTGCAAAATCGGCTGCTTATAAAGGCAAATGTGTGAGTAAAACACACAGCCAGACATTTCTTTCAGCATTTGCAACCAAACATTGCTCACAAAAAAGTTTGATATATCGGGCGTGGAGCACGGAAAACCAGTATTTTTTGGGTCAAATACGCAGCCTTTAGGCGTCTCCCTCAAACTGCTCGTGGTGCACGTGCAGCTGCAGTTGCAGTCATTGTACACTTTACAACCCTGTGCACCAAAGCAAAGTGACTGTGAAGATTAAAAATTAATTTAAAGGGTACTGGTAACAAAATTTAAATTTGGTCGAATTTTCATGGTGGTACTTAACTTTTTGTGATGTCTATATATGGGCTATCGTCATGTTCCGAAAAGAGTATAGAGCAAACACAAATCCAACCAGCCCCTGCCCAAAGAAAACAATATTGTTCTTAAATAGCGCGCTTCTTTCAATTCTCCATTCAAGACTCCTGGCCAGCCACAGGCTTCTAGCTTACACACAATAATTTGTTCGACTCTCGATGGAACTCTTCTTACGCGGGTACAGAAAGCTGATATTGCGCCATGGACTACCCTTGAAGCCAATTTATTTATTTTATTTTATTTTATTTTATTTTATTATTTTATTTTATTTTATTTTATTTTATTTTATTTTATTTTATTTTATTTTATTTCTTTTCTTTTCTTTTCTTTTCTTTTCTTTTCTTTTCTTTTCTTTTCTTTTATTTTCTTTATTTTATTTTATTTTATTTTATTTTATTTTATTTATTTTATTTTATTTATTTATTTTATTTTATTTTATTTTATTTTATTTTATTTTATTTTAGTGTGGGTATATTTCTTCAGCCGAATATACTATGTATGCAGCAAACTGTGGGCTTGTTTTCAAGACCTGTTGTATCTGAATCCACCGGGCAAATCTCAGTTCCCGTGTCTCTTTACACGCCATGTGACGAGCTCTTAGCGTGCATGTCTTTCTCTTGCCTTAAAAAAAAACAAAAAAAAAAAAAAAACATAGCAATGAAGGCTCGAGATAGGGGGTAGCCCTCGGCCCGTGGGACCGACATGACGGCAGTTGAGGGGAGGAAAAAAAGAGAGTGGAAGGGCTGACTTTGGACTAAAAATGTTGATCTTCATGAATCTTTCTGTTATTTTTAAACGACACGCCACCAAACGGCTCAGTGTGCGACATCGGATACCGGGTGTATGTGGACAGACATATGACGGCGGTGGTGAGGGAAGGGGGAGGGATAAGCGGGGGGAGAGGGGAGCGGGCGGAGGGGTGGAAACTCTGGGACAGCAGATGATCGAAGACATAGAGAAACTTTGTCAAATAAATACATAAACAGTAATACTAAATACAAAAAAATGCTGGTTGTACCAAAAAGTGTTAAAATTGTACTATGCAAACCACTGCAACAAACAAACACAACCACACACACACACCCACACACACACCCACACATGAAACACACACACACATTCTGGGTTAATGGTAATAACTTTCCGCTGCAGGCGGTTATGATGCAGAAATGAAAAACAGGTGAACGGCTCATCTAAGATGTCCCTCAACTTTGCCACAAGAAACCTAACGTGTCAACTACCGTTGACATAATCTCGTGCGTTGTTTTGTTTTCATTGCTTTTATATTTTAAAAAACAATTTTTAAAAAAGCAGAATGGTAACAACAATACGGTGCCCAGAAACGGCGAAGGTCGAAACACGGTGCCAGTCAGCCTAACAGATGCAGACATATTCATTGTCTGCTAGAAGCCATGGCATTCCACACTTAAGTGGACACGTTGCCTTGTTTTCTATACAAAAGTCGCGGTATGCTATTGCTTCGGTTGCGGTTTCAGCGTTGCGAACACGCTTTCTTCGTATGAATGAATGAATGAACATTGAGGTTTAACGCCTACACCCACCATTGGCGATATGGCAGACGGGAGATAATCATCCCACGGAACAAGGGGTATGGAAGTAAGTCAACACTAAACGATCAGAGCAATCATACTGCTAAAATGGAAAGTGAAAAATGGCCAATTTTCATTTCACTCTCCTCCTGTGATCGCTTGTTGAATGTACTTAGTACATTTTCATTGATTGAATCGTTCAGGCTATGTACAACCATTAAGGGGAGCAGTTGGCTCAGTGGTGTAAGCCACAGCAAAACATTTTAGCATGGAATGTTATGTTGAGCGCTAATCAGGAAGGCAGTGGTTCCAAGCTGATTAACGGTAAAAGTGTTCTGGTAACCTTCCGGTCGTTGGGGAGAGAGGCATTTGAGGGACCTCTCTCTTCTCTGGGCCAGCTTCATGAGGTCGGTCCCCAACTTTTCTCCCTCGCTGCTTTACCTTCCCAGGTTCTAAACAGAGCCACGTACCCAATCACAGCTGGGTGGGCTGGAGTGGGTTGTGTGCTTGTTTCAATAAATATATATTTTTAGTCGTTCGAAGGTTGCCTTCCAAGCATGGCCACCCATCCCAGTACTAACCGGTCGCGACGTTGCTTCACCAAACATTTATCTTAGCCTGTTCTTAAAAATAATATTTAACACGCGCGCACACGCACTCCACACACACACACACACACAAACCAACACACACACCAACACACACACACACCCACACACACACCATCTGTTGCACAGGTAAAAAGAACTATTTTTTTCTGCTGAGAGTATAAACCGAGGTCCAGTCTTTGTACGCACGCACTCCATCGCATGCACTTTAGCAATCCTGACGCTCGTGTCCTAGATGGGTGAGTGTCACCATACAAATAAGCTTATACCCATTCAGGAAGCGCTAGATCGTTTCTTCCCCATCTTCGGTCGCCCAGGATGGTGCTTAGTTCTCTGGTGCGCCAGAGGATGCGCCCGAGGCAGCAATTGGGCTTGAGTTAGATTTTTCCTCGGCCAGCGCCTAGAGAAGCTCTTGGGATGGAAAAGCGCAGTGTAAGAAAGATAAAGTAAAATAATTCAAACTTAACTTCCTCTTACTTCTTTTCTTCTCTTCTTCTTTTCTTTTAAAATGCAATCATTTGCTAAGTGATTTGTGACAGTAGTTAAGGAATATGTTTGTTTCAAATTATTTTATGTTAATTCTTTTGTTTATTTTGCATTGTTTATTAAGAACTGGCTGTAAGACAGGTCCAAAGGACAAAAGGTTCCGACTTCGACTTCGACCTATTGCGTCTCCCCAAACAGGAAATCTGACTGGCCGAGTTCCTGACTGTAGAGAACGGCAGTTGGGTAGAGAGAGGCATAGGCCTAGTGGTATGGAAGGAGTATGAAATAAACTTTATTATGATTGGATGAAATAGTATGATTGATCCAATCAATGATTAGCAGTGAAATGACGTGGTGTTTGAGCGGGAATGTTGTTAGTTTAGGCACTCCTATTCTGTGTTTTGAGGAGGGCAGTGGTGTAATTGTATTACGTAGCAGACACATTGTAGTGGACTTGTTCAACAAGGTTTTCTATCATGGCGGATTAGAAGCATGGTTTGATCGTCCGAACTGCATGTGGTTCTCTCGTATTGCTGCATGAAGCAGGTATTTGTAAAACAATTTTTTGATGTGCCATTGTAATGTTTTGAAGGAAGAATTGTAATATTTTGAACGAAATAAGGATGTGAACGAACTAGTGAGCTGTTTGCTGGTTTGTACTGGTTGAAGATTTGTCAATGAGAAAAGGTATGTGTGATGGTGGTTGTTGATAGAGAGAAATATTATTATTGTTTATTGTGAATTTTGAACGAAGGTGTATGGATAGTATATTGTGACGGAAGTGGAGAAATATTGGAAAATGGTGAGCAGAAGGAGAAATTACTATTCACAAGGTAACAGAAGAAAGAGGAGGAGAGGAATGATATTTAGTTTAAATAAGTAGTCTCAGACAATGTTGTTATTGTATGTTCAGCCGCTGAGCTGGGGCTGTCAAGGAAGACAACCCAGATGTTGATGTTGATGCTAATGACGATGATGGAGTGATGGCTGTTGCTGATGCACTGTATACCGACGTATGGTATGGTGACATCTTGTATGCTGATAATGGATGCTGATGCATGAGGTCGACTGGAAGACAGCGACTACAACTTGTTAATTTTCAGCCAAATCATCGTGGTGTGAGTACCTATATATATTTAGAGAAAGTGTGATATACACATCGACACATGTGTGTATAACTTGGATTACAGTCTTGAAGGCTGGTATCACAGATAGTCGGTACTCTGGATTGAAGAAGTGTGATGGTGACATGTGTTGCCAATATTGATCAAGTGAAAGACGATTGACAGAGTGGACTTATGTGATTGACTATGCGGACTGGAGTGATATGAGTATTGTGCATTGTGTCATGGAAGGGGAGATTTCTAAAGTATAATTGAGTGACAGTGCGAAACGAACATTGGAATTATATTGACGTTGGAGGTGATGTTGGAGAAGGGGAGATTATATGTGTTAAACTGATGTGGGGTTGTAAGACAGACAACCGAAGTGTGTAATAGTGGTGATAGTTGGAGGTGAGGAGGTTAAACAATGTTTATAATTAATTTATTTGTGTAATTGTGACTTGGAATGAGTTGTGGTGAGGTGCGGTTGGTGTGAATAATTTTGTAAGTCAAGTGATTGGAAGTGATACATTCTGACTCCTGGATAATAATTCATGTGCTTAAAGTTAGTTAATATTTAATAGAATAGGGAGAGCGTGGAAATCATATATAAAGGAGTGGTTTTGTTTTGTGAGTGATTGAGGAGTGTCTGAGAGCAAAGTAAACAGAGAGAGCATGCACCATACAGAGTAAGTCAGACACACACTCACTTCGCAAACACAATAGTTATTACATTTCTTTAATTGTTTAATAATTCCACATATATAAGTATAATTTAAGAAAACCCATGCGTTACATCTGGTGACCCTGAAAAACTCTGTGTTAGTTTAAATTAATGTAAGGTTGTATCTATTGTGTTGAATGGTGATTGCTTCCCTTGCCTGTGTCTTTTGTATTGGGTATTTATAAGTGGTCTGAATTTGATTGTCTCCCTTGCATTGTAAATAAATTTATATTTTTTGTGTTGTTATTTATCTTAGGATAGTTGTTAAAGAATTACACCGTCTCCAGGTTCACGGTGGGGCTCTCTTGTACAGAAATTCTGAGTTGCTCAAGGGCCTAGACTCATTTTTCTTCCTTTGGGGTTCTGAATCTTCTCTTTGCTCGCTTATCTAAATTTTGATTAATTCAGTTCTTATATTATCAGTTACTCTTGTTATACTCGGTAGGGCTATTCTTTTGTGTGGGTGTGTGTGTGGATATGGAGTGAGTTAGTTTTCCACGCTCTTATTTTAAAATAGAATAGTTAGCAAAAGCCTTCATTAGAATTAATTTTTTTAGTAGAATTGTTGTTTTGTTGTAGTTGGTTACTTTTGTTTATATTTAGACCTGATTATATTGTGTTGTAATCACCTTACCCTTGTTTAACTTAAGTTGATTTTATAATTTTATAGAAATTAGTTGTTTTATTTGTGCATATTGGTTAAAAAAAAAAAATTTTCTTGTTTGTTTTAGTTCCATTTGTGCATCTTTGTTGAAAATTATTTGTGAATGTTTTGAAGTTTGTCTATGTTTTTGCTGTGAGGTTTCTGTTTGTTGACTTAGTTTACTAAAAAGTTCTTCTCTCCCTTTGTTGCAGTGTTTTGGGAATTTAGTATTTATTGGGAGGAAATTTGAAAATTTTATAGAATTATTATAATTAATTGGTATTATTAGTATAGTAAGTTAAAGTTGTTTTTATTTTGAGGTTGGAATATTGAAAGAAAAATAATAATGATTTTGACTTAATTTTTTTTTTTTTTTTGCTGATTCGCCACTTATTATTGAATTTGTCTTGGATTTGTGGATTTTGTGTGTTGAAAATATTTATTAATATTTGGTATTGATGATTATTGGAAATAGCTATTAGTTGTAAAGTTGTTATAATAATTATTTTTTTTAAAACCTTTTGTCATCTTTAGTGTTGTAAAATGAGTTTGTTAGTAATTTAAGTTGAATACTGAGGGATAAAAACACTTGATACTTGTTTTGAAATTATTAAGTGTTGTTGTATTAGGTGTTGATTTGTGTATTTTGTTTAGTTATATTGAATATAATGTAAATAGAGTGTTCTAGATTGAACGCTTGGGCTGTTTGTTAAAATAAATTTTATTTTTATCATTGTTTCTCGGGTTTTGGGGACTTAGTGCATTAATACTAGTGGTTTGTTGTATATTGTATATATTGTTAGGTATTAGGTTTTCATAGATTTTTTTTTTTTGTTTTTTTTTTTTTTTGGAATTTTTTTTTTTTTTGTTGTTGAAAAAATTTTGATCCTAGTCTTCAGTAAACAAAACAAACATGGATAATTATGATGAATTATTTCAAACTTTTCTCAAACAAGCATCTACTTTAGGAGTTTCTGACAAAGAAAAATATGTTAAAGAATGTTTCGAAAGACTTGAAAGAAAACAGGAAAGAGAATTAGCTGCTCAACAAAAGAAAGAGGAATTAGATGCACAAGTTGAACTAGAAAGAGAGAAAACTAAACAGATGCAAATACCAACACAAGATCAGCAACCAGCTGATATTGAACAGGGACATGGTGGAAGAAGACAATACATAGGTCCTAAGCCAATCTATCCAAAACTACCAATGTTCAAAGAAAAGTCTGATGACATAGACTCGTATTTGTTTCGGTTTGAGACTCATGCTAGGTCTCTTAACTGGGATGAGGACAAGTGGGTGACATATTTGTCAGCTTTGCTAGATGGTGGTGCTTTGAATTTGTATCATAGCCTGTCTGCCTTGGGATTTTGTAATTATAATACATTGAAAGAAAACTTATTGAAAAAGTTTCAATGCACAGCTGATGGCTTCAGAGAAAAGTTTAGAACTATTAAACCAGATGGAAATGAACCATTTCAAACTTTTGGGATTGAACTCAATAGGCTTTTTGAAAGATGGTTGACACTTTCGGGAGTCGAAAGAACAAAGAAAGGAATAATCGATCTCATTCTTGGAGAACAGTTTTTGAATTCAGTTTCTGCCGATTTGGCTACATTCATTAGGGAACGAGGTTTGGTCTCCCTTGATGAGATGATTAAAACAGCAGAATGTTATCGCCTTGCTAGACCGGGAAAAAACTTAGCTCGAAAGACACCTTCCACTGCTTTTGCTTCTGTTGCCCAGTCAGAATCAGATGATACTTATGATACTTTTGAAGCTAATGCTGCTACTCATTCAGGTTATAGGGGTGGACGTGTTGACAAACGAAGAGGAAATTTTCGGGGGAGGTGGAATTTCAACAGGCAGTCAACTGCCAATGACCAGTCACACAGTTTTGATAGAACTGCTGGAAGTCGTGGCGCGGTCGGTCGTGGTTCTACTTCGACAAACAGTATGACATGCGATTTATGCAAAGGCACTGGTCATGGATCTTTCAGATGTCCCCTCAGAAATAATCCAGTCAATCCTTGTTTCACCTGTGGGTTAGGGGGTCATGCTAGAAAAGATTGTCCTTTTTTAAAGAGCGACTCACAGAAAACTCAAAGTGCTTCTGTTGGAGTTGCAGAAATTGTCTGCTCTGTGTTGGATTTGGCCAGTGGTCACTTGAAGTTAGAATTAGGATCGGTGAAGGGTGAAAAATGTTCTGTTCTTCGGGATACAGGTGCTACTGTTTGTGGCGTTCGTCAAAGACTAGTTAGTCCACAAGATTATGTAGAAGGTCAGGTTCGTTGCAAAACTTTTGGTGGAGAGATTACCTTCTATAGGTTAGCGCAGGTTCAGGTTTCTACTCCATATTTTTCAGGTTCTTTGCTGTGTGCTGTACTCCCAGACCCTGTTGCGGATCTGATTGTAGGAAACATTTCAGAAATAAATTTTCCTCACCCTGAGATTGTTGATCATAGTGGACAACACATTGGCGCTGCAGTCAGTACTCGCGCGCAAACAGCGAAACAAGACATACCGCACAAGCCACTGATTCGCGTGTTGTCAGATTTTGGGCTAACTCGCCAGGAACTGATTGATTTTCAGAAAACAGATTCTACTATACATCCTTGTTTTGGCTTAGCTTCATCAGGAGAAAAGAAATCTGTTGGTGCCAATACGTATTCGTTCTATCTGGATTCTGGTGTTCTGTTTCGCTCATATGAAAATTCAACACAAATTCTGCAACAAATTGTTGTCCCACTCAAGCTTCGCTCTGCTGTTCTAGTTACAGCTCATGATCAGTTGCTTGCAGGTCATTGCGGTACACGTCGAACCTTGTCACGTGTCTTATCAAAATTCTTTTGGCCAGGAGTATCGGCTGATGTTGCCAGATACGTTAAGACTTGTGACTTATGTCAGAAATCCGTTTCCAAGGGATCGGCACCTCCAGTCCCATTGTCCGTGGTACCTCAGTCTGGAATTCCCTTTGAAAGAGTGCACATAGACATTGTTGGCCCACTGTCGCCTCCATCTGATGAGGGTCATAGATACATTCTGACAATGGTTGATTTAGCCACGCGCTTTCCAGAGGCTGTTCCTATGAAAACCATTACTTCTGTTGATGTGGCTGAAGCTTTGCTGTCCATTTTTGCTAGATTGGGCTTTCCCAAAGAAGTTTTGTCCGATCAAGGTACTCAATTCAACTCAGACTTGATACATCAATTCCATGTTCTGTGCGGTACTAAGGCTATTAGAACATCTCCTTTTCATCCTCAGGCAAATGGCATTGTAGAGCGTTTCCATAGAACTTTGAAGGCAATGCTCGGAAAGGTCACTCAAACACATCCAAGGGCTTGGCATCGATACCTCCCAGCACTATTGTTTGCATGCCGTGAGTTACCCTCTGAAAGTACGGGTTTTAGTCCTTTTGAACTTGTGTTCGGTCGACAACCCAGAGGGCCGATAGCATTACTTGCAGATTCTTGGGTACATGATCAAGCGCAAACTGATGATGATGCTCGACATTTGTATGCATACGTTTTTGAACTCAAGAACATACTCGCAGAAACATGTGAATTAGCTAAACAGAATTCAGCACAGTCATCTGCTAAGAACAAAGTGTACTTTGATCGCTCAGCTAAACAAAGAACATTTTCCGTCCATGACGAGGTGTTGGTACTTCTGCCATCAGAGTCCAACAAACTTTTGATGCAATGGTTAGGCCCCTACACTGTACAACAGTGCATGCATCCAGATTACAAAATCTTGGTCAAGGGTAAACACAAAATCTTTCATGCGAACATGTTGAAACGATACTTTCGGCGTGCTAACATCGCTGTAGTGCAGGATGATGATCAGGAATTACCTACTGTTGTTTGTCAAGGTTCAGCTGTTAGTTGGAGTGAGTTGATTCCACACCATTTTTTTGAAACGGCTCAAAGTGACAGAGGTCAGTTTCAGGATAGGGATTATACTCAGAAACATGCTGATACTACTTTGTTATCTAAGATTGAACATACCGTTTTAGGTTCGGTAGGCATTGTACAAGATGATGATGATGTAGTTCCTGTACCAACCTTACCTTTGGCATCATCAATGACAGATGAAAATATCACTTTTGTCTCTTTTGACCCACTGTTGTCCAAATCTGATCATGAAAGCATCTTTTCGGTTTTGAGTGAGTTTCCGAATATTCTCACTGCAAAACCTGGTTCCTTTTCTGGTGATGTCTTGCTTGATATTCATTTGACATCAGATATTCCGGTGCGTCGTAAGGCATACGAGTTACCTTTTGCTTCTCAACAGGTAGTGGCCCGTGAGATTCGTACAATGTTGGACCTCGGAGTCATAGAAACATCAAAATCAGCATATTCCTCCCCTGTTGTACTTGTTCAGAAAAAAGATCAGTCATGCCGCTTTTGCATTGACTACAGGGCATTAAACAAAATTACAGTTTTTGATGCAGAACCAATCCCTGATGTTACAGAGATGTACACCAGACTCGCTGCGAGCGTGTACTTCACCCGAATTGATCTAGCCAAAGGCTATTGGCAAATTGTGGTGAACCCTCTGCATCGCCATATAACTGCTTTTGCCACTCATTTAGGGCTATACCAATGGATCAGAATGCCATTCGGCTTGGTTTCCGCACCAGCAGTCTTTGCACGAATGATGAGAATGTTGGCATTGCATGAAGTCTCCGCAATGAATTTTTTTGATGACATTCTCACACACAGTCTGACATTTCAGCAGCATCTTTTGGATGTTAAAGGTGTTTTTGAGAGATTGAGACAGTTCGGTCTCACAGCTAGGCCTTCCAAAATCTCTGCTGGTTTCCAAAGCCTTGAATTTCTTGGCCATGTTGTGGGGCAGGGTTTGTTACGGCCAGAGGAAAAAAAGATTCAAAAGATCTTAGCCATCCCAACGCCAACCACTAAGAAGCAAGTGCGTTCGTTGCTGGGCCTTTTGAGTTTCTATCGCTGTTATATCCCTAACTTTTCGGCTATTCTGGCCCCAATTTCGGACCTCACAAAAGATTCGAAGTCCAGGTCTGTGACATGGTCATCAGCTTGCGATAGGGCATTGTCGGACATAAAGCTTTTGTTTTCGACTGCGCCTGTACTGCAGTTGCCTCGACTGAATGATCCGTTTGTTCTTCGGACAGATGCTAGCGCTTCTGGGATTGGGGCTGTTTTGTTGCAGGAATCGAATGGTGTCTTGCACCCAGTTTCTTTCACTAGTAGGAAGCTGCTACCAAGAGAGGTCCGATATAGCACCATAGAAAGAGAGTGTTTAGCCATTGTTTGGGCTGTTGCAAAGTTTGCTCGTTTTCTATGGGGAGTTCCGTTCACACTACAAACAGATCATAGGCCACTCACATATTTGCAGACATGCCGCTTCAAGAATAGCAGAATCATGCGATGGGCATTGTCTTTGCAAGAATACAAATTTGTCGTTGAACCTCTGCCAGGATCTCAGAACGTTCTTGCTGATTTGTTGTCACGTTCTGATGTTGATCAATACCTACCCTGAGTTCTATTTTGTAATAGTGAGGTAAAAAGAAACCTCGGTCGGTATCTTTTTTTTTGAAGGAGGGGGTAATGTAGAGAACGGCAGTTGGGTAGAGAGAGGCATAGGCCTAGTGGTATGGAAGGAGTATGAAATAAACTTTATTATGATTGGATGAAATAGTATGATTGATCCAATCAATGATTAGCAGTGAAATGACGTGGTGTTTGAGCGGGAATGTTGTTAGTTTAGGCACTCCTATTCTGTGTTTTGAGGAGGGCAGTGGTGTAATTGTATTACGTAGCAGACACATTGTAGTGGACTTGTTCAACAAGGTTTTCTATCATGGCGGATTAGAAGCATGGTTTGATCGTCCGAACTGCATGTGGTTCTCTCGTATTGCTGCATGAAGCAGGTATTTGTAAAACAATTTTTTGATGTGCCATTGTAATGTTTTGAAGGAAGAATTGTAATATTTTGAACGAAATAAGGATGTGAACGAACTAGTGAGCTGTTTGCTGGTTTGTACTGGTTGAAGATTTGTCAATGAGAAAAGGTATGTGTGATGGTGGTTGTTGATAGAGAGAAATATTATTATTGTTTATTGTGAATTTTGAACGAAGGTGTATGGATAGTATATTGTGACGGAAGTGGAGAAATATTGGAAAATGGTGAGCAGAAGGAGAAATTACTATTCACAAGGTAACAGAAGAAAGAGGAGGAGAGGAATGATATTTAGTTTAAATAAGTAGTCTCAGACAATGTTGTTATTGTATGTTCAGCCGCTGAGCTGGGGCTGTCAAGGAAGACAACCCAGATGTTGATGTTGATGCTAATGACGATGATGGAGTGATGGCTGTTGCTGATGCACTGTATACCGACGTATGGTATGGTGACATCTTGTATGCTGATAATGGATGCTGATGCATGAGGTCGACTGGAAGACAGCGACTACAACTTGTTAATTTTCAGCCAAATCATCGTGGTGTGAGTACCTATATATATTTAGAGAAAGTGTGATATACACATCGACACATGTGTGTATAACTTGGATTACAGTCTTGAAGGCTGGTATCACAGATAGTCGGTACTCTGGATTGAAGAAGTGTGATGGTGACATGTGTTGCCAATATTGATCAAGTGAAAGACGATTGACAGAGTGGACTTATGTGATTGACTATGCGGACTGGAGTGATATGAGTATTGTGCATTGTGTCATGGAAGGGGAGATTTCTAAAGTATAATTGAGTGACAGTGCGAAACGAACATTGGAATTATATTGACGTTGGAGGTGATGTTGGAGAAGGGGAGATTATATGTGTTAAACTGATGTGGGGTTGTAAGACAGACAACCGAAGTGTGTAATAGTGGTGATAGTTGGAGGTGAGGAGGTTAAACAATGTTTATAATTAATTTATTTGTGTAATTGTGACTTGGAATGAGTTGTGGTGAGGTGCGGTTGGTGTGAATAATTTTGTAAGTCAAGTGATTGGAAGTGATACATTCTGACTCCTGGATAATAATTCATGTGCTTAAAGTTAGTTAATATTTAATAGAATAGGGAGAGCGTGGAAATCATATATAAAGGAGTGGTTTTGTTTTGTGAGTGATTGAGGAGTGTCTGAGAGCAAAGTAAACAGAGAGAGCATGCACCATACAGAGTAAGTCAGACACACACTCACTTCGCAAACACAATAGTTATTACATTTCTTTAATTGTTTAATAATTCCACATATATAAGTATAATTTAAGAAAACCCATGCGTTACACTGACAAATGTCAAATGTGCATCAATTACCATAGTATGCATGTGCACTAATCCTCTACCGCGGCCTGCCAGCTGTCGGCGTGAGCCGGCACTACGCCGTTGCCTGATTATCTGAAGTGCTTTGATAACGTCGCAGTTTATCCTCAGCCATTGTTCCTTCTTGACTGTACAAATAGTTCTCTTGCAGTTTGTGGGAACCAGTGGTTGCTCAGTTGGAAACTTTTGTTTGGAACATCAACTTTTATCACTTGTTGTTCTTTGTAAGATGAAGCCGACAGAAATTACCTTTTAAAAATTCCATAGAATTCCCCCCTCCCCCTCTCTGCACTTTTACTCTTTCTCCCGCTCTTCCCTCCCCTCCCCATCCCCCTCCACACTTTTCCTCCCTTCCCGCCCGGCTCTTTGAATTTCTAAATATTACTCTTGTAGTTTCTTGGGAATCAGTAGTTTGTAAATTCTATTATGTTCTTAAGTAACTGGATTTTATAATTTTCTTAAGTGACTTGCAACTTTTCCAGAGTCTACAATATGGGAAGTAGTAAGCTTTCCTTAAGAACGGCTCGGCGTCTGCTGCTGCAGCAATGTTTACGAACAATAACGCAAAAAGCAAAACCCTGCAATATTTTGTCCCGCATAAACTGCCTTCACCCTCCTAGCCAATCTTCACTCCCCTCTTCCATCCCCAAATAATATTGCAAAACGTCTAACAAAGATTGTTCTCGTCTCTGTTGCCAAAACCGTTGCAGACAGAGTGAAGGAGAACAAATGCAAACACAAAGCAAGATTCTAGTTTTTTTTAAAGTACATTTTAATTCTCTTTCTCAGAGGAATAAAAGTTCTGTCAAAACACCGTTAATAGAAGGAGATGCGATGTTTCAAACTGAAATATTATTATTATTATTATTATTATTATTATTATTATTATTAGTATTAGTAGTAGTAGTAGTAGTAGTAGTAGTAGTAGTAGTAGTAGTAGTAGTATAATTATTATTATTATTGAGGATTTTTATAGCGCACTTATCTCGCCGTACTTGACCAGACTCTAGGCGCTGGTCGATACAGGATCTAACTCAAACCGCCCGATCGAGACGCCCACCCGCAGCCTTTGGGCGCATAGTCTGACGCCCGGATAACTGAGCACTATCCTGGCCAGCCAGGGATGGGGGGGGGGAGAAGGACCAAGTGCATGCTGGGTGTGTTCTTGTTACCGGCACTCACCCGTCTAGGACATGAGCGTCAGGATCTTTAAAGTCCGTTATGATGGAATTTATGCGACACACAGACTAGGCCTCGGTTTATACTCTCATCCGAAGGAGTAGGAAACGAGAGTAAAATGTCTTTCCCAGGGACACAACACAATGGCCCGGACAGGGCTCGAACCCGGTACCTTAAGATCCGCAAGCCAAAGCACTACCATTAGACCACTAGGAACTAGGAACTACCTATCATTAGTAAAACTTCATAAGAAACAGAAGAAGACCGGTCCTGATTTGGCTCGGAGGAGTCCGCTGGACCTAAAGCAACAATAAATCAATCAATCAACAGAAGAAGAAAACAATCGTAAGAGACGTCGTGAATAAGTACATTAATTAAAACTACATACATAAGCAAAAAAGTAAATAAATAAATAAATAAATAAATAAATAAAATAAATAAATAAATAAATAAATAAATACTAAAACTAAAATAAAAGGAAATGTTGGCTCTACTAAAAAATGTTAAAACGGCACTCTGCAAACCACTGCAACGCAAACACATTGTGGGCTAATGGTTGTGTATTGCCGCTACTGGCGGTTATGATGCAGGGAGGTAAAGAGGCGTGAAGAAAAGGTGTTGGGGCGTGATGTGACGATCAGCTGCTATCGATCACTATACACTGTATGTCTTTCTATACCCATGCACATCCCTGCACTTTCAATCCGACATCAATAGAAAAGTGAGAGCCCTGTTTTCGTACTTCTATTGCGCACTTACAAGCTCAAAAAGAGGTGCGTGCACAATGCGATGGACTGAATGCGGATCTAACACAAACCGCCCAAACTAAGACGCCCAAGTTGCAACATTAAGCGCGCTGTCCAAACGCCCCGAACAATGGAGTCACCTGATCGACTCAGACATATGCCTGTATGTTTGAGCCGGTCACCTAGTGTCCATCCCTACCCTTCCCTCCACCCCCCCCCTCCATTTTTGTAAAGACAGAATGACCGGGTTCCTTAATGTGCCGCTGCGCCCGGTATAACATCGTCAAGGTTCCGGGTTTCTTACTTTAGCCGGGCGCCATTGCGCATGCGCCAGGTCATGTCGGGCCGGCTTTTTTACGATGTTCTTAGGCGTCTTAACCCTAACCCTAACCCTTTCCCTAACCTTAACCCTAACCCTAATCCTTACTAAGACTACGATAGCACTGTGCGCATGCGTCAAATTTTGTAATGCGTAGACCAATCAGAATGCTCTCAGCCCAAATAAGATACTAGGAACTTTGACGATGTCACACCAGGCCTTTTTCTTTTACATGGAATGTGGATTAATGGTGGTATAAGCATTGATTGATGATGATGATGATGATGATGATGATGATGATGATGATGATGATGATGATGATGATGATGATGATGATGATGATGACTACGACTACGATGATGATGACATCGACGACAATGGCGACGATGACGACGACGTCGACGCAATAACGACGATGATGACAATACGAAGATGATAATGAAGTCGAAGAAGACGACGACGACGATGATGATGTTGGTAATGGTGGTGGTGGTGGAGATGATGATGACATTGATAAAGATGACGATGGTGATGATAATGAAGTGATTGTCACAAAGACATGACCAGTATATCAACAATCTGTGCCTTGGTGACAAGATTCTATATTGCTAAAAACTCATACTTCTCTGTGTCCTAAGGTCTGCAAATCCAATGATGTCTACCTAGCCTATGTCATAAAATTCTGACTCGCCTGCTTACGTATATGACTTGGTGACAAGAATCTATAAATTTTTCGTAATAAGAAGAAGTCAATGTCCCTAAGTCAGTTCCATGGTGACAATTTTTATATGGTCAACATCAGTTATAGGCCTATGTCTGACCCTGTCTGCTTAAGCCCGTGTTGGTGACGATTCTATATGTAGTCGGTACTTTCAGCTCTGTCATAAAGCGATGGTTCCACAGTGGCCATGGGTGATTGAGTGAGGAGATTTGATTTGTCAATGTGCCATCAGCTCTGTCTGTGTGGGCCATTTGCTGAGCCAACAGTGCTCCGTCCTCAGTCTGAATTAGGCACTAATGGTCCCACCCAGCCCTTGCACTCCCACTCGGCAAACATCGGCCATCTTCGTAACCTCCCTTGACAAACATCGGCTATCTTCGTACACTTCTTTCGACAAGCTTCGGCTATCGTCGGAAAACTCCTTTTCCGAAGAAACCTCCGTTAGCTTCGTGTTTAGTAAATTTATACCAGACAAATGAAGATTTTACCAACCTCTTCTCAACCATTTTCTATTTTTGTAAACAGAGTTATTTACAAATGAAGGACATGTTCGGAAATAAAAGCAATATAATTTATCTCCACAGTTTACCAAAAATAATTCCTGTAATTCGTAAATCAATATTCCTGCATACTACTTAAGAGAGTGCGCTGTAATTGATTAAGTTACAGACTCCGCCCTCACAAACAAATATAACAAGACAAATAAACTTGGCACAATACTTCTACTTTGCAAGTTTGCACAAACACAAAGGTCATTCAACATTTACATAACAACCTGATAGTCCAACAAAACACAGTTTGAAAAACACAATGTATTTTACCTGCACATTTAAATCATAAAACAAAACACAAGACAACAAAATAAACAAAGCGAAACACAAATTATATAGAATTAATTCTACTGTGCAAGTCACCCACACCAACCACACTTTGATGGCTTTTATTCAAAACAGAATTTTCCAAAAACAGCTTACATGGTCTATTATAAATGTACTCCTAGATCAACTACACAAAAAAATGTATACAGATATGTCTATTGTTCAAATTATCTTTTTAAAAAAATGCAGTTGTTTTCAGTCAGGTTCCTAATGACCATAAAAAAAAACCACAAACAACAATTTTTTTAAATAATTGCACATCTAAATCAACAACAAAACAAAACAGAACGAAAGTTTTAAAAAAAGCACCAAATGATCCAGACATTTCTATATGGCAAGTCAACCAAAGGCACCAAATGAGTTTATTTAACAACTTGACGTTCCTTTAAATCAGAGGTTTTCAAGAACAAAACAAGTCAAACAAATTTATGCAGAGATCCCCCCTCCCTATATTGCAAGACCGCTACTAGAACACCTGATCTGCTAAGAAAACAAAGACTTGCACAAAGAACAAAGAGATGTTTTTTCATCGTGTTTGACTTCAAACGGTATCAAAGCGGTCCCAATTCCCCGTGAAGTGTCCCTAACTCCCCTTTAAGTCAATGGAGTAGGTCTCTTCACACGTTAGCCTCACAGACATTTTCGCTCGTTCACCACATCAAGTATCATACGATGTTCATCGGGCGACAGATATACGGCCTCTCCACTGCTCCCACAAAGACAAGAAGAACGAGGAACGGGGGAGGACAAGAGGAAGGTGTGTGTGGGGAGGGGGATAGAGAAACAATCAAACAAACAAACAAGAAAGAAAAAAGAGAGAAAGAGAGGAAAGAAAAAGAAAAAAAAGACAAGAAAAGTATCAGAATCAAAGGAAAACGAAATTTATAGAAAGAAAGGAAAGAGAAAGAAATCAAGGAAAGAAAGTAAAGAGAAATTAAGGAAGGAAGGAAGGAAGAAAAAATAAATGAAAGCGACATGCATCATAATCTTTCCATGTTGACCCAACATAAAACTTAAAACGGGTGTTTGACATTTCAGAGGTTTATCTTGTGATGCCTATGGAGCAGCTTTTTTGTGCCGTTCATTGTTTTTTAATGTAATTCCCCATCCCCCCTTTTCCCCTTTTTGGCTAAAATGCCCCCTGGGCTATGAGCCTTGTTTCATGCTTTAATTATATGTGATTTTGTTAATAAAAGGACAAAGTTCCAAAGGACATAATCAGACACTCTTGATGTTGTTTTGCTTGACACTGTAAACTTCTTGTCATTTAATGGGCATTGACAGTCTATCAACAACATTAACTTGACAGAAAGCGATATGTGGTTGGGGCGGTGCATTTTGGCTATGAATATAATTATATATGCTAAAACGCTTAAACCAGTTCTGTTCAGTTCAGTATTTTAATTTTACTTCTGTTCACTTTAGGTGATATTAGACAACAAAATACAAATAAAATAAAATAAAATAAAATAATACTATAGCAATCTAGATTAAAAATAACATGAACAATACGAACGATGTCTGGATGATATACAATGTCTCCCTTTAATTGTCCGTATTTCTAGGTATTAATATACTGTTCTTCTAATTTTGACATAATTATTGGACATTCAAATAAAATTATATGTTCCACCTAATTTTTTCCTGAAACTGGACAAGTAACATCCGAAGAATATTTTGTACACCAAGAATGTATTCTTAATTTAATTACTATCTTTGATACGTTTATCTGGCAATTAGGTGCTGCACATTTTAAGGTTATAGGAATTATTCATGAACCTCTCAATTTTATAAACCATTTCATTATATGACAAATGTAAATTATTAACAAGTATTGCACTAGCACTATTCTTAGCTCCCACTTAACGCCTTAACCACTCAAACACAACAGGTATTGAATATCAGTGCCTCATAGATAATTATGAACAGCCCAAACTTAGAGACGCAGTAATTTTTGGTTGAAACAGAACTTTATTAATAACGAGGCAAGCGAACAAAACACGGAAGACACAGAGGTCACACAAAAGCAAAGCTTAAATAAGTTCTTCCTTTTGAAAAATTATAATAATAAAATGTCTCCAGCTAACAGAAACAAGTACAAACTTAAAAAATACATATTAATTAATGTTCTCAAAATATTACATATAAATAATTTGAAAGAGACAAGAATTACAACAAAATCGAGGGGAATTTTAAAAAAATAGTTTATGTACTAAGCACATAACGAGAAACGGGTACGTGCACCCATGTGTAAATTTTACAAACTATATAGTAGCTGTCGATTGAAAATATTTGTTCAATTGGGGCTTTTCGATTTCACTTAGAGTAAGTATCTCAGTGTTTCAAGTAAAGCATAATAATTTTTTAGGTACACGAAATATGAAAATCAAATTAAAAAATAAATATTTTAATAAAACTTCTGATGTTGGCCTCTTTATTAAATCAAGAGAAATAATGTGCCGGTCATGCTCGAACAAAAACACGAGTTAAGGAACTTCCGATTGGACTTTCTGCAGAAATTAGATGTACTTCAGACTGTTCAATTAGCCGTGTTTGCCGCGGAAGAAATCCTTCTCTTTCTAGAAAACATGTACTGCTAAGTTCCCCTCACCCTTCTCCCAAAGGATGAGACTCAGCTTAGAGGCTGCAGGTGGCTGATTGAGTTCTTCAGAAACAATCGATTAAACACCGGACCGAGGGTACCCTGGATCGACTTCTTTTACATCCTTCAGTCAGGATCTAACATCCCCCCCAAAACGAAGAGTGGTACAATGTGCGATAGACCAATTTCAATGAGTTATCTGGCTGAATCCATTCCACGC
>CM072511.1:121504357-121561857 GCA_036898135.1 Oncomelania hupensis | reverse complement strand
TGGGAGAAGAAGAAAAAAAAGAAGAAGAAGAAGAAGAAGAAGAAGAAGAACAACAACAACAACAACGACAACAACAAAAAGAAGAATGGCGAAAGTGGGGGGAGAGAGAAGAAGAAGAAGAAAGTCGAAAGTGAGAGAGAAGAGAGAGAGAGGAAGAAGAAGAAGAAGAAGAAGAAGAATGTTACGTTGAAACGTGAACGAAAGTATGTCGGAAGCGTGTACGATAGATCTAATCGTTTCGATTTGCAAAGTATTCAATAATGGAGTTTATTTACCTTTGATTTGAGTTTGCATTGTTGTTAGGAGAGGCTTTGTATAACGTTGATAATTTGCGTTAGTCGATATTATTTGAGAATCTTCTGGATATGCGTGTTTACTCTTGATAGAAATTTCCGGATGGATATCGAAGGTCGTGAATGTTCCCGGAAGTAGAGAAAATGTGAATGACGTAAGTCAGTGATGACGATCTTTAGTTCGATTGGTGGCAGTGCGTCATTTCTACGGTATTCGAAATCTTTCCGGAAAAGAGAGAGGTTATTTAATCGTGTGCCGACTTGCTGTTGAGAGATAGTGAAGTTGTTGATAGTGAAACTGAGAGTTGCTGTGAAAGTTGTTGAGTTGAATTGAGAATTGTATGCAGTTGTTGATGTGTGCTGAATAAAAGCGGAAAACTTCATACGTGGACTTTGTGACTTGTATGCTGATTGAGCAGGCTGTGTGAATAAACGAATCTGAGTTACACCTTATCAGGACTTCAGCATCGGGGCTGAATCAAATACTGATAAAGAAAAACACCAACATCGAACTGAGTGTAACATTTTGGGGGTCAAGCCGCGATTCACGCCATAGCCAAGGGTTCAACTGCTACAACAAGCGAGTCAACGTTACGAGAGGCAGTCATCGAGGGTAGCCGCCAACGAGTTGCGTCGAGAGGGGCCAACATACTGGGACTACATCACCGATAGGTTCGGGTTGACTGCAAGGGCGTGTAGTCGCTGAAGAGTTGCTTCGTGAGCGAACAACAGATCGGGACTACGTGGCTACCGTAAGACTACGTCGAGGGACAGTCTCGGAGCTACATCGTCAGTGTTACAGCGAGCGTCGAGCGGACGTCGAGTCTACTTCAGCACAGGAGCGTATACATCAACACCAGCGTGGTGCAGCGTCGCATACGACGAGGACAGCGGGGCCTGCGTCAGCGAAAGCGACTAGTGGCAAGCATCAGCGCTACTGCAGAAAGCGTGCTGTTCTAGAACAGTCTAGAAAGGTACAGCACAGTCAAGAACTTTCTAGAAGAAGAACCTTCCAGAAAAGAACTTTCTAGAAAAAGAACTCTCCAGTCAAGAACTTTCCAGAAAAGAACTTTCCAGAAAAGCATCAAGATGGCTGACTTCTGGCAGAAAGGGATTGCACTGAATCTGAAAGGCAAGCAGCTGACGGAGTACGTCAAATCCCAGGAGAGAATACAAGAAAGAGAATTAGAAGAGCAGCGTCGCCGTGAAGAACGAGAATTAGAAGAGCAGCGCCGCCGTGAAGAAAGAGAATTAGAGGAGCAGCGACGCCGAGAAGAAAAGGACGAACAGCGTCGCCGAGAAGAAAGAGAAGACCGGCGTCAAGAAAGAGAATTAGAGGAACAGCGTCGGCGTGACGAGATGGAAGAGAGACGATTAGAAGCTGAGCGTCAATACCAGCTAGAGTTGGCGCGTATCCAAAATAATCAGCATGCGCCACAAGTTATCAGTGACAACACGGCTCCAAAATTGCCAGCTTTCGTCGACGGGAAGGACCAGATTGACAGTTATCTGGCGAGATTCGAAAGGTTCGCCGAAAGCTCTAACTGGCAACCTCAAGACTGGGCAATTCGACTGAGTGCACTTCTGACGGGGCAAGCTCTCGAAGTTTACACCAGACTGTCGAACGATGACGCCAAAAACTACGACGTCTTGAAAGAGGCCCTGTTGCAGTGCTACAACTTTACAGAGAAGGGCTACCGTAAACGCTTCCGTGAATGCCGGCCTAAGTCAGACGAGACGCCAAAGCAGTTTGTGGAGCGCCTGTCGTCATATCTACACAAGTGGGTGGAGTTATCAGGCGAAACGAAGTCTTACGACAGTCTCCATGACCTGATCGTGAAGGAACAATTTCTCAATGCCTGTCACAAGGACCTAGCGACCCACTTAGAAGAACAAAAGCTGCAGACGCTTAAAGATGTGACTGAGGCTGCGGAAAGATATCTTATCGCTCATGGGAAAACCCTGGGGCCACCCAGCGCGACGAAACATTTTCAGAAGACTGGAAACCATGTGAACCAGATCCAGGGAAGTCAGACGAGCCAGAGACAGACAGACTCCACGCCTCCTCCCAGGGAAGGGCATTCAAGAGGCTGTTTCACCTGCAACGCTACAGACCACAGGGCGGCTAACTGTCCTCAAAACAAAAGTAGCGGACAGCGGAGCAGTACGGACAACGCAGCGGCGGGCAACCGACAGAGACGTTTCTCCAATCAACGGCAAACCAGTAGATCTGACCATCAGGTGTGCGGCGGGAGCGTCATTCTTCCGAGTGAGACCGAGCGCACAGCTACCCCTGCGGACGTGCAAGAGTGCATGACCGATGGCCAACTTCTCCTTGCCAACGGAAAATCCATCCCCGTCGTCGCCAGCGCAGCTGTGACCGTCCAGAACATGCCTGTTTCTAAGGGACGCGTCGGAAATCATGAAGTGACTGTTTTAAGAGACTCTGGCTGCAGTGGGGTCATCGTCAGAGAAGACCTAATCGCTAAAGAACAGTTCACTGGCGATTCAAAATGGACACTTATGGCCGACAGCAAATGTGTGAAAGCGCCAGTTGCAAAAATTCATGTCAACACCCCTTTCTACATAGGCGAAGTCGAAGCGGTTTGCCTGAAGAAGCCGCTGTATGATTTGATGATCGGGAACATCGACGGCGCGAGACGACCCGACGACCCCGATCCAGAATGGAGTCCTGCCTCAACCCAACACGTCGAAGTTGTGGAGGAGGATCCATTGCCGTTTCCCGATGGAGACCTTACAGAGCTGCTACGGGACAATGTGGTTACTCCGGCTCAGCCCTGCCGACCAGAGATCGTCGGTGCTGTTACTACCAGGGCCCAGGCCAAGAGAGACAAGACGTCTACGCCACTGAAGGTCGCCGACAACTCTAAAGCTGCCATCGTGGACAGAGATAAGCTTATCCAGCTCCAGGAAGCTGATAGCACTTTAAACAAGTACAGGAACCGCCAAGATCACGTGACCAAACGCAGTGGCACGGTCTATTTTGAGGTGAAGGCCAAGATCCTGTACCGAATCTTCCAGCACCCGAGGGTCAACGGAGGGAAACCACTACGTCAAGTCTTGGTACCGTTACCCTTAAGGCGCCAGGTGATGGGAGTAGCGCATGACTCAATCATGGGAGGTCACCTGGGTATCAAGAAGACGTCGGATAGAATCCAGGCGGTATTCTACTGGCCAGGACTTCATGCGGACGTCAGCCGTTTCTGCCGATCATGTGACATTTGCCAGAAGACCATACCTCGAGGAAGGGTCCCTAAAGTGCCTATGCAGAGGATGCCTCTGATCGACCGACCTTTCAAGAGGGTGGCCTTAGACTTAATCGGCGAAATAAGACCTCCGAGTGAAGAAGGTCATCGATGGGTACTGACTTTGGTGGACTATGCGACTCGGTACCCAGAAGCAGTGCCTCTGAAGAAGATTGACACTGAGACTGTTGCAGAGGCACTGGTGGACATGTTCAGTAGACTTGGAGTGCCTGAAGAAATTCTGACAGACCTTGGGACGCAGTTCGTCTCTGACTGCATGAAGGAGGTCAACAGACTGCTGAGCATCCGGCATTTGACTACGACACCCTACCATCCGATGTGCAACGGGCTTGTCGAGAAGTTCAATGCTACGCTGAAGTCCACCCTGAAGAAACTGTGCAGCGAGCAGCCCAGACAATGGCATCGCTACATCAACGCCCTACTTTTCGCCTACAGAGAAGTACCGCAGGAGTCCACCGGCTTTTCTCCGTTCGAGCTGCTGTACGGAAGAACCATCCGAGGGCCGATGCACATCCTAAAAGAACTGTGGACGAAAGAAGTAGACACCCCAGAGGTGAAGAACAGCTACCAGTACGTGTTTGAGCTACGGGAGAAGCTGGAGCAGACACTCAAGATAGCCAGAGAAAACCTGAAGAAGTCCCAAGACTGTGGAAAGCACTACTACGATCGTAGGGCTGTGAACAGGAAGTTCAAACCTGGCAACAAAGTGCTGGTGCTGCTACCTACCGATCACAATAAGTTGCTGATGCAGTGGAAAGGCCCGTACGAAGTGGAGACTGTGGTGGGAATCAACGACTACAAGGTGAAGGTCGGCCAGCATTCCAAGATATACCACGCCAACCTCCTTAAGCTGTACGTGGAAAGGCCATCAGAGACTGTGCACGCAGCCACAGCAGCTGTGACCGACGACAGCTTTGACAGCGAAGAACTGTTGGAACTGGGAGACTTCCACAGCAAAGAAGGCATCGATGATGTTAAACTAGGACCAAGCTTGACGGAAGGTCAAAAGTTGGAGCTCAAGGACCTTATGGGCAAGTTTCCCCACAACTTCAGCGATGTCCCTGGCTCTACAACTTTGGTCGAACACGAAGTCCACCTCACTTCGAATATCCCTGTTCGATCCAAGCCCTTCCCGATCCCTTTCAAGGCCCGTGAATCCTTGAAGAAAGACATCGATGAGATGCTGAAGATGGGCATCATCAAGGAGTCCAGTTCCCCCTACGCGTCCCCTGTCGTGGTCGTGAAGAAGAAGGACGGGAGCAACCGAGTATGCATCGACTACAGGAAGGTTAATAAGATCACCGTCTTCGACCCTGAGCCGATGCCTACCGCAGCAGACCTCTTCCGCCAATTATCGGGGAGTAGAATCTTCTCAAAGATTGACCTCAGCAAAGGTTATTGGCAAGTCCCCGTGCGTCAACAGGACATACCAAAGACTGCTTTTATAACCCCTGATGGGACGTACGAGTGCCTAAGGATGCCCTTTGGCATGGTCAACAGCGGAGCTACCCTGAAGAGAGGGATGAAGAAGATGCTCAAAGGGATGGACAATGTCGTGTGTTACTGGGACGACCTGCTAGTCCACACTCGCACCTGGGAAGAGCATCTGCAGACCTTGAAGGAGCTGTTTCACCGTCTCACAGAAGCCAACCTGACCGTGAGACCCAGTAAGTGCATTCTGGGGACTGACAACGTAGACTTTATCGGCCATTCGCTGAAAGAAGGACAAAAGGGGCTTCTACTAGAAAACGTCACCAAGATTCTGAACGCTCCACGTCCCCAAACCAAGAAGCAGGTGCGATCTTTCCTGGGGTTGGCTGGATACTACAGGGAGTTTGTACCAAACTACTCCGCCATCACAGCACCCTTGTCGGACCTGGTGCGGAAAGGCTGTCCAAACCAAGTGCAGTGGGGACCGTCTCAGGAGAGGGCATACCAGACTGTGCGCGACCTCCTTTCGAAGGATCCGGTGCTACGACTGCCCGATACTTCCAAGGAATTCGTCTTAAGGACAGACGCAGCGGACGAAGGCATCGGCGCCATACTGATGCAAGAACACGAAGGGAAACTATTTCCGGTCAGTTACGCCAGCAAGAAGCTGTCCAGGGCTGAGAAAAATTACTCGACCATGGAGAAAGAGTGCCTTGCCATCATATGGGGAATCCGGAAGTTCGAACTGTACCTTCAAGGAGTGAAGTTCGTGCTACAGACTGATCACAAGCCGCTAACTTACTTGAACTCTGCCAAGTTTGTGAACAGTCGGATCATGAGATGGGCTATGTACTTGCAGAACTTTAACATGCGAGTAGAATCTATCAAAGGATCGGACAATGTTGGTGCGGACTTCCTCAGCAGAGTGTGTGAGTAAAGAACATTGACTGTGTGGATGAACTGTGAACATTGACAATATCCGGATAGACTTGAAGATGAAAACCATTGACTCTGTGTAGATAAGCTGAGCGCAATTACAGTATTCAGAAAGTTTTAAATTAGTTTCAGTTGTGGACTTTGTTTGTGCATTACGTTTCAACGTTGTTGAAAGAAATTGGGTAAATTTCTTCTTGAGTGGGGGGTTATGTTACGTTGAAACGTGAACGAAAGTATGTCGGAAGCGTGTACGATAGATCTAATCGTTTCGATTTGCAAAGTATTCAATAATGGAGTTTATTTACCTTTGATTTGAGTTTGCATTGTTGTTAGGAGAGGCTTTGTATAACGTTGATAATTTGCGTTAGTCGATATTATTTGAGAATCTTCTGGATATGCGTGTTTACTCTTGATAGAAATTTCCGGATGGATATCGAAGGTCGTGAATGTTCCCGGAAGTAGAGAAAATGTGAATGACGTAAGTCAGTGATGACGATCTTTAGTTCGATTGGTGGCAGTGCGTCATTTCTACGGTATTCGAAATCTTTCCGGAAAAGAGAGAGGTTATTTAATCGTGTGCCGACTTGCTGTTGAGAGATAGTGAAGTTGTTGATAGTGAAACTGAGAGTTGCTGTGAAAGTTGTTGAGTTGAATTGAGAATTGTATGCAGTTGTTGATGTGTGCTGAATAAAAGCGGAAAACTTCATACGTGGACTTTGTGACTTGTATGCTGATTGAGCAGGCTGTGTGAATAAACGAATCTGAGTTACACCTTATCAGGACTTCAGCATCGGGGCTGAATCAAATACTGATAAAGAAAAACACCAACATCGAACTGAGTGTAACAAAGAAGAAGAAGAAGAAGAAGAAGAAGAAGAAGAAGAAGAAGAAGACAACGTCGAAAGTGGGAGAGGGTTGGGCGGAGGGGAGAAAATGAGAAAGGAATATGATGACATGAGTGAAAAGGCGAGGTAGACAAAGAATAAGATGAAACAAAGAAGGCATATGGATTAAAAAGAGGACGAGAGAGAGAGAGAGAGAGAGAGAGAGAGAGAGAGAGAGAGAGAGAGAGAGAAACAGGGGCAGAGACAGAGAGAGACAGAAAGAGAGAGAGAGAAAAAAGAAAATAGGAAGAGACAGAGAAGAGGAAAGAAAGGCGAGGGGAGAGAAAGTGGGGGGTCCAGAGAAGAGGGACAAAAATTGGAAGGAAAAGAGAGAGAGAGAGAGAGAGAGAGAGAGAGAGAGAGAGAGAGAGAGAGAGAGAGAGAGAGAGAGAGAGATGAAACTCGCAAAACACGGACCTACATCGATATTTAAGACCACATGCTTAGACTAATCAAAAGAGGACACATTCGTTATGTTTGCTTGATACCACAGCAATAGGAAGACAGTTTCATGTGGGTATTCGATATATATTCACCATGCATTGTAGTATACGTAAAGAAGGGCCTGGTATATCCCCAAATGCGGACCGTGATTTTTACCTCATTTTATCAGTCTACGTTATCCGGTCGGAACTACCCACGTGACTGCTATTTTGTTACCTACTCAAGATTCAAGATTTAATCCCATTACTCGCCCCTTTTGGGATGTGACGCATACAAAAACATAAGCATAACAATCATAATGCGGTTGTAAAAAAACGAAACAGCAACATTACTAACATTCCAAACAATGTTTCTTCAAATCATGTTTTTTTTTACCTTCTTCTTATTCTTTTTGTGTTTCTTCTTGTTCTTCTTGTTCTTTCTCTTGTTCTTGTTCTTGTTCTTCTTGTTCTTCTTCTTCTTCTTCTTTTTCTTCTTCTTCTTCTTCTTGTTGTTCTTCTTCTTCTCTTTCTTCTTGTTTTTCTTGTTCTTCTTCTTCTTGTTCTTGTTCTTCTTGTTCTTGTTCTTGTTCTTCTTGTTCTTGTTCTTGTTCTTGTTCTTCTTCTTCTTCTTCTTTCCCTGGGATGGTTATTCCACTCTGCGATATCGCCAATGGCGGATATAGACGTTAAACCTCAATGCTCATTCATTCATTCATTCTTCTTCTTCATCATAAAACATTTTCTCTACTTGTTTGTATTTCTAGATATATCTGGAAAGACTTTGATTCAGATCTAATTTTCGACTAAGGCTGACATGAAAGTTGTTTAAAAAAAATAACGTTACGTATAGAAGTAAAACTATAGAATTCCCTTGGTAAAATATTCAATTGCGATTTTTTTCTGTGTTTTTTTACCACGTCACGCTATTCTATCCTATCCTATCCTATCCTATCATATCCCGTAACTCGAAGGTAGTTTGGGCACCACATATGATCGTTTAACCAACGTACGCCATCTTTCGCTCAATGTCAAGCCAGTCCATTCTCAAATGTTTATATATAAGCATATTTCCTAAGTAATCATTTGTTTACGAACAATGTAAGATTTCTCTAAATAATATATTTTCTCAGTAAATAAACTTATTATTTACCTGAACAATACATTGTTTACGTAAACAAATCATGACTATAGATAAATAAGGCATTGTTGCTAAATAAAAAATATGTACCGATATAATGCATTATACAGTGTACAAATGTTTCTAAATAATGATTTGTTTCCCTATATAATGCATTATTTAGACACACAGAGAGAGAGAGAGAGAGAGAGAGAGAGAGAGAGAGAGAGAGAGAGAGAGAGAGAGAGAAGAGGCTGACAGAGACACAAAGACATAGAGACACACACAGACACAGAGAGACAGACAGAAAGCACGGGAGAGAGAGAGAGAGAGAGAGAGAGAGAGAGAGAGAGAGAGAGAGAGAGAGAGAGACTGACAGAGACACAGACATAGAGAGACAGACAGAAAGCACGGGAGAGAGAGGGATTCAAAGATTCAAGATTCAAGAATTTATTCAATAAGGTCATAGCCCCATGTGAAGGGGTAAGGTAAGCACATTACAAAAATAACCACATCGGTATAACAACAATGAGATAACATCTTATTGAGATACTTCTCTCAAACGCTTAAATGCAAAACATAGATACAGAGCTAGATTTCTTAATACTGTCATACTTTGTGTAGAGAGAAGTAAGCTTAATTGGACAGCAGAAGGGTATCTATAATATTTAGGTAAGATTAAATCGCTTCTTAAATCACTCAGGCATGGACAACAGAGAACAAAATGCACTTCATCTTCATAAGCTAGATTGCATAGACGACATAGCGTATTGTGATAGGTTACACTCTTAAATTTATATGCACGAACAGCAATACTTGACACACCACAACGAAATTTTGTCAGAGCATTTTTTACATAATTATTCACATCTAGAAATATATAAGGTTCCATATTATTTGTTAACTTAAATGTTCTATAAAAAGACATACTATTACTCTGCTGTAGATGTGCATCCCACTCTTGCCATCTGCAATCTATTAGTCTTTGATTAAAACATCTCAGGAAAGCATTGATACAACCAACCCCCTGATTTTCCCAAACGTATAAGAAACCATAGCTACCCAAACACATCCGTACTCTTGATGCCCAAGTAACTTTACCTCTACTATCTAAATTATAGAGCATTGTGTAACATTTTGCAGGGAGACGGTTTACATCCATACGGACTAATCTCAGCCAATATCTAATACAGGCAACATAGGAATTTACATACAAAGGAAATCTTCCTAATTCACCATATACAACATCATTTACAGTACTGCTGTGTACATTTAGAAACCTTTTCATGGCGAACAGATGTACCTTTTCTATTTCTTTACCCTTGTCAAACCCCCAAATTTCCGCCCCATATTGTACAATTGGTTGCACCTGTGTATCAAACAATTTTACAAAGATGTCAAAAGAATTATTTTGGAACTTATACATACTACATAATACATTTATAACAGCTTTTTTGGCCCTAGACATCAAATCTTGACAGGCAAAGCTAAAGCTCAGTCTTGTGCTAAAATATATACCAAGATATTTATATGCATTCTCAACCAACACTCTCTCGAATCCATAGAACCAACTTTCCCTCGCTCCTAAATACCCACCATTTCTAAACACTATTACTCTAGTCTTGCCCATATTCACTTTTAATTCTAGGCGTGTTGCTGCAAGGTGTAAATTATTTAGTTGAGTCTGCAAACCAACAGCTGTTTCAGCCAACAAAACAATATCATCAGCAAAGAGTAAAATAAACAACTCAATCAAATCAAAATTAATAGTGAACAATGGTGTGGGAGAGAGGGAGAGAGAGAGAGAGAGAGAGAGAGAGAGAGAGAGAGAGAGAGAGAGAGAGAGAGAGAGAGAGAGAGTGTGTGTGTGTGTGTGTTTGTGTTTGCTTGCCTGCCTGACTGTTTGTCTGCCTGACTGCTTGTCTGTCGGGTGTGGTGTTGCCTCATCTCACGCCACTCACAGACGCTTGCTTTTTTGGCCATTTACAAAGGTCCCATGAGTGGCCACGGAAGTTGAGGAGGTCGGGGAACGTCGTGGGACCTCAGAAATAGAGGCGGCATCGACGCGTTGATACCAAATCTGACATCTTGGATTATGAAACCGTGACGTTCCTGTCGCATTTACGTCCCCTGATGACAGTCAGCCACAATGCCTCTTGAGGATTATGACGAGGAAGGAGATGACGCTGGATGTGGCTGTGCGATGTTTTGGTGGAATGGGTGTTGAGTGTTAAAGTTGTGGCGAGAGGGGAAATAAAACATAAAAACATAAAAAAAGAGACCGAAAAAAAGGGTAAACATTCTAAGTTTGTTTCAAAACATATGATGTTGGCTGTACTGTTGTTGTTGCGTCAAGCAAAATTTAGAGAAACACCTGAGTTTTATATTTTTCAAAATTAGCATCCGATCGTGTTGCGTTGACAGTTGTAAAATTAAAACTGTACTTTTGTAGCATTTGGTTTGTACCGCCTTTTTACGCTGTGATAGAAAAATACTTCGTCATCACTTAAGACAGGCTCTGGTGGCCAAGAAACATTTCCATATTTCTGCAATTGAATACAATGATAAATGAAACTTTTTCATTGCGTGGCAACGCCTACATCGAGCGGATGCGAACTCTGCACTTGACAGCATTCTCTCACACACAGAGCTCAAGATTACCTACGTTACATGCACGCTGCAGTGCAATGAACAGCTTTTAAAACAAATATACAAATACGCACATTTTATGTTCGCGCCTTGACCAACTCCACTATTTTGTCCACGCCCTTGATGAAAACTATCACCATTTCTTCCTTCCTTCATCGGTTGTGTGGAAGGTGGCAGGCCGTGAGAGGCAGGCCACGTTCACTGATCCTGCTTCAAGAGTACTCAGCATGCTTTCACGGATTCGTCCGTCACATCTAGCTTCTATCCCCCCATCACTCGCTTCCACACACTTATCTCTCAAGGACTACACACGTCAAACTCAACCCTCCCCTTCCCCCCAACTTCTCTCTCTTTCTCTTTTTATCTCTCCCCTCCACCTCCGGTCAACTGATATTTTAGTGCTAATACTGTCACATAATAGCATAGTGATCCTATAGTGAAATAAATATTATAGTTTAGTGATCCTTACCCGTTATAAAGAGCACTTACACCCAAACATTCACACACCCAAATACAACCTCATGAACATCAAAGTATACTTTGTGCTTGTTGGGATCCAACTGTAACTTCCAGTTCCCCCCACCCTCCTTAATCCCCCATTCACTCTCTCTTTCTCTCTCCTCTCTCTCTCTCTCTCTCTGTCTCTATCTCCTACCCACACCCACCCTTTATTTCCCCCTCCCCCCCCTCACTCTTCCAAACACACAGCCTCTAGCAGTGTCTAGCAGCCTTTGATTTGTCCCCAAGTGACATGAAGAGGCCGTGGCCCGTTCTCCAGGAGGCTCAAGTTGTTGATGTTGCCTACCTCGACGTCCTGCCACTGGCCTTATACAGTAGCAAAGCCGCGCAGATATTATGCCTGACACGCATGCAGACAGAAAAGGCACGGAGACAGCGATGAGAAGCGATGCAACCACTACAAAGAAAGCGACAAAACTACCACAAATTATATACACAAAAACAAACAAACAAACAAACAAACAAACAAACAAACAAACACCCAATTGAAGCCAATAATCCCGCCTATATACATGATACCTATAGCGCCGGTACAACTGGAACTGAATCGAATGGCTAAAGCCTTAGCACTGAACTGGTAAGTCTGCGCACACTTACTCATAAAGTAGTTCCGTAGGTAGTAAGTAGTAACGCAATGTGAGGTGAAACTAAAACAGGGCGAAGAAGATGACATACCGCCACTGGTCTCATACAGTAAGCAAAGCAAAGTACTATGTATCGCTGCCTTACAAGGGAGACCTCTTGGCGTCGGGGGAGAGCGCCAGTCTCCAATGCTGAAGTTACCAGCGCCAAACGGAAGGGCGTGGGTTCGATCCACGCAGAGGGATGGTAGCGAAATAATCCACTTAGGTCACCTATTTCCTTCGGATGAGGCTATCAACCGAAATCTCATCTGCACATGTCTGCATACAAACACGCGGACTGCAAAGATCCTGACGCTCATGTCCCAGATGGGTAAGTGCCAGCTACACAAATGCATCCACCAGGGACTCCGTTCTCTTTTGCCTGTCTTGGGAAGGGGGCTCTTTGCTCTTGCAACTGCCCCGCGTTCGCTGAGACAGAAGCAGCTCGAATGTTGGTGACCAATTAAATCCTCAAATCCATACACACAGAAAAGAATATATACAGACATACCCACACAAACACAAACACACACACACACACACACATCAGAGAGTGTGCTTATGAGGAGGTTGCGGTTAATGGGGTGGCCTCGTGGCGCAGTGGATAAGTCGCCGGTTTCCTATGCCGAAGGTCGCGGGTTCGATTCCCGCAAGGGGCGAACGTATGTGACTTAGGTACGAGACTATTGAGGTCACCGAGGGTTTTCTCCGGGCACTCCGGTTTCCTCCCTCCCTTCAATAATGGTACAGGACGCAGTCAATATAAAAAATTTCAAAAATAAAAATTCTATTTTCTTTCCGTCTTCTAATAGCGATCTCCCTGCCTTTACACCACCTGTTTGAGTGCTGGATGTGTATTTGGTGTGTGTGAGGGTGGATGAGACAGGTGAGCGTGTATGTTGGTATAGATCGCCGCGCTTTGAGCCTGATTGATTTGGGGAAAGGCGCGTATATAGCATCCTGTATTATTATTATTATTAATATTGAAGAAGACGTACTGTTGGTTTGTTGATCTTAAAAGTCACAAAGATGCTACGCTTTGCATCCATAATGACAGAGAAGGCACGAAGACAGCGATGAGATTTAATACAATGAGGAATAGGAGGAGAAGGAGAAAGAAGAACAACAACAAAAACAAGTCGACGACGCTATGCAGAGTGTACTAAAACAGGTGTTGATTTCATGGGAAGCTGATCAAAACTGAGAAAAAGACAACGGAGACGTGCTATCAAAGAAATGCGCCGTGGGCATAGGTAATTTCATCAAATCGTTTCATCTGACTACGATATCAAACTAAATGGCATCCCACACTTTTTTTTTAAAGTAGAGTTTTTGCCGCCGGTCTTGAAATAAAAATGAAATCGCACTTGTTGTGAAGAGTTGTTTGGAGCGTCTTCATTCCGGCCGATCAGATATCTCCAGTCGATCACATCTGGATCGCTCTTTTTCCCTTAAGCCTCAGCTGAACCTCTTTCTCTCAGGCCAGTCAAGCCCTGCCTCATTTAGCTCTGAGCCACTCGGATGCACTGAAGTTGTCACCCTTTGCTTGTGTTCACTGATGTTTCCTTGGAGGGGATGCTACTCTAACCAAAGGGAAAACACTCCACTCTTCACTTTTCGGCTGCTCTCGATCTGCTCTATACTGGAGCTCTCCCTTGTTGTTTTTTTTTTAAGCGACACTATTCTGAAGCCTTGAAACTTCTAGATGATCTTCCTCCTTCTTTAAGGGGCAAAACTATGAAACCTTACATCTTCTCGACGATGCTGTCTCCTTTTCAAGGGCCACACTACTCATCGTACTGAAATTTCTCTAAAGGGTCCTTCATTTTTAAAGAGACACTGCAGCTGCCATATTGGAACTTCTACATAATGCTTTCCCTTTCAATTAAGGGGACAAAACATTAATATCCTGTCTACACACTACTGATGTTTTCCATTAAGCCGTCTGCACAACGACAAGACATTGAAAGCCTGTGAATGATATGAAATGGGACGATCAACGATGGTCAATGATGAACGACGTTTGTAATTTGTGGAAGTGCTGAAAGAGAAATACTCGTATAACGCGAATCTGCATAAGGACTGCTTTGTCGTGATTTAGGCTATTTAAAAATGTTTAATCCCACTTCCCACCTCCCTTTTTTGTTTACTGCGAGTCTTTTAATGCCTTCAATTGCTGGATTTTCTTCTCAATCTGAATCGACCAGAAATAAATCCAGCAACCAAGCTCTGGTTTAAAAATTTCAAACATTAACTGTAGTGTATCCACTTTCAACTTCAATCCGCTTAATTATGTTCTCGTTTAGTTTTGATCCACAAATCTTTATCTTTTTCTTTTACAAAAGACCGCATAATAACGTATTATGTCATCTGAAAAAGCGCGTAGTTGCATTCAACTATTGAATATACTTAAAAAAGGATAAAATAAAACGTTCATGAATCTCTATGTTTGGCAATCCCTTTGTGTTCAGTCCTCGAGTTTTGAACGAAAAAGAAATGAACATTGTGGATGGATCGATGTTATCAAGACAGTGTTCATTGTTGGAGCTACTACCAGAATCTAGGGAAAGGCCGTAAACTAGACATCTGACCGATGCCGCAAATATGGCCATCGAGGAAACATTTCGCTTTCTGGCATCAACAAAATCTCTTTGTGCCTCGCTGTTCATGACTGCGGGAGCTGGGCTGATGATTGTTTCATTCTAAGATGGCTGTCTGCACTAAAGAAGACGTTATTACCAACAGTTGCAACATAGATTGGCTTTAACAGTGTCGTCATTCCCGACCTTTACAAGCCGAAACAGAATTAATTCTGCGTTTTCACGAGCGCTCAACCAAGGGACGTAAACCAGGGGCATAAAACGTGAACGGCGGTCATTGTCTCCCCTTATTTCCGACTTTTGCCGCGGCGAGCATGGCGGCAATAGTCCATGGCCGATACATTTAACTCCTCCTCTTCCTCCTTCTTCTAGTTCTTCTTGTAAGACATGCACTCTCCATCTCTTCCATACATATTAATAGGTAAAGATAAAGGTTTTCCCGTAACCTTTCTATCGTTGGGTAGAGGGTCATTTGGGACCTCTCTTTTCTCTAGGCCAGCTCTATGAGGGCGGTGCCTATCTCCTCTCCCTCGCTGCTTGACTTTCCCCGGTTCTAAACAGATCCAGGTACCCATTCAGACTGGTGGACTGGGGTGTGTCGTGCGCTTGTTTCAATCTTTTTGTGTGTCGTTTGGTAGTTTGGGCCTTCAAAGTGCGGTTACCCATCCAAGTACTAACCCCGCCCGAAGTTGCTTAACATGAAGCATTGCTAGGTCGTGCCCAAACTACTGCACTACAGCGCCACCTTAAAACGTAATGCATATTACCGCAGTTCTCTTCGTTTTTCGTCTCCTTGTTCTTCTTGGTAATGATTTCTCCCTGCTTATCCTCATCCGATATTGATCTTTTCTTCTCTCTCTCTCTCTCTCTCTCTCTCTCTCTCTCTCTCTCTCTCTCTCTCTCTTTCACACACACACACACCCACACACACACAACTGCTTTATAACCAAAGAAAACTCACTCGATATGTATACGAATATGAATACTTTATCCCAAAACAGAAATTCCAATGTGATTATTAAAACAAAGTCATTTAAAAATCGCTATAATAGTTTACGGAATTCAAATAACTAAGAATAAGAACATCCGCACCCGCTGACGAATGTGACGTAAACGCTTATTACATCATCGGTTTGTGGTCTGAGGTCATACGCAACATCATATCTGTTTGTGGTTAGGTGTCATGTGTGAGCAACGCATCTGCATTTCGCGATAAGATGTACGGTCATGTCGTGGGCACGAGCCCATACACGTCAGACATTCGTTTCCGGTCGCGCATGCGCTATGGATGTCCTCGGAGAACAACACATCTCGGTTTCGCTTCTGGTCGAGCAACATAGCTGAGAGAGAGAGAGAGAGAGAGAGAGAGAGAGAGAGAGACACAGAGACAGAGAGAGAGACAGAGAGAGACAGAGACACAGAGAGAGAGAGAGAGAGAGAGAGAGAGAGAGAGAGAGAGAGAGAGAGAGAGAGAGAGAGAGAGAGAGAGATCCGCTTGAGAAAACGCACATACACATGCACGCACACACATGCGCGCAAAACATCAGAACTAGGTTCACACACACACAAGATGTCATATTAATACTGGGATACTCACCACAAAAACTTACTATTTCACAGGACAGGATCATAGCTTACCATACACCGTCTAATCTTCAACAGTACATGTATTAATAGTCTATTATCAACAAAAAGGTTGATATACATCCCAAACAGCGCCTCAAATACATTCGTGGATGTTTCGCAAATGTCTGTCGCGTGGTTAGGGTAAATGATAGCATAGATTGAATGAACGAATGAACATTGACGTTTATTGTCTACACCCCCACTGGCGTTACGGCAGACGGGGATAACCATCACAGGTCAAAAAAAGTGGGTAGGGGCCTAAATACTCCTTCGGAAGAGAGTATAAACCGAGGTCTAGTCTGTGTCGCTTACATTCCATCAAAACGGACTTTAAAGATCCTGACGCTCGTGTACTAGACGGGTGAGAGCCGGTGACAAGAACACACCCAGCATGCACCTAGGTCCTTCTCCCCCATCCCTGGCTGCCCAGGATTGTGCTCAGTTGTCTGGAGCGTTATTACGATGCGCCCAAAGGCTGCAAGTTGGCGCCTCGGGCGGCTTGAGTTAGATCCTGTATCGGCCAGTGCCTTGAGTCGCCAAGAACGGCGAGATAATTATGTGCGCTATAAAAATCCTCGATAATAAAAATAAATAAATCAACACTAAACCACCACAGCAAGCATACTGCTAAGACGGACAGTTACAATTAACACGTTCACCACGGGATTCGAACTTGGGTCGTCGGTTTGCCAGATGGAAGCATTACCACTGAGCTACGGCGTCAAATATAGATAGTACTAGGAAGGGAATGAAATAATGATGAAGCGAAGGTGGCTTGAACGAAATGAAAACACAGAAGCAGAGGAAGAGAAGGAGTGAGAAAGAAGATTGTGGGTGGTGATGGGGGTAGTAGCGGGGTGGACGGAGAACTACTGTGCAGGGAAGATGAGAGAGGAGAAATATCGTATTTGGCGGAGGAAGGAGGAATAGGACTATCATCCCTAAGGAGAAGAAGGAAGCACCTTCTGTGGTACCCGCGGTCATTGATTTACACCACGACAGAAAACCTGTGCCCGTTAAACAGGAAGAAGATGGAGCGCCGCAGCAGTTTCAACAATGTAGGAAACAGCCGGAACTCGCAATACAACACACAGCCTTGGTGAATGTAGTTATGGCAGCCGTACACGAATCAACTAGCAAGTATGGAAAGCTTTTCAACAACGAGAAGCAACCAAACAAACTGATGTGCTGCTGCAGAAAAAAAAAACGTTCAACTTTACACTATAACAGTTACTCTGCCCAAAACTTTATTAAAGGTTAGGTGACGCTTTTTTTTTTTACCACGGGAAGCTGCTGCTGCTGCTGCCGCCGATGATGTAGGCTTCTAAAGTGAGCAAATCCACACTGGCAACAAGCTCAGAGGGCGAAAAGAAGGGCTTATAAACACAAATAGAAAGCCCCCTTCCCCCTCCACCACCCCAACAACAACAACAACAACAACAAACACCCGGATATCGTCTACTTGTTTAAAAGGTGATGCGTGCATGAAATATGTTCGTTTATATGCGGGCAGAGGACAAGACAGTGATCATTCAACGGGTGAAATTATGAAAGAGGACCGTGTGGAAATAGTTTAAGGGAAAGCAAGGGAGAAGAATTTGTTTGTTTGTTTCTTTCTTTGTTGCCGCTTTGTTTGGAGGGGGGGGGGGGGGAGAAAGAGTAGAAGACAATGGAGAGAAAATGGCGAATCACACAGAGCTGGGTGAACCAAAACCTAGGAAAATATACTGTTGGGTATAATTGGGTAAAAATTACAGACCTGTATCCAATTTGTCATTTTTGTCAAAAGTCATAGAAAAGATTGTCTTGAATCAACTGTTTACCCATTTAAACTCTAACATTTTGCTCAGCCCACATCAGTCTGCATATCGCCCATTTCACAGCACTGAGTCAGCATTGCTTAAAGTTACGAATGACATTCTTCTCGCTCTGGACGGAGGCAAAGTCTCATTGTTAACATTACTGGATCTATCTGCTGCATTTGATACCGTCGATCACGAAGTTTTATTCAAAACACTCGAAAATCATTTTCGCATTTCTGGTTCTGTTTTGGCTTGGTTCAGATCTTATCTGTCCGATCACACGCAATCAGTTGTAATTAATGACTATGTTTCCGACAAAGCAGACATGGTATTTGGAGTTCCACAGGGTTCGGTTCTTGGCCCAGTTTTGTTCGTAATGTATACGAAGCCTTTACTGTCGCTGATCGAGAAACATGGAATCAGTAATGAGGCCTTTGCCGATGACACTCAGCTCTATAAGTCGAGTCCACCAACTGAGATAGGTGCTTCTGTCCAGACCGTGCAGAATTGCATTTCTGATATAAGGGCATGGATGACGCAGAACAAACTTAAATTAAACGACGATAAAACCGAAGCCCTGATGATAAGCAATAAAAAAGCATCATACACTTCTTCCCTCCCCAATTTTTTTCGTGTTGGAAGTTCAGATGTTACTTTCTCCTCATCTGCAAGAAACCTTGGATACTTTATGTCCGATGACATGTCGCTAGATGCTCACGTTACTCAAGTCTGTCGGTCAGCCTACGCCGCTATACGGCAGATCAGTTCCATCCGTTGTTATTTGACGGTTGAAGCCACCAAAACCTTAGTCTGCGCTCTTGTGCTTTCCAGACTAGACTACTGTAATTAAATTCTCTTCTGTCAGGAAGACCAAATCAGATTGTTAGTAAATTACAGAAAGTTCAAAACTCCGCTGCAAGATTGGTCCTTAAGGCTAAAAAGCGAGATCATATCACGCCATTACTCCATAAACTACACTGGCTCCCTGTACAAGACAGAATTGACTATAAATTATCTGTTCTTTGCCACAATTTCTTTTCTGATTCCTGTCCTTCATATTTATCTCAACTACTCTCGGTATATGCTCCTTCCCGCCAGTTGCGCTCCTCTGCTGACTCGCGCACCCTGTGCATCCCTAGAATCCGCACGAAATCCTACGGAGCGAGAGCATTTGCTTATTCTGCCCCGAAACAATGGAACACTTTACCAGCACATATTCGACTTATTCCTACCACTCAAGCCTTCAAGCGAGCACTTAAAACACACCTGTTCAGACAATACTATTCTGACTGATCATATTTTATTTTCTGAACCTGTGCTGCTCTCTGAGATTATGACTGTCTTGACTGAGGTTCGATATGCACTATCCATGCCTGATTCTTAACTTATTGTTTTGTATACATGTTTTGTCACTGCTCTTGTATTATTGTTTATGACTTCCTTTTTAAGTGTGAAGTTTTTACATAAAATGTGTTTTTTAAATATTCTTAAATTAAGTTTTTAATTGTGAAGCACAGTGAACCTGGGCATTTTTCTGGAAACTGCGCTATATAAATGTACGTTATTATTATTTATTATAAACAGAAACATGAGAGAACATAGGTCTACACTCATTTGCAACAGCCCATAGCCATGTTTAACACAAATGCAAATGTGCTGTATCTGCATAGGATTAAAAGCAAAAAAATCCAGTCACATAACAACAACAACAACAACAACAACAACAACAATAATAATAATAATAATAATAATAATAATAATAATAATAATAATAATAATAATAATAATAATAATAATAATAATAATAATAATAATAATAATAATAATAACAACAACAGCAAATCAACAACAACAACAACAACAGCAAAAACAAAACGATATATAATGTCCAAGGATCTTACACCCTTGTAGGCATGCATATGTTAGTCATCATGGCGACTCGACGCGCGGAATCTTCTTTACATCTTCTTAATACTTCACGTTTACACGGTTTTCATTACCCATTGGTCAAAGATTAACAAATACCAAGCGGGAGTCTGGCATTCTTAACCCGATTACAGTACATGTATCAATGTTGTTAACTTCGTAAGCGCTTGCATAGGTCTGAAGTAGGGGTCTGGCTACTCGATCTCAAAGGGATGAATAATTCCGTATTACAACTCCCCCTTACACCCCCTCCCCCCCCAACCACAGTCTGGAACATGTAGTAGCTTGTACGACTTTGCAATGCTTTTCCCCAAACCGTACACAATCGTTAAAACAATTTCAGTTTAATTTTTTTTGAAAAATTTAAAGCCTTTTCATTGGCAACATGATTTTAAACTTTCACAAACATATGCAGAAAACACACACACAAACACACACACACACACATTTATATGCTTAATCAAACAAATGTTTCTTATGTCAATATTTAGGATTATGTAAAGTGATTTTTTTGTGTTTTCAATAAGTGTATGATTGTATAAAACATCATAGATATTATAGGTGTCATTAATCAAAACATCATTAGCTGTTTACACAATATAATTTGAATAATCATAACCGTGTGCCATTTCTTCTGGCTACTACTGGATGCAGACTGCAGCAGGAGAGAAGTCTGAAGGATGTTATCGCCATTACAGGAATTTCCCCAAACTGTATGTACATCTTTCAGGTGATAAAAACTTTTCGACAAGTAGTAATTCATAATTATCGCTTTATGCCATATAAAAGTACCCAATACAGATCCAATGGTTGCAGAGAAATGTGAAATATGCTTTGTTTTGCCACGGCAAGTGGCTTCACTATACTTCTTCAAACTTTATGTAAAGCATTCATAGGAAAAAATGTGTGTGTTTCGAAAAATGGATTGGAAAATTACTGCTTTGTGCCATTCTCGAATCTAGTGCTGAAGCAGAGAGAGAAGTCAAACAGATGTTTCCTTTTGGAAACGTCAGGGGCTTTATTTTGAATACTTTTTTTTTCCAAAAATCTGCAAAATCCTAAGAGCCGCTCGAAAAACTAAATTTAATAATTATTGTTTTGTATTATATTCCGGTCCAGAAAAGATTTTTTTTAACTTTCGAAATAATCTGACAAATGTTCCCTCTTGCGTTTTGGCTTTTCGGTTCTTTGAAGGCACACTACCATCCCACCTAGCCAATGCTCTTGTAGCCTATAAACCAACTCGGGCACTACGTTCTTCGTCTGAACGTCTTTTGACAGAGCCACGCCGAAATATAAAAACTTTCGGAGAACGTGCTTTTTTTTTTTTGCTGCGCCTACTCTCTGGAATTCGCTGCCGGTGGCAAACATGAGAGGCGTACCTGACTTGTGACATTCAAATCGCAATTGAAAACGTATCTCTTCAAGCTTGCATTCAAATAATTATTATTATTATTATTATTATTATTGTTTTCATTTTATTGTAATATAATGTCATATGTGTTGTAATGACAGGATATACAATGGATGAATGCGAGTGGGTGCGCAATGAGTCACAATGTGAGATTTGCGCGATATAAGTACCATTCATTATTATTATTGCCAGTTTAAGTGATTTTCAGTTTTTAAACCCAAAAAAGGTTTTGCTTCAAAATACAACAAAACAGTTTTTCGCAAAGCAGATGGGATGACTATTGTTTTGTGCCGTTTTCTGATCCAAAAATAAACCCAGACTATAGAAGCAAAAGAAATATGAAAAATGTTCCTTTTGTAAAAGTCAGTAACCTTTTAAAATAGTTTTCCAACATCCACGGAATCCTTGAAAACAGAAAGCTGCGCTTGAAATAAACTGAATATTATTGCTTCGAGATATGTTCTATCTATCTATACTCGATCCAATCTACAATCTCAAAGATGTTTCATTTGCAAGAGTCATTAGCTTTACATTTAAAGGATATTTTTCAAACTGCATTTTTAGCGGGAAAAGCCGTTCAAGAAGAAGATTGATTTTTTTTTTTTGCATCGCCATTATCTGACCAAGACTTCGGAAGCCGACCTATCAAGAGTTGGAACTAACAATAAATTCAAACATTGAAATAGCCATTTACCTACGGCAGAAGGCGCCGGAAGGGAGAAGATAAAACTTCGATGCTCGTGCATTCATTCGACAGAAAGGAAGGGTTGAGGCGTGGGGGGTGGGGGGTGGGGGGGTGGGAGGGAATTTGCGTAACTGTCCCATTGCTCCATTGAACTTGTGCTCTAGATGGTATTATTACTGAAAGCTCCGTTCCTAAAACAGAACTACTTTTGTATTTTACGCACAATTACTTTTCTTACATTGAAACCAGTGCCACAAAACCCGTACTAGTCTAAAAAGCTATCCCTAATTCAGTATTGTTTAATGTTTTGACAGCGCATTTTTTCATATCGTCACATTTATATATATCTCTCAAAGATATATATATATATCTCAAATCTCCTAAACAGCGGTAATGTTATCAAGATATAACTGCATGCGCTACTTTTGCTGTAGATATATTCAGCCCATTCTGTTGTCAGAAAGTAGCAAATTAAACGTAGTACAAATGTTGGCTTTTGACACACCTCTTACTCTCCCATTTGCATTCACACTGGACCTACTGTAAGTTTTACACAGCGCAACCCCATTAAAATAAATCAATTATAGCCATGTCATTACCGCCGACAACTTCAAAAACTTCTCTTAATCCAAAAACCAGGACGATTTCAAGCAAAGAAACCAAATCGCCGCTTGATCATAATCTCAAAACAAACGAATAGTCCTCCAAGCAAAACAAACACCCTTCAATCAAGAAGACAACAACTACAAGGGTACTGTCCCTAAGCAAAAAACAAACGTTAAAGGACTGCAAGCACTGAAACAGGATGAAATAGAATCTCCAATCCAGAGAGTCTCTAAGTACAGATAATAAATGAAATAATTTGAAGCACTGAAACAGGATGTGGCGGATACAATCTCCAAGCCAGAGCGTTTCTAAGTACAAATACATTAGTTTTTAAAAACGACAAATTAAAGAATTGTATCCCAGCAAAGCAAGGAAGTAATCTCTATATAATGTGCCTCCAAATAAAGAATGTCTCCAGAAACGTAGAAAAAAAGCAGTATGCAAGCAAACAAATTGAATACAGTCTCCAAATAATAAATATTTTTTTAAATAAATTAAAATGGTAATAAACTATCTGTTCTGTTCTTCAAGCAAAAAACAATGAAAAACAGTCTCCAAATATTAAAAAAACTGTCTCTGCAAGCCAAAAAAACAAGTTTCAGTGCAAAGAAACACTCAGTCTCAACAATGAAACACAAAGAAACACACTTTTCAAAAGAAAGAAACAAGTTTTTGTCCAAGCAAAGAAAACTCTTCGATGCACTGCAGAAACGCCTCCAAGAAAAGAAAAAGAAACAGAAACGAGCCCAAGTTTTCACGACCGGAGTGTGGTTTGTGAGCCGAAAAGTCTAAAGCCCGACGCTGAGCCCCCAAATTGCATCTGCCCCAACATCACAAACGTTTTCACAAATTGCTGCGACTTGGACTCATTTCCCTGGGGACAAATTTTGTTAAGGGGCCCCTGGTATAAAAGTGGCCCTGTGTGCCTGGCAGGCGAGTAAAACTATACAGTAAAGGCCGTCAAAGCAGGTTCTGAGACGCTTTTGTAAAAGAGAGTTGTAAAAATTCGCGCATTTTCCTTCAACCACAAACACATCCTCATTCTTCTTCCATGGAGACTGGCTAGGCTTGAGAAGCGGTCTTAGGTCACCAGCTATTAATCAGAAAAGAGAACTTTTGAACCCGACACAAGCTTAATATGATATTAGGCTAACCTGGCGACACTTGGTTTACTGATACTACACTTGCACACCAACGTGCAACGTAACATTCGAATTTTGATGGCTATTACAAAGTTTTTTTTCATTATTATTTTATTTATTTATTAGTTCTTATATAGTGCTTTTCCAGCTGAAGAGATGCTCAAGGCGCTTGCCGATACAGGATCTAACTCAAGCTGCCCGAGGCGCCACTTGCCACTTTGGGCGCATAGTCTAACGCCAAGTCGACTGAGCACAATCCTCAGCAACCGGTGATGATAAGAATGGAATTATTGAGTGCTGTGGGGTATTTGTATATCCAGCACTCAACCTCTAGGACACGAGCGTCAGGTTCTTATCATAAATCCCGTAACTCGAAAGTCGTTGGGGGCACCACAGATGATAGATTAACAAACATACTCCATCTTTCTCTGTCCTCAGCAACCCTCATGACTTCTCTCAGTGTAAAGCCAGTCCATTCTCGAATGTTGTCCTCCCACCTCTTTTTCTGTCTCCCCCTCCTTCTGCCTCCTTGCACCGTGCCTTGCAAAATGGTCTTTGCAAGGCCTGATGCTCGGGTGACGTGGTCATACCATCAGAGTTTCCGTTTCTTCACCACTGTGAGCAGGTCATCATGTTGCCCAATGGCTTGTGTGATGGTCTTTTGGACATAGTCGTTGGTGATGTGCTGGGTATAGGAAATGCCCAGAAGTCTTTTGTAGCACCTCATCTCCATGCTCGGTATTCTTCGTTGTAGATCTGCTGTAAGGGTCCATGTTTCGCAAGCGTAAAGGAAGATGGAGATGACAAGGGAGCGCAGCAGCCTTATCTTGGAATGTAGACTGATGGTCCTGTCTTTCCAAATGGGCTTCAACCTTGTCAGGGCAGCAGTTGTTTGTGCGATCCTGGAGATGACTTCCTGTCGGGATCAATTGTCTGATACAATGTCTCCTAAATAAGTGAAGCTATGCACTGTGTTGAGGGATTGGCCTTGGACTTTGATGTCCATGCTGTTATTATTGATATTGTTGGTCATCATTGTGGCCTTCTCTGCACTTATTTCCATTCCATAAGCTCTGGAGCAGGTGTCAAGCCTATGTACCAGCTGTTCAAGTTCTTTTTCCTCTCCAGCCAATCCATCAATGTCATCCGCAACATGGAGGTTGGAGATTGTTCTACCCCCTATGCTGACCATGCCTTCGTGAACTGCAAGGGCATCTGCCATGATGCGCTCTAGGAAAATGTTAAAGAGTGTTTGAGAGAGTAGGAATCCTTGACGCACACCGATTGTTGTTCTGAACCAGTTTCCGATGGCGCTGTTGTGGAGGACTGCACTGGTAGCCTTGTCATACAGGCTTTTGATGACTTCAATAATTTTAGGGCTGATGTTGTAAACTCTCACGTTTACCCATAGAGCTGCATGCCAGACTCGGCCAACCGCTTTCTTAAAGTCTACAAACACATGATAGAGATGTTGTTGGTGCTGTAGGTGACTCTCGCAGATTATTCTGAGATTGAAAATCTGTCCAGTGGTACTTCGCCCTGCCCTGAATCCTGCGTATTTTTCAGCTATTATTTGTTCAGCTTGGGGATTCAACCTGTGGAGTGTTATTTTCAGAAGGACCTTGCTGGGATGGCTGATGAGGCTGATGGTGCGGTAATTTTCACACTCCTGAAGGTTACCTGTTTTGGGAAGAGTGATGACAAGCGACTGGATCCATGGTGTAGGCCACTCCCCACTCTGCCAGATCTTGTTACAGATAATGGTGAGGGCGTCAATCGTCGCTTCTCCTCCTGCTTGATGTTCTTTTTCTTTTTCATCTCTCTTCGTTTACCACACAGATCCAAAAGTTTAGGTGTGATCCACGGGTTCTTCTTTGGGCGCTGCTTGCCAAGAATCTCAGTGGCGGCATCTGTCACAGCTGAGTTGAAGGCGGTGGTCATGGTGTGGACTTCTACTTCAGCAGCTCCCAAAATGAGCAGTGGGGCAGATTTCTCTCCAATTGTGGCTTGAAATATTTCTGCCACCTCCGGGTCTTGTAGTTTGTCCAGGTCGAACATCAGTCTAGTGCTCTTTCCTGTGTTTACTCTCTTCAAATGGAGCTTCATCAAGAGATCGTGGTCACTTCCGATGTTTGCTCCTGGAAAAGTGCCTTTCCTGCTTGATTCTTGATCGTTTTTCGTAACGTGTCTTGACCATGATGTAGTCAATCTGGTTGGGATGCTCCCCGCCGGGACTGTGCCATGTCCATCGTCTAGATTTTTTTGTGGAGACAAAGCGTGTTTGCCAGTATCAGATTGTTGTATCTGGCAAACGCCAACAGTCTCAGACCCCTGCCATTTTTCTCGTTGTTGCAGTGGGGTCCACATGTGTCTCCCCAGTGTGGTGCGTATCTTGGCCAACCTTGGATTTCAGTCGCCTTGAACTATGAATATGTTCTTCTTCTTCTTCTTCAAGGACAGCCTGTAGGTTTTCATAGAAATCCAACACTTCAGTGTCGTCATAGTCTGATGTTGGGGCATAGGCCTGGATGATGGTAATGTTGAAATGGGCTGCTCTCAGACGGATGGTAATGAGTCTATTGGAGACTGGGCGGCAACCCATGGCAGTGGTTAGAATGTCTCTTTATACCAAGAATCCAACGCCGTGTTCATGCCTGCCTGTTCTTGCTAAAATAAAGCTTGTGGCCTTTGTCATCGTTGTTTCACCCAGGCCTTTTCAGCGCAGTTCGCTGATGCCTAAAGTGTTCCATCGATAGTGGTCCAGCTGGTGGGCCAGTTCTTCTAATTTTCCCTTCGCAGTTAGGGTCCTGACATTCCAGGTTTTTCTATGACGATGTTGTCTCTAGTGCGTATCGTGCTAAGTTGTCCATCAGTAGCACACTTATCACCTGGTAGCCCACGGAAGGCGCGGTCCTTGTGGAACCGGGTGACGACCGATCCGGTACGGAATGAGTGGTGCTTTTCATCATGCAGTGTGTGTGTCTTTGGCAAGAAAAACCTGGCAGGGCCCAATCCTCTCGAGGCTGTTGGCCACAGCCGAAATCTACGAATACGGTGTGGCTCACCTTGGCCCCGAGCACGTGGTCGTTGAACCTGTAGTAACCTGAGGTTCCTCCGCCCTGGCCGGTGACTTCTGTGTAGAAGACCTTCGCTTAGTGATGCCGTGCTAACATCACCCTGTTAGTCGCCTCTTACGACACGCCGAGAAAAAGTTGGGTCTATTCTGTTTAGTTCCCGAACCCACAGGGACCGTGGGCAGCAGTTGTTTGTGCTATCCTGGAGAGGACTTCATGTCGGGACCCATTGTAGGTTCGGACCATTTTGACCTAAAGACAATTTGTAAACTGATAGGTGATTGCGGTCTTGAATTAAGATATTTCAAATTCAAAGAAAACTGATGTAAACACTATTGGCTCTAAGCACGTTTTAACAAAATAATGTTCTAATCTCCAGCTTTACTGAATAATGAATGCAGTCCAATTAGGGTATTGTGTCATCAATCTTTTTTTTTTCTTTTTTTTTCATCATTTTTTTCTGTGCTTTGTAACAAATCCTGAGCCATTTTTTTCCTTCTGTTTTACCTTTCTCTGTACTTCTTGGATCTTGACCACAAATGCAAGGCAAGTACAAGAGAGTGGTGAGGTGGTTTCGGAAATAAAAGGTAACAAATTCGGATTCAATTTTAATAGTAGTTGCAACATCATAGGGGTCAGTTCCTTAATTTGTGTACTACAATTTTGTTTTAATCCGCTGAAGTGACAATGGGACTCTCCTTCCTTGATGTCGATTTGAATGTTCTTCAAATAAATACTGTCATTAATCAGTACAACTTATGTTAATCTGATGAATAAAAATTGATAGGCTACAACAACAAATAAATACAAACAAAAAGGCACACACTCTTTCTCACTCTCTCTCTCTCGTTCTCTCTATCCATGCGTGAACTGTTTTGTTTTCGTATTGTGTGCTGTTTTCACTTTTTATTTCGGCGGTACACAGACGTAAGTCACGCGTCAGCAAATTAAGGAACACCCGGAGAATGTTCTTAAACTTTTTTGCAACAGATTGCTCAAAAGATAATTCTGAGTAAAGATAACAGCACAGTGACGCTGTTATGCAACGTTGATCATTGTAAATTATCAAAAGGGAGAAAGAAGAGGAAACAGTTGTCTAATCAAGGTATTGCTCAAGATCATTCTGGATTTTTGTGCCGCGCTTCTTTCCGAGAAGGCAATGACCCTCTAAAGGACAAAGAGGCAATTACTGTCCATTGTTCTATCTTTTCTTGGGCTGCCACGGGTCAAACCCTCACTAAAGTCACTTCGGTCTTCTTGCATCGCATCGCATAACTTCGTCATGAATGACAAACAGCATCATTATGCAATCCTGAATCCGGCATGCATTGAAGAAGGATACGTATCAGAGACCGTGAAATGATAGTATCGTTCTCAGTCTCTTCATTATTCTTCCTTCGCCGTGCAAAACCACCGCTTGTTCGTGCACAGAGAGAGAGAGAGAGAGAGAGAGAGAGAGAGAGAGAGAGAGAGAGAGAGAGAGAGAGAGAGAGAGAGAGAGAGAGACACAGACAGAGACAGAGGGAGAGAGAGAGACAGAGAGAGACAGAGAGAGAGAGACAGACACACAGAGACAGAGAGACAGAAAGTGAGAAACGGAATAGAGATAATTGAAGAACAACATCACGATGAAGGACGAAGAGGAGAAGATGGAGCGGATATGTTTGTTGCTAAACAAAAAACTAAATATAAAATAAATAATATAATAATATTGTCCCAATGATTATGGCATGCATCGATCAACAAATGCAAAGAGCCGGAGCAAGCCAGTAGGCTTATGTCGCAGATTTTAGTGTTCCCCTTCGACAGCATGAAATTCCCCCCCCCTCTCTCTCTCTCTCTCTCTCTCTCTCTCTCTCTCTCTCTCTCTCTCTCTGTCACCCTCTCACCCACACACACACGCACACACACACATACATACACACACAACCGTCTGCGTGCGCACAAAGATTTCAGTTAAACCTGAATGACTCAAGAAAATGTTGTAGATGAAAGAAAAGATGACCGCTGATTTTAGATGAAAGAAAAGATGACCGCTGATATCTTTTTTTTTTAAGTATACAGCCTAGTAACCGTAATGATACTGATACTAGTAATAGTAATACAAAGCAGTGCAGTTGGATTCCTCGTATCACAATGAATCTGGCAGGGTTTGACTCCTGACCAAAAAAACCGTTTTCCCTCGCAGCCATGCAGCACAAATAGAAGTAACCGTAATGCTAATACTAATACATATCAGTGCAGTCTAGTCTCAAGATGTCTCCTACCAGAGGGTAATCATATCACATAGTCGAGGATCGGCGGGCAAGGACAATAGCTGGGACCAACAATCATGCCAATCATAGTGGGGCAAACAATCCTGTCAATCAGAGCGGGGCAATCAGTCAAATGATGTGTATCGATCACCGGTGCATCACGACTGGTCACAGTGCATGGCCAAGACTTAAATTACTGTGATACAAGGAAATCGTCGCACGTCCGGCCTGGGAAAGTCGTCGGTCAAGCCTGTGAAATAGCTGTGGTCAAGATGGACACACAGATTGTGTACACCCCGAGTATATACAGCGCGTGATGCTCTTCCTTTCTAAATGATGGCGTTCAATCAAATCTGAGACAGCTACGGGTACAGAGATGGTTACAGAGGGGTCGAGTGCTGTAACAAGCGGTACTGGAACACCACACCACCACCATCTTTACCACACCCTTTCTCCCTTCCCTGCTCTCCTCAACACCCCACCTCAGCTGATGTAATGTCCTGGCCACCGAGACCCAACATGCTCAAAATAGTGTGCTGAGGTCAAGATCGAATCGACGTCTCTCCTAAGGCGCACGCAGCCTATATAGCTTTTAAAGGCTTGCGCCTATCCCACCGCCGCAGCTCAACTGGTAGAGCGTTCGTCTGGCACGCCGATGACCCAGGTTCGAATCCCGTGGTGGACGATATAAAATGTGGCCATATTCACTGTCCATTTTAGCAGCATGATTGCTCTGGTGATTCAGTGTTGATTCAGTTCCCTACCCCTCTTTCCCTGGGATGGTTATCCCCGTCTGCCATATCGCCAATGGTGGGTGTAGACGTTAAATCTCAATGTTCAAAGCCTTGAACCACTGAGTCACCTTCTGGAGGGTAGCCTTCGTTGTCTCTGATGTTCTGCGTTGAGTCGCTGGTCCGTCCTAGCGTGAGATTAATTTACTCACTTCCAATTCCACGTCCCACTCACCAGCAATCAACATGGGCGTGGTCATCCCTTCAATCATATTAACTACTGCCAATAACCAATTTCTCACTCCTTCTGCTATTGCAGTAGTCTCGGGAAAACTAAAACTGAAAGCAATCTGCTCCAAGACAGAGCGGTGAGTACTCTGTAGTGACTAATATTCATAGCACAGGACGCAGCGACAGAATGTTGGTCATACGCACGGTGATGTGTAGATTGAAACAACTGCAAAGTCTAGGACCAAACCTGGGACAAAATCTTTACTTTGCGTTTTCACCTTGGACAGTAGTTGCTGTCTACGACTGTTGCCTAGGACCGTTCCATGCATCAAACCTCTTAGTGGTATTCATGCCCAAGAAGCAGAGACACATAGTTTGTCATACAACAACTCCATTTGCCAATGCACGAAGACAATGGAAAGATCGACGTCTCGGTCCAAATACTAATTGCAGCCAATTGAGGCAGAATCAACATATCACGTGACTCATGCGCAAAGCGCATGCTCCCTTCACTGCCAGTCAAACCGGAGTCGTGGGCTTCACTGAGAAGTCCTGGATGGCAAGCAAGGATTGTTTTCACTAAAGAGGAAGTTATTCCAGACTGCAAGAAAATGAGCGTTAATTGTGGGATTAGGTGTAGTTGTGCGCTATGAAAGTGAACGTAACACTGGATTAGCCAGGACATCCAATGTCATTTCTAGCATCAACTGGCATCAAGATGTTGGCTATCAAGCATTGAGAAGTGTACTAGGAGCATATAAAAGGGAAAAAAACCGACACTGAACCTACCGATGAAACGAACTGCAATGCTTTTTTTTAATCAGAAGTTAACTGTCCACAAACTCTTCGTACGATGGATCCCTTTTTTCCTGTCGCCGCAGCGGCACTTCAAAAGTCCCAGTTAATTAGTCACGCCCCAAAAAAGGTTAGGTGACAGCCTCAAATAAACGTGCATGACATCTAGGTAGATCACAAGGTATCTTCGTACCCGGGGCGTGTTCATAGTGCACTGGATGCAGCAAGTACATGATTAACGCCTTGAGCAGTTCTTTGGGCTGATAAGTTGCGCTGTACAAGAACAATTACTTTATTTTAAATATCGAATTGGGGTGAGGGTTGGGTGGGGATACAAACGAACAAAATGGTAATTTGAAAAAGACAACAGTTTATGTATTAGAATTGGGGTAAGCACACACACACACACACACACACACACACACACACACACACACACCCACACACAAATCAATAGTTATTACAGAGACCGTTGCGACCCAGACAGACGTCAAATACATTTCAAATTGTCACTTTTCATTAGCAGTGTGTTAGCAATACCTTTAATCTGTAACTAGCTGTTCTTAAGCATCATATAAAGAACACACTTTTTAAATACAGGTTTAAAGTTCCTGAAATTAACTATACATTAGCTGTCATTTTCAAAAAATATTTTAAATCAAGCATACATAATATGCATCAAAACGAATGTGCCAAACATTTTTTTCCTTTTTGAAAGCAGCTTAAAAACAACGCCTAACGAATTTAATAAAAGCTTTATTATATCCTATAACATTCACGCGCTCTGTGAAGATTCTGAAATTTTGGAAACGTTTTGGGCTTGGTTTGTGGAAAATACTTATGGGAGATGCGAGCTGAATTCCGGTTGCTTTCTCAGTATAAGCGCGGCAGCAACAAAGCAGCGCCGTCCAGGATATAAGCACACTTAGCAGTTCTTCTTCTGAAAGTGTGTGCCATGCAAGAGAACTTTGTATTGGAGATAGCTGTGATTAGCCATCACAATAACATCTTCACTTCTGCATGAAGGCTTACTTTCTACAGCTCTTAAAACAGTATTTGAAGATGCGAATGGACATAGTTAAGAGAATAGCTGTCATTTCATGCTAACAAATGGATCTCATACTCACGATTCCATTGTCAGATGCGAAAGTTATCAGGATCCCGTCGTCTTAATCTCTTTGCAATATAGGTGGAATGGGCATAATCGTTTGTTGTTTTTTAACAAGACTCCATTATCCCAACATAACGAACAAAATGTTTTGTTCTGCATTGCTAAATGGAACCACAAAATTAAGATGGGCGGCACTGACAGCATAACAACAAGGGAAAAAATTATAGAATTACAAAGGTCTATCATTAAAATTTAGCGGAAACATATCTCACACGCTGCTGGAGAAAAAGGGGAAATCATCTTCCTGTGGGATGTTCAGGATAATCGTTTCCTGAACAGGAAAGCACCTGCACAGGCTTGCAACGGATATGTTTTGAACTTTTTTTTTTGGTTGTTTGTCTGATTGATTAGTTCTTTGGTTGGTTGTTTGCATTGTAAGAGCAAGAGAAGAAGCTAAAGAGGTCAGGAATGGAGATGAGGGTCGGGAGGTTGGAAGCATCAACATTTAAAGCAGATTCAGGATTAACTTTCAATGAACACAGAATTATTATATCTGGGTTTAGCAGGGAAACTTCCCAAATCACGCAATGCTGAACTTGTCCGGTAACTATTTCATATCAATATTGCAGTTTTGGGAGGAAAAAATTATACCCAAGAAACCCCAAATGTGTTCCAAACTTGCTTCTTTAAATAAAATCAGTTTCACCACAAAACTGGGCCTTTCACCTTAGTCATTGTAGACTTAGAAAATCTTATATTTTGAACAATGTTTTAAGGTGTAGGCCAACCACTCTTGTACTCTTAAACGCTGATGGTTTATCAACATCTTTGAAAACACATTTCCTCTGCATAGCTATCCTAAGCCCACCTCGCCCTAGAGAACCCCCTTCTCTCCAAAAGCTTTTCATCCAGGAAACCCCTTTATTTTAACACGGTTCTCTTAAGTCAACCCTACCGTAGGTATCTCCCTTTCTTCCTTACTTCAACAAAATCTACCTAGAAAACCCTTTCTTTCCAAAAGTCAGCTTCACTCCAGAGAGTCCCCTTCCTTCCACAGAATCTCTCCACAAGCTCCACACCCGACAAAACCTAGCTCAGTACGGTACAGAGAGATCCATGTTTTGCCATGTTCGCTGGACGAGAAACGGAAATTCATCCACTTTGCTGCGACCCTGTTACACGATCGAGTTTGTCCAATCGAATTAGGCCGGTGTTTGCGCGAGTTAGCCTATCACTTGATGCAGGCAAGCGAGTTAGGGGCCGCTCCTGACTCTCGCTAATATGGGACCCCTCACTCCTCGCATGCCGAGGTGCTGAACTGATAAAACCCTTGTTTCCTTATACCCATGCCTCCATAGTTCAACATCTTAGCGCCTTCCTCTCCAACATTTCTTTTCTTCCCCCAACTTCAGACTGACTTTTTCTTACTGTAACTTCAGCAATAGAAGAAGAAGAAGAAGAAGAAGAAGAAGAAGAAGAAGAAGAAGAAGAAGAAGAAGAAGAAGATGATGATGATGATGATGATGATGATGATGATGATGATGATGATGATGATGATGATGATGATGATGATGATGAAAAAGAAGAAGAAGAAGAAGAAGAAGAAGAAGAAGAAGAAGAAGAAGAAGAAGAAGAAGAAGAAGAAGATGATGATGATGATGATGATGATGATGATGATGATGATGATGATGATGATGATGATGATGATGATGATGATGATGATGATGATGATGATGATGATGATGATGATGATGAAGACGAAGAAGAAAAAGAAGAAGAAGAAGAAGAAGAGAAGAAGAAGAAGAAATAAAGTTTGCTTATTCTTAAAAGGAATCTTACCAAACAAATTTATTACCCTTGCTTAGATGTGTCTAAATCAGTAAATGGATGGAAAAGCACTTTTAGGGCGTTTATCACGCGGTGCAATATTTAAACACAGGTTGTCCAAATCCCTCTTTAATTACACCACGAGCACATTGAACGTATTGTTATTTTTAAAGAAAATGGAGGTTGGGGAGGAACACAAGGAATACGAAAAGGCAAAACACAATGATGAATCCCACTTTGCATTTTGAAAGGTTTTCACAGTTTTGCAAAAGGCTTGCAGTTGTGTTGTTAATAGTGAACATCTATTGCCTTCCCTTTGCAAGGCTTACATTCTTATCGTTGAGTTTGGCTCAGCAATTCAAAAGTCATGTTCTTCTTCTTCCTCTTCCTCCTTCTCTTCTTCTTCTTCTTCTTCTTCTTCTTCTTCTTCTTCTTCTTCTTCTTCTTCTTCTTCTTCTTCTTCTTCTTCTTCTTCTTTCTTCTTCTTCTTCTTCTTCTTCTTCTTCTTCTTCTTCTTCTTCTTCTTGGCGGCAGGAATAGCTCAGTTGTCAGGGCGCACGACTTGTGTACGTGCGTCTCTGGCGACGTGGGTTCAAATCCTGACTTCAGCAAACTATTGTGTGATTGTTGAATAGTAGCTTTGAAAAGCTCTACGAGTTTGTAAGTGCGCTATAAAAGAGCAATCTCTTTCTTTCTTTCTTTCTTTCTTTCTTTCTTTCTTTCTTTCTTTTTTTCTTTCTTTCTTTCTCTTCTTCTTCTTCTTCTTCAAATGACATTCCAGGGCTTAGCCTACATTTGCAAGATATCCCTCACACGATAATTTAATGCATGTATTCCTCTTCCTCCTCCACCTCCTCTTCTTCTTCTGTCTGTCTGTCTCTCTTCCCCTCTCTCTCTCTCTCTCTCTTTCCGGCCCTTCTTCTCGTCTTCTTTCTCCTTCCCATTGCGCTTCTTCCTGCTTCAGCCCCTCCTAGTCTTATTTTCTCTCCTTTTTTTTCTTCTTCTTGTGTTAAAACTAAACTGATTTGATTTCCTAATAAGGTATCTATCTTTCAATGCAAATGTGATGTCATGTTGCATACATAATTGTGCAAGCCGTTCATTTTCGTTTCACTGCAGGCTAAATTTGCTTGTCCAAAATTATTTTACATTTTCAAAAAGATCGCTATTATGCTTTGGAATAGCTGGAAATATCATTGTTTTAACTTAGTCATTCCCTAGTACCCTTACAGTCCCACCATCCGCCTGTACCTCCCAAACAATAATTCCTACCAGACTAACATATAATCTAGTTCGTTTTAGATTCAGATTTAGGTCGTTAATCGTCTGTTTGTCATGCTATAAATTTGCTTTTGAGGATCAGTAATACACTATTAAACTTCAGAACCGCAATATGACAACAACAATAACACACGTTTGCAAAACCACCTGTAAAAAAATCACCTAATTCAGTGATATTATTTATGTATGTAGTTATTTATGTATTCAATTTTATATAGCGCTTTTTCCAGCTCAAGAGCTGCTCAAGGCGCTGGTCGATACAGGATCTAACTCAAGACGCCCTAGGCGTGCACCATACGATTGGGCAATCTGGGATTGGGAGAAAGGAACTAGATCACGTAAACGCACCATACATTTAGGACGAATGTCGCAAGGTCGCCCAGCTGTCAGGGTGCGTGGGACAGTGCGCATCAAGCAGAAAATTTAGCGCCTTGGGCGGTTTGAGTCCTTAAACAACACTTTTACTAATTACTTTCCTGTTTTTGGCCATCGCCTTGAGCTGCTGGTAAAAGCGCCATATAGAAAGAGATTTTTCTTTTATAACGCACTTACAAGCTCAGAGAGCTTCTCAAGGCGCTGGCCCGTAATATCCAGCAATCACAAAATAGTTTGCTGAAGTCAGGATTCGAACCCACGTCGCCAAAGACGCACTCACACAAATATACTAAAGCATATTTCACTTGTAACTTTTCTTTTATATGCTAGATAGCGGTAGCCAGTTAATCCTATTGAGAAAAAAAAACACACAATCATGCAAATAAATATTTATCTGTCCAATGAAGGAAAAGTTTAGAAAATAAATCATTAGGGTCAACTTTGTGAGGGTCGGGCTTGTTCTAATAATACATAAATCCTCGTCTGTGGTTAAATTACAGCGTGTAGTATAGTACAAAGCAAATTGCCCAGTGTGTAAAACTGGTGGTGTGGTGTCCTCGACAATTGACAGGACGCGTGATTAAGGAATGGCCCACCAGAGACCAGCGGTCATCTCGCACTGACCACCCATCGGCCTAATGTCATTTGCCCAGTCACTGACCACCACGACCACACTGAGTATCAAAGACCGCACGAGACACAGGGGGTCCACATGCACCATGGCCAAAACAAAAAGGGAAGCTTATGGATTCTATTGTAATTTTATCGTTTTGTGTCTTCGTTGCTTTAATTTATGTTTTGTTAAGAACGAATACTGCTAGAGGAGAAAATGTCATATTCTTGGATAATAAAATACAAATTTTAAAATTAAAGAGAAATGCGTCCGTGATATCTCTTCTTTTTCTCAGGGACATCTTTATGAGGGTGGATCCGACTTTCTTCTCCCTCTGTGCTCGACCTTCCCATTGTTCTCACGAGGTCCAGCAACACATCCGTAGCTGGGTGGAATGAGATTATCGTTGCTCGATATTTTGTTTTCTCAGCATCATGTTTGATGGCAGACACTGATCCAAGTATTAACTGGATTAGTTTATGCGTCACGGCTTGAAACAGTAAAGTGTGACTACTACACAATTTTACTACCCGAAGCTTGAAATAGTTTTTCTAGGTGTTGTTGTTGTTTATGGTTTTTTTAAAGCTAACCGTTGGTGTTAATAGTTTTGTTGTTGTTGTTGTTGTTTTGTCCTCATACAAGCGCCTTAAGCAGTTCTCTGTGCTGGCCATTGCGCTATATAAGAACAATTCAACCCATGTGTGCTGCTGCAGCAAAAATCTTCACGCTACAGTCGCTCTGCCCAAACCCTTATGGATGGTTGGGATCTATCGTGCAACATTAAGACACCTGTTGTTCTCTTTTCACACTTAATTTAACAAGTCACTTCATTTCTGTTTCTTTTGTTTTTTTAAAGAAACAACGTGAATATCAGGGACACGTCGTTTAAGACAGGAAAGGACAAAAGTTAAGCCTTTGACATTGCTCTGTAGGTCTTGAATACTCAACAAGTGAGCATCACGACGCCTGACCCTTCGCACTGTCCTAGAGACACCGACAAGGGACGGACACACGTGTAGATCGTCTAGGTCTGAATTAAACTGACCACATAAGCCCGAACTTAATGTTGAAGCCATGGATGTTCAATGCAGACCTAGTAATAATTTTTTAAAAAAAAGAGTCAAACACAAAATTGCCCTTTAAAATAACAGCATGTCGAGATTTAAAAAAGAAAGAAAGGAAGAAAGGGAAGCAAAGAAAAGGAAAGGAAAAACAGACAGACAAGACAAAGAAGACAAGTCTGAATTACAAAAGGAAAGGAATGGAAAGAAATAAAGAAAGAAAATAAAAAAAATAAAGAAAGAAAGAAAAGGCAATAAAGCAAGAAAAAGGAAAAGAAAAAAAAGGAAAGAAAAATGAAAGAAAATAAAGAAAAGAAAAGACAAACATACAAGACAGTACAAGACTGAAATGGAAATAAAGAAAAGAAAAGAAAGAAAGAAAGAACGACAATAAAGGAAAGAAACATAAAGAAATTAAGAAAGGAAGAAAGAAATAAAGAAATAAATAAAAAAAACAGACAGACAAGACAAGACAAGACTGAAATGGAAAGGAAAGGAATGCAAAGAAAGAAAGAAGGACAGAAAGAAGGAAGAAAGAAAGACAATAAAAGAAATGAATAGAAAGAAAAAAAAGGAAAAGAAAGAAATAAATGAAAGAAAGGAAGAAAGAAAAGAAAGAAAGAAAAGAAAAATGACAGACAAGCATACAGACAATACATAAAAGTAAAGGAAAAGAATGAAAATACAGGAAAGAAGACAGACAGACAGAAAGACAGAAAGACACGAGGAAAGAAGAAACAAAGACAGAAGGAAAGAAAGAAAAAGGACAGAAATTGAAATTGTAGGAAAGAAAGGAAACAGGCAAACAAGGAAAGGAGAGACAGAAAAGGAAAGAACAAAATGGAAAGAAAATACACAGTCATGCAGAGAAAAAATGCATCTAAAAATAGTTATCAATTCTACACTCACACGTCTAGTAAGAAAGGAAAGGAGAATTTAAATAGAAAGAAAGGAAGAAAGAAAGGAAAAACTTATACACACTGTGCCGCAGGGACTGACCGAGGCTTACGTCGCCCCTCCATCATCGCCTTGGCCAGTTTCTGATCCTACAGTGTTGAAACTCATACTGACAATTTTTTTCCCCAAACGCACACAATAGTTCTAAGCTACTTTGTCAGAGGAAGAAGAAGAAGAAGAAAAAAAGAAAAAAAGAAAGAAAGAAAGAAAGAAAGAAAGAAAGAAAGAAAGAAAGAAAGAAAGAAAGAAAGAAAGAAAGAAACCGCATACCAACCAAATTCATCCAACACGCACACAATAAGGCTACTTGTCAATGTACGGTTGTAATTGAATCAACTTCCCCAATCTCGCTCTTACACACACACATACACACACATTGCACAGCCACAAACACACATACACGCACACACACACACACACACACACACACACCTATACACACACACACATCCCTCCTCTCCACATCTCATTCCCATTCCTCTAATTCCGTCAATTCGCAGTTTTAGAACAGTTCTGGCCAAGTTCCGGGTAGAGAGACAAAATGAAGGGGCAACAAATCTGCAATGAAAGTTATCTTTGTGAAGAGTGGCGGGCCTTGAAAAAGCTTGTTAGCGTAATGGCTGCCGCAATGTGATGTGGGTGTCGGAGAGAAGAAGCGGTGGTCTTCACCTTCTATCATGTCTGCTTCGTCGATTTTCGCCTCGTATATTCCAACGTCTTTCTTTTTCCCCACAACTCTTGCGGACTAGCCACGTGGCTCAGTGGTAATTCACTCGCTTCGTGTACCAATGGTCTGGAGTTCAAATCTAGCAAGGGGTAGTTGACATCTCTTATACTAATCACAAGGATTCGAACTTCTGTAATGACTCCACAAGCAAAGTGAGTAGCAAATTTAGTTTAATGCAAGAATATCCACGAACCTACTTGAAAATTGATACTATTACAATATTGTTGTTTAATCAAACATTGACCGACGAACTCCAATCTCACTTCTAGCAAAGTAAACTTCTATCAAGGACCTCAGCTGTTCAATTTTCATTCGTACATAATAGAAAAACGATCGGCCATCCTAAAGCCAAACGAAAGCTGATTAAGAACAACGGGTGAAATTGTAGACGGAACATAATTCATCATTTGAACTGATAAAGAGGGGCGTAATTCGAGACTGAAACTCGGAAGGGGACGTCATTCAAAGACCAAACTGAGCAAGGGAGGTCACTCAAGAACAAACTCCACTTCACCGGAGGTAATTCAGGAGGGGACGAAGAAGAGATGGGAAAGGCCAGCAAGGAACAACGATTGCATTTGAATACGCTTCAAAACAGACATCTCGGGTCGAGGCTAATTTGCATATTGGTTAAACACACCTCGCGCAGGATCAGTTTTTTTGCGCTGGATCAATTTTTGCCTGCCAAACCGTTCTGTTTGTTTGAGGTTTGCTCGTGTTCTTCCTTCTCGCCTTTTCCTCTGCAGCTCCCTCTTTTGCCCTCTCTGAAGTGTGAGGTTTTTACTTCTTCGCCGAGGCTGTTGCTGCGAGTTTCGAAAACGTATCTATGATCTGATTATAACGTTTATCCACACCTAGATGTCTACGAAACAATCGACACATAACACATACGCGCAACCCTTGGACAAAAACCAAAATTCAAAAGCGAGTTACAATTGCACTGTAACGGTGCTTTGAGATAGAAGGGGTAGTACATGTCCTATCCTATCCTATCCTGTCCCGTAACTCGGAGGTCGTAGGGGCACCACAGATGATCGTTTAACCAGCATACTCCATCTTTCTCTGTCCTCAGCAGCCCTGATGGCTTCCCTCAGTGTCAAACCAGTCCATTCTCGAATGTTGTCCTTCCGCCTCTTTTTCGGTCTCCCTCTCCTCCTACATCCTTGCACTGTGCCTTGCAGAATGGTCTTTGCAAGGCCTGATGAACTGGTGACGTGGCCATACCATCGGAGTTTCCGTTTCTTCACCACTGTGAGCAGGTCATCGTGTTGTCCAATGGCTCGTGTGATGGTCTGTCGGACTTCGTCGTTGGTGATGTGTTGGTTATAGGAAATGCCCAGAAGTCTTCTGTAGCATCTAATCTCCATGCTTTGTATTCTTCGTTGTAGATCTGCTGTGAGGGTTCATGTTTCACAAGCCTATAGGAAGATGGAGATGACATGTATACTGTACGTATTATAGAACAGGCAGTTGTGCTAAAATCCCACAACGATTTACATACATACATACATACACACACGCACACACACACACACACACACACAAACCTGTAATTAAATTATTTCAGATGAGATTTAATATTTAATCTTCCTTTTACAGAAATTGACTGTGCACTCACAGTCTAAAGCTTGCTGAGTGGGTCGAGAGATAGCTTAAGAGGTGATCAGAGGAGTCTACAATACTCTGGGCGAAGCGACTGGAGTCTTCGTGGGGGCGTCCTGTAATGAATTTGCATTTTTCTAGGTCTTCGTCTCGAAGAGAACAAGAAGACATGCTGGTTGATACACGCGCTTTATTCCTAAATTCGACTGAAAGCGTAGCGATCCGTAACTAACATACACGATCAGATTGTTCCCACGCTCCTTTACATACTACACCTCCAACGCACATTCGTCGCACGAATGCTTGGTGTAAAGGAAGGGAGGTCGCTATTAGAAGATGGAAAGAAAATATAATTTTGAAAAGCATCTTTTTTTTTAACATTGACTGCATCCAGTAGTATCATTACTGAAGGGAGGGAGGCAATCAAACCGGAGTACCCGGAGAAAACTCTCGGTGAAATGAAAAGTTTCGTACCTAGGACGACGTCTAGAAGAAGAAGAAGAAGAAGAAGAAGAAGAAGAAGAAGAAGAAGAAGGAAGAGAAGGACGGAGAGAATGAGGATGTAAAGAAGAAACATAATAATTTAAAATGATAGACGGAGAGGGGTGTGAGAGAGAGAGAGAGAGCGAAAGACAGAGACAGAAAAGAGGCAGAGAAAGACAGACTGACAAACAGACCGACAGAAACAGACTTAGACACAGATAGACAGACAGACAGAATGCAAGGATAGAGTTTGGGGGAGAGCTGAAGTGACAAGCATCAATGTAAATTTGCATTTTTGTTTCCATCGTTACAATGGTGGGTGTGTAGATCACCAGTGGAAGCCAGATTAGATGGCGAAAAAACATTTTCAACGCCAAGATTATAAGTTAAGAGTAATACGTATGTATTTCGATGTTAACCTTCAGTATAAATGCGTGATGACTACGCTTTGAACTGATATCATTAGGGAAAAGCGCTACATAAATATTCTTAGGCCAATTTAAAAAATGTCTGTTTACGGTATCCTGATCGACCCTAATTTTTTTACCTGACCTTAAACTTTTTTTTTTAATCGTCTGGAAAAAAATTAAAAAGCCAAAGAAATCGCACCCAGGTGAAAAAATTGTTTTTCAAAAAGAAAAAACAAAAAAGAAAGAAGCCCACTTACCGACCCTATGTTTTCCCTATGTTACTGTAAACAGACCTTTATTATTATTATTATTATTATTATTATTATTATTATTATTATTATTATTATTATTATTATTATTATTATTATTATTGTCCTCCCACCTCTTTTTCGGTCTCCCTCTTCTTCTACCTCCTTGCACTGTGCCTTGCAGAATAGTCTTTGCAAGGCCTGATGATCTGGAGAAGTGGCCATACCATCGGAGTTTCCGTTTCTTCACCACTGTGAGCAGGTCATCGTGTTGTCCAATGGCTTGTGTGATGGTCTGTCGGACTTCGTCGTTGATGGTGTGTTGGGTATAGGAAATGCCCAGAAGTCTTCTGTAGCACCTCATCTCCATGCTTTGTATTCTTCGTTGGAGATCTGCTGTGAGGGTCCATGCTTCGCAAGCATATAGGAAGATGGAGTTGACAAGGGAGCGAAGCAGTCTTACTTTGGAATGTAGACTGATGGTCCTGTTTTTCCAAATGGGCTTCAACCTTGTCAGGGCAGCAGTTGTTTATGCGATCCTGGAGAGGACTTCCTGTTGGGACCCATTGTCTGATACAATGGCTCCTAAATATTTGAAGCTATGCACTGTGTTGAGGGATGGCCTTGGACTTTGATGTCCGTGTTGATGCAGTTGGTCATCATTTTGGTCTTCTCTGCACTTATTTCCATACCATAAGCTCTGGAGGTGGTGTCAAGCCTCTGTACCAGCTGTTCAAGTTCTTGTTCCTCTCCAGCCAAGCCATCAATGTCATCCGCAAAACGAAGATTGGAGATTGCTCTACCCCCTAGGCTGACTGTGCCTTCATGATCTGCAAGAGCATCTGACATGTTGTGCTCTAGGAAGATGTTGAAGAGTGTTGGAGAGAGTAGGCATCTTTATTATTATTATTATTATTATTATTATTATTATTATTATTATTATTATTATTATTATTATTATTATTATTATTATTATTATTATTATTACCAATCGGAGAAAGACACACAAGGCGAGTACACGTTCCTAAACACATTTTCCTAAACATCCTATCCTATCCTATCCTGTCCCATAACCCGAAGGTCGTAGGGGCACCACAGATGATCGCTTAACCAGCATACTCCATCTTTCTCTGTCCTCAGCAGCCCTCATGGCTTCGCTCAGTGTCAAACCAGTCCATTCTCGAATGTTGTCCTCCCACCTCTTTTTCGGTCTCCCCCTTCTTCTACCTCCTTGCACTGTGCCTTGCAGAATGGTCTTTGCAAGGCCTGATGATCTGGTGACGTGGCCATACCATCGGAGTTTCCGTTTCTTCACTACTGTGAGCAGGTCATCGTGTTGTCCAATGGCTTGTGTGATGGTCTGTCGGACTTCAACGTTGGTGATGTGTTGGGTATAGGAAATGCACAGAAGTCTTCTGTAGCACCTCATCTCCATGCTTTGTATTCTTCGTTGGAGATCTGCTGTGAGGGTCCATGCTTCGCAAGCATATAGGAAGATGGAGATGACCAGAGAGCGCAGCAGTCTTACTTTGGAATGTAGACTGATGGTTCTGTCTTTCCAAATGGGCTTCAACCTTGTCAGGGCAGCAGTTGTTTGTGCGATCCTGGAGAGGACTTCCTGTCGAGACCCATTGTCTGACACAATGGCTCCTAAATATTTGAAGCTGTGCACTGTGTTGAGGGATTGGCCTTGTACTTTGATGTCTGTGTTGATGCCATTGGTGTTGTTGGTCATCATTTTGGTCTTCTCCGCACTTATTTCCATTCCATAAGCTCTGGAGGTGGTGTCAAGCCTCTGTACAAGCTGTTCAAGTTCTTGTTCCTCTCCAGCCAATCCATCAATATCATCCGCAAAACGAAGATTGGAGATTGCTCTGCCCCCTATGCTGACTGTGCCTTCGTGATCTGCAAGAGCATCTGACATGATGCGCTCTAGGAAGATGTTGAAGAGTGTTGGAGAGAGTAGGCATCCTTGACGCACACCGATTGTTGTTCTGAACCAGTTCCCGATGACGCTGTTATGGAGGACTGCACTGGTAGCCTTGTCATACAGGCTTTTGATGACTTCTATAATTTTAGGGCTGATGTTGTACACTTTCATGGTTGCCCATAGAGCTGCATGCCAGACTCGGTCAAATGCCTTCTTGAAGTCTATGAACACATGATATAGATGTTGTTGGTGCTGTAGGTATTTCTCACAGATTATTCTGAGGTTGAAAATCTGTTCAGTGGTACTTCGCCCTGCCATGAATCCTGCTTGTTCTTCAGCTATGATTTGTTCAGCTTGTGGTTTCAACCTGTTGAGTATTATTTTCAGGAGGACCTTGCTGGGATGGCTGATGAGGCTGATGGTGCGGTAATTTTCACACTCCTGAAGGTTACCTTTTTTGGGAAGAGTGATGACAAGCGACTGGGTCCATGGTGTAGGCCATTCCCCACTCTGCCAGATCTTGTTGCAGATAATGGTGAGAGCATCAGTCATCGCTTCTCCTCCTGCTTGTAGCAGTTCCGCTGGTATGTTGTCCACTCCCGCTGACTTCCCTTTCTTCAGCGATTGCACTGCTGCCTCAACTTCTTCCCGGAGAATTGGGAGGATTTCTTCTTCTTCTCTGTTCTCGGGACATGCTAGAACTGATGGGTCTCCATTTGGTGTATGGTTGTAAAGGTCAGAGCAGTACTCTGTCCATCTGTCCAAGACTTCTTGTTCTTCTGTAAGGCAAATGCCAGACTTGCTTTGGATAGTGGAGACTTTGGGCTGTTTAACACTTGTCAGCCGCTTCACAGTGTGGTAGGCCTTCTTGCTGTTGTTCTTGTTCAGATTGTTCTCTATTTCCTGGCATTGATCTTCTATCCAGTTCTCCTTTGCTGTGCGCATGCCTTTTCGGATGTCATTGTTGATTTTTCGGTAGACATCAGCTCCTTGTGAGGTGTTCTTTTTCTTTTTTAACTCTCTTCGTTTATCACACAGATCCAAAAGTTCAGGTGTGATCCACGGCTTCTTCTTTGGTCGGTGCTTGCCAAGGATCTCAGTGGCGGCATCTGTTACAGCTGAGTTGAAGGTATTGGTCATGGTGTTGACATCTACTTCGCCTGCCCCCAAAATAAGCAGTGGTGCAAATTTCCCTCCAATTGTGGCCTGAAATATTTTTGCCACCTCCGGGTCTTGCAGTTTGTCCAGGTCGAACTTCAGCCTAGTGCACTTTGCTGTATTTACTCTCTTCAAATGGAGCCGGAAAGACATCATCACGAGATCGTGGTCACTTCCAATGTCTGCTCCTGGAAAAGTGCGTGTCCTGCCAATGTTGATGCTTGATCTGAAGCGTTTCTTGACCATGATGTAGTCGATCTGGTTGTGATGTTCCCCGCCGGGACTGTGCCATGTCCATCGTCTGGATTTTTTGTGGAGACCAAGCGTGTTTGCCAGTACCAGATTGTTGTATCTGGCAAACTCCAATAGCCTCAGACCCCTGTCATTTGTCTCGTTGTTGCAGTGGGGTCCGCATGTGTCTCCCCAGTTGTGGTGCGCATCTTGGCCAACCTTGGCATTCCAGTCGCCTTGCACTATGACTATGTCCTTCTTCGGCACTTGGTCAAGGACCGCCTGTATATTTTCATAAAAATCCTCCACTTCGCTGTCTTCATAGTCTGATGTTGGTGCATAGGCCTGGATGATGGTAATGTTGAAAGGGGTTGCTCTCAGACGGATGGTAATGAGTCTACTGGAGACTGGGTGGCAACCCATGACAGTGGCTAGATTGTTCTTGTGGACCAAGAATCCAACGCCGTGTTCGTGCCTGTCATCTCTACCGCTGAAATAGAGCTTGTGGCCTTTGTCAGTCGTTGTTTCACCTAGGCCTTTCCAGCGCAGTTCGCTGATACCTAGAACGTTCCATCGATAGTGGTCCAGCTCGTGGGCCAGTTCTTCTAATTTTCCTTCCGCAGTTAGGGTCCTGACATTCCAGGTTCCTATGACGATGTTGTTTCTCGTGCGGATCTTGCTAATTTGTCCATCAGTAGCATACTTTTCACCTCCGTCCTGGTGGCCAACGGAAGGCGCGGTCCTTGTGTAGCCGGGCGACGACCGATCCGGCATGGAATTAGTGGATAGCCTCATCATGTGTTGTGTCTTGGGCAAAAAAAGACCTGGCAGGGCCCAATCCTCTCCAGGCTGTTGGCCACAGCCGAAATCCACGAATACAGTGTGGCTCGCCTTGGCCCTGAGCACGTGGTCGTTGAACCTGTAGTAACGTGAGGTTCCTCCGCCCTGGCCGGTGACTTCTGTGTAGAAGACTTTCGCCCAGTGATGCCGTGCTAACATCACCCCTGTTAGTCGCCTCTTACGACACGCCGGGAAACGTTGGGTCTATTCTATTTGCCCGAACCCACAGAGCATCCTAAACACAGTCTTTGAAAATAGTATTTAGAAGCTAAGATGCGCAATATTCTTTATACGATTTAGCATACATTCCACACGACAGAACTCTTGCTTAAGAAACCTTTGAGACAAATTCAGTGTTAAAATCGTACTGAACATCACAGTCAGTGAGTCCGTCAGTCAGTCTCTCTCTCTCTCTCTCTCTCTCTCTCTCTCTCTCTCTCTCTCTTTCTCTCTCTCTCTCTCTCAGAGAGGAGAACGCAGAACCCCCCACCCCCACCCCCTTCACTCCCGTCCTCTTTATAAAAAACAAAGCTTCCACTTTGTTTAAAAAGAGGGATGATAATTTATTCATTTATACCAAATTTAAAGTAAAGATTAATTCTCTGGAGCTAAACTTATTTCAAAGAGAAAATGAAATGAAAGAGAAATCTCTTCTTTTTTTTCTTCTTTTAAATTCATCAAAGGAATATTGTCGAGAAACAGAACCACAAAAGGGTAAGGAACAAGATCAGATTTATGATTTAGAGATTGTATCAGATTGCCAATATTATGCATGCATGAAAGCTTCTGCCAACACAGCACAGCCACAACACAACACGACACGACACAACGTAATACAACAAATACCAACAATAATTTTTTTTTAAACACTTAAAACGATACCAGAACAGATATTTGGAGATCGGGTAGTGAGCGGGAATAAGGAATGCACAGGTTTGGGGTTTTTATGTAGGAAAAAGACTTAACGAACATAGACTTCAAATTCATGAATTAGAACGATAATTTTGTAATACGGAAGCCCAATTCATTTTTCTTTTAAAACTCAAACACAGTAAACGCACACAAGCACGGGCGCGTGTTCGCACTCTCCCCCTCTTCCCCACCCACCCTCCATTCTTCACCCATATACATCTCGCACAACTGTATCTCATATTCACGTATGCCTTATTGTCCTTGCAAAATAGTTTGTCAAATAACGGATAAACCAAATGAAATTGCCTGCGTTCAAGCAGAATTTTTTAAATAAAAAATGACCATGCTTTAGATTAGTTACTTTCCCACATTGTGGAATTAAATTCTAATTTATGTATCTGTCAGCCACAATGCCACCTCCCTAATCCGTGAACATGAACTCCTTCTACCCGGTGTCACTTAATCCTATCGCTCCATAGTTTCCATGAATATTTCCGTTTATTAAACAAAGTTGTCGTTGGATCAATAAGGACCCTATGTAGAATGGTGAAAACATTGTCCATTGACATGAATACAGACTGTGGTTCTGTTTGAAATTTAACTTGTTGACAGTAATAGTAATTATTGTTGTCAATATTTCCTTTTAAATATCACACCAGCAAACAATGATTCCCTGTTGCGCACAAAAATGTAAAAGTAAACACTTTTTTTTTGTAATCATTTCCTAGGAGAACAGAAGCATTGGGAACTTCCCTTTTTCTCAAGGTCAGCCTTATGACCGCGGTGTCCATCTCTAGCTGCTTAACCTTTACCAGTTCAAACTAGAGCAGCTACTAATAGTGGGTCAACGTGCTCTTGTGTACTGTTTCGTTCTTTCACCCGCTTCACACACTTCCAAAACGAAACCAAAATGTAATTTGGTCAGAGCAAAAATATTGTGAGCGGAAAGACAGAGAGAGAAAGAGAGAGGGAAAAAGAGCCAGACAGACAGAGACAGAGGCAGACAGAGACAGAGGCAGACAGAGAGAGAGAAAGACAGAGAATTACCTTGGCAATGTCGCCAACAGGCACATCATCCGTTATGCGGTAGTGTGTTTGGGTATAGTCTCATGCGCAAGCGACACTAATAGCTTTTAAGAGCAATATAACAGGCATACGACGTGTGAAGGGCCTGAGATCCGACTAAGTAGCAAAAAGCAAAATGGAATGCCTTTCTTTCTCAAGCCTTCGAATAATTGAATCACGCCGTCTGCAAATCCTAACTGCATTGTATGGATACGGTTTCCAAAAGGATGAACACTCTTTTTCGGGACGTAGTCTCTCTCTCTCTCTCTCTCTCTCTCTCTCTCTCTGTCGAATCCTATCTATCCTATCCTATCCCGTAACTCGAAGGTCGTTGGGGCACAACAGATGATTGTTTAACAAGCGTACTCCATCTTTCTCTGTCGTCAGCAACACTCATGGCTTCGCTCAGTGGCAAGCCAGTCCATTTTCGAATGTTGTCCTCCCACCTCTTTTTCTGTCTCCCTCTTCTTCTGCCTCCTTTCACCGTACTTTGCAGGAATGTCTTTGCAAGGCCTGATGCTGTGGTGACGTGGCCATACCATCGGAGTTTCCGTTTCTTCACCACTGTGAGCATGTCATCGTGTTGTCCAACAGGGACGAATACACCAGCGCAAAGCGAATACACACAGATTCACAAACTCCTGAACACCATACAGACGCTCATATACGAACATGTACGCGCAGCCTACGTGCCGCTGCCACACATAAATATCATCGTCATCATCATCAACAACAACAACATTAACATCAACACCATCATCATCATGTCAACACACATAATTATAAATCCCATCCAACATTTACGTTCTCCTTTATTCTCCTCTCTTTGTTTTTTCTTAGAAAAGCATTTATGAGGGTGTCCACATAGAAGGTTATAGTACCCTTTCTCTATCTCTGTCTCTTTCTTTCTGCCTCTTAATATATGTAGCCTCAGGTCCCTTTTCCGTTGTACCGGTGTGACATCGTCACAGTTCCTAGTATCTTAGCTGGGCTGGGAGCGAATGGGAGCATTCTGATTGGTCGACGCGTTACAAAATTCGACGCATGCGCACAGTGCTATCATAGTCTTCGTAAGGGTTAGGGTTAGGGTTAGGGTTTGGGTTAGAGTTAAGAGTTTAGGGTTAGGGTTTGGGTTAGGGTTAGGGTTATGACGCCTAAGAACTTCGTGAAAAAGCCGGCCCGACATGACCTGGCGCATGCGCAAATGCGCTCGGATAAACTAGGGTACCCGGAACTTAAAGGATGTGACACCGGGGGTCCTAAGATTGTGCTCAGTTGTGTCAGCCGATGCGCTAAAAAAAAAGCTGCAAGACTAGTGAGCGCCTCAGGCGCTTATGATGATGATGCTGACGATGACCAGGAGAGGATTTCCTATCGGAAACCATTGTCTGATACAATGGCTCCTAAATATTTGAAGCTATCCACCGTGTTGAGGGATTGGCCTTGGACTTTGATGTCCGTGTTGATGACATTGGTGTTGTTGGTCATCATTTTGGTCTTCTCTGCACTTATTTCCATTCCAAAGGCTCTGGAGGTGGTGTCAAGCCTTTAGGTCAGCTGTTCAAGTTCTTGTTCCTCTCCAGCCAATCCATCAAGGTCATCAGCAAAACGGAGGTTGGAGATTGCTATACCCCCTATGCTGACTGTGCCTTCGTGGTCTGCAAGGTCATTTGACATGGTGCGCTCCAGGAAGATATCGAAGAGTGTTGGAGAAAGTAGACATCCTTGACGCACGCCGATTGTTGTTCTGAACCTATTCCCGATGGCGCTTTTGTGGAGAACTGCACTGGTAGCCTTGTCATGCAGGTTTTTCATGACTTCAATAATGTTGGGGCTGATGTTGTACACTTTCATGGTTGCCCACAGGTCGGCATGCCAGACTCGATCAAACGCTTTCTTGAAGTCTACAAACACATGATATAGATGTTGTCGAAGCTGTAGGTATGTAATTCGCAGATTATTCTGAGGTTGAAAATCAGCTCAGTTGTACTTCGCCCTGCCATGAATCCTGCTTGTTCTCCACCTATGATTTGTTCAGCTTGGGTATTCAACCTGTTGAATATTATTTTAAGGATGACTTTGTTGGGATGGCTAATGAGGCTGATGGTGTGGTAATTTTCACACTCCTGAAGGTTACCCTTTTCGGGAAGAGTGGTGACAAGCGACTGGGTCCATGGTATTGGCCACTACTCTCTCTGCCAGATCTTGTTACAGATAATGGTGATGGCATCAATCATCGCTTCTCCTCCTGCTTCAAACAATTTTGCTGATATGTTGTCCACTCCCTCTGACTTATTCTTCTTCAGCGATTGCACTGGGTCTCCGATTGGTGTTTGGTTGTAAAGGTCAGAGCAGAACTCTGTCCATCTATCCAAGACTTATTGTTCTTCTATAAGGCATATGCCAGACTTGCTTTTAATCATGAAGACCTTGGGCTGTTAACACTTGTCAGCCGCTTCATAGCCTGGTAGGCCTTCTTGCTATTGTTCTTGTTCGGACTGTTCTCTGTTTCCTGGCATTGATCTTCTATTCAATTCTCCTTTGCTGTGCGCATGCTTTTCCGGATGTCACTGTTGATTTTCCAGTAGCAATCAGCTCCATGTCATGTGTTCTTTTTCTTTTTCAACTCTCTTCGTTTGTCACACAGATCCAAAAGTTCAGATGTGATCTACGGTTTCTTCTTTGGGCAGTGCTTGCAAATGATCTCATTGGCGGCATTTGTCACAGCTGAGTTGAAGGTGGTGGTCATGATGTTGACATTTACTTCACCAGCTACCGAAATGAGCAGTGGTGCAAATTTCCCTCCAATTGTGGCTTTCAATATTTCAGCCACCTCCGAGTCTAGCGGTTTGTCCAGGTCGAACTTCAGTCTGCGCACTTTGCTGTGTTTAATCTGTTCAAGTGGAGTCGGAGAGACATCATCACGAGATCGTGGTCACTTTCGATTTTTGCTCCTGGAAAAGTGCATGTCCAGGCGATGTTGACGCTTGATCTGAAGCGTGTCTTGGCCATGATGTAGTCAATCTGGTTGATTATCCCCGCTGGGACACCACAACAAAAACAACAAGAACAATAAAACAACAGCAGCAACAACGACATCAACGACAACACATGATGATGATGATGACGATGATGATGATGATGATGATGATGATGATGATGATGATGATGATGATGATGATGATGATGATGATGATGATGATGCTGATGATGATGATGATGATGATGATGATGATGATGATGATGATGATGATGATGATGATGAAGACAGATGAAGCAAACTCGATAAAACAAGAGGAACACGTAATGAAGCATGAGGCACAGCAATAACAAAATCACTAAATTGCTCAAATTGCGGGGTGTCTGTTTTTTCAGAATATGCAATTAATAATATTTTATTATGTTGCTATTGACAAGACTGTCGCTGCCTTGGCCGTATAACAATTGTCCCTAACAAGCCTCGAAACTTCTGACAGAGCGACTTAAATACATTTTAAAAGATTAAAGTAGCATTGTGGAAGGGTGGTGAACCATTCACTTCTTCAAATTGTTTAATTATAGTGTAAAGTTTCCATGAAGCAGAAATGGATTTCACCTGATTATGAATACACACTGAACAAATCTGTATTTAATTAACCCGGAAGTCATGTTACCCCCGTCAGCTGATGGATGATATTTGCAAGGTTTGACCTGTTGTGCAAAACGGAGTGGAATTAAACATAGAAAGAAGGATGTTTCTGAGTCGAATTTTGCAGTGACTTGAGAGAATCATAGTTACACTAATCGTAAGTTGCAAAAGGACATGTACTTATCGAGTATCTATTTTAACTTAAATTGTCTTGAAAATACGCGACTTTTAACAAATATAAAAAACGGTACAATAGCAATTTGTTTCAGTTTAATTATCTACGTTTTGTTTATCTCTATTTGTCCTAAAGACCGAGGCATTACGATGGCTACTGCTGCACTGTGCAGTTTGCGTTGAAAAGGAACTGAGTAGTTTTGAATCAGGTAGCATATGGGGTAGAGCAATCTCCAAACTCCATTTTGCGGATGACATTGGTGAATTGGCTGGAGAAGAACAAGAACTTGAACAGCTGGTACAGAGGCTTGACATCACCTCCAGAACCTTTTGAATGTAAATAAGTGAAGAGAAGACCAAAATGATGACCAACAACACCAATGGCCTCAACACAGACATCAAGGTCCAAGGCCAATCCTTTAGCACGGTGCATAGCTTCACATATTTAGGAGCCATTGTATCAGACAATAGGTCACGACAGGAAGTCCTCTCCAGGATCGCACAAACAACTGCTGCCCTGATAAGGTTGAAGCCCATCGGGAAAGACAGGACCATCAGTCTGCACTCCAAGGTAAGAATGCTACGCTCCCTTGTTATCTCCATCTTCCTATACGCTTGCGAATTATGGACCCTCGTAACAGACCTACAACCAAGAATACAAAGCATGGAGATGACCTGCTGCAGAAGACTTCTAGGCGTTTCCTATATCCACACATCACCAACGATGAAGTCCGACAGACAATCACACAAGCAATTAGACAACACGATGATATGCTCACAATGGTGAAGAAACGGAAACTCCGATGGTATGGCCACGTCACCAGAGCACCAGGCCTTGCAAAACCCATCCTGCAAGGTACGGTGAAAGGAGGCAGAAGAAGAGGGAGACAGAAAAGAGATGGGATGATAACATTTGAGGATGGACTGGCTTGAAACTGAGCGAAGCCAAGAGGGTTGCTGAGGACAGAGAAAGATGGAGTACGCTGATTAAACGAATGTGGTGCCCCCAAGGACTTTCGAGTTACGGGTTATGATAGGATAAGATAGGATAGTTTTGAATCTCTCAACCGTGATTAAAAGATGGCTTCCTATCTCTCTTTATTCATGTAAGGTGACCTATTTTGATGCCCTCTTTCGAATCATATCTGACCGGTCCTGATTTGGCTCAGAAGAGTCCGCTGGACCTAAAGCAACAATCAATCAATCAATCAATCAATCAATCATATCTGAGGGGTAATAACTGATCTCTCTATACTCGCTTTTTGTACAAGAGCAGCATTTTCGAATCATATTTGATGGACAGTTACCCATCTCTCTATATTTACTGTTTGTGCATGAGCATCGATGAATAATTATTGCCATCATGCTTGGTTGGTTCTAATTCTCTTAATGTATAGAACGCGCAAGAGCAACAATGAGTACTTTCGGGAAGATGGGTAGTTTCCCATAGTATGCATATATCTCTCTACCTTTGCTTTACGCAGTCATAAGCAATAATGAGGTATAAGATCCGATTGTGCAGCTCAGTTATATTAATAGTTTACCGTCACATATATTAGCTATCCGTTTGTTAATAGGTACAGTTTCCAATCTCTCCAATAATGCTCAGTGGTAGCAGATTCCAATCTTTTTCTCTCTACTTTAGGCTAGCGCCGCAGTAGCAGCAGCAGCAAGCGATGGATATTACCAGGCCGGTGCGGTTTCCTTGTAATGAGATTGTTCCAGCCCGCAACGACGGCGCTGCCAGCTCCCAGTGGCCTACCCAAGGTTTGGGCAAAAGAAAAGAAAGCTTCCTTATTCCAGAAAAAAAGAAGTTTTCAAACGAAAAGTAAAGTTTTGTTCTTTTATAGCGCACTTTCAATCAAAGAATTTTTAAATGTACCGGAAAAAAGCATCTCGCCAAACAATTCAAGCTAGAGCCTAGACGCGAACCCCGACTTGACGCTTAATTTAATTAAATATGTTATGGTATTTTAAACTACATTGTTTACGTTCACCAAGGATTCTGTTCGAATAAACCGGTTCCCCCCCCCCTTCCCACCTCACCCCCCCCCCCCCCCCCCCCCATCTCTTCAATAATGATATTGGATGCAGTATATCTACAATTTCGCAAATAACATTCGATTCATTTTCCGTCTTCTCATAGAGACATGCCTTTACATGTTTGAGTGATATATCTGTGTTTTGTTGTGTATGTAGGAGTGCATGTTGGTACAGATCGCCGCGTTTGAGCCTCATTGGTGACCGGGGAAAAGCGCGTATATAAAATCCAGTAGTAGTAGTAGTAGTAGTAGTAGTAGTAGTAGTAGTAGTAGTAGTAGTAGTAGTAGTAGTAGTAGTAGTAGTAGTAGTAGTAGTAGTAAAGATGAATAACGAAAGAAACCTTGGAGGTCCTAGTAATCTACACTCCAGCCCAGTCCAAAGTTCATATTTGACTAGCTTACAAGTCCACGTCGCAAAGAATTTGCTCTAGATGCATGGGGATGTGATGCTCATTGGCATGATTATGAGCTGCTGAGGACGTCAGCAATCATAGCGGACACGCAAATAAAATAGCAGTTGATTGATCTCTAAACCGGCAATAGCGCCTTTTGTTCCTTGAAAGCGCCAAATCTTTCAACCAATAAACTTTAACCAATATCTCATTGTGCCGATATCACTGAAATGACAGGCCTGCGGATTTGCTAAAAAAAAAAAAAAAACTGATTGGAGAGATTTTGTTAAATATTTGGATTTTATTTTTATTTTTTTTATTTCATTTTATTTGTTTATTAATTTATTTATTTGTTTTTGGTCACTGGGAAATATGACGAAATATCTATTAATCGAAAAAAGGCTTCTTGTTAACAGCAATACGAAAACTGCGTATACAAAGAACTTAAAAGAACTGGCCCATGCCTCCTTACAAAACAAACAATAAAACAAAATAAACTAATAATAATTGAGAGGTTAAAAAATACAAACTATGAACGATGTTGCTGTATTTTTACAGGATGGAAGAGGCTGATCATCGAGTCTCCCTGCCGCTCTATTCAGAGGCTTTCAACGGCAGCACGATGACACGCGCGCGGCAGGCTTAAGAAATGAAAGTGAAACCTCGTAAAGGGTATAGCAGACGACACAGTGATCTGTCCAATGGACGAGGCAAGAAGAAAGAGCGTAAACGGCTATGGCTTCGCTAAGTGGATTAGATGATAAAACCAGACTTTAAACCTCCCAAAAAGAAGCAACTGTTGTAAAACTTCAAAAAAAATTAACAGAAATGAAAATATCCCCCAAAGAAAAGAACTGCATGCATGTCAGGGGCTGCGATAGAAGGGGAATGAAGTAAGAGAGGGAGAGGGAGAGGGAGAGGGAGGTGAGAAAAAAAGAGAAAGGAAGAAGAAGATGATGGGAAAGGCGCGTAAGAGAAACAGGAATGAAAGATGAGTACAGAGAGAGAGAGAGAGAGATGATGATAATGATGATGATGATGATAATGATGATAAAGATGATGATGATGATGATGATGATGATGATGATGATGATGATGATGATGATGATGATGATGATGATGAGGAGGAGGAGGAGGAGGAGGAGGAGGAGGACGAGGATGAAGAGGGTAAAATAAAGAAAGAAGAAAGTAGGAGGGGGTGAGGTGAGCAGAAGAAGAAGACGAAGAAGAAGAAGAAACCACCGACAGATAGACAGACAGACAGACATACAGACAGAGACCAAGATGGAGACGACTGATTTAAGAGACAGATACACGTTTCGATTTTTGGGAAAACGCAATTGACGCGGGTGAAAATTGGCGGGGATTTGTCTAAGAGAGTTACGCTAACGAAATTAGCTCTTCGCCAACGAGATACGGTGCAACACACAACTTGTGCATTGCCGTGTTCATTTTACAGATGTTGCTGCTGCTGCTGCTGCTGTTACTGCTCCTTTTGCTATTACTGCTGCTTGGTGGTAGATGTATAAAAAGCACAACTCTCGTATTTGAATAGCTCTGATATTCTTTATAAGAAATCTAGTCAAAACCAAATACAGATTCAATTTGAATCTGTGCAATTGAACAGTTCGTACCCAGTCAGCTCGTTCACTCCCAAACAAGGCCTAGTCAACGTTGTTTAATTTCTACAACTTTATTCAGCAAAAGCGCATTTAGCACCAAGAATTACTTTCAAATTAAATTCACAACACGCAATCACCTTATTAATATCCTCTGTACATTGTAGAAAGACTCAGATTACTCCAGAATAACGTCATCAATGACCAATCAGAATAAAGATCGTCACAGGAAATACCTCGTGTGTGACGTCGTAGAATGTTCTACACACTTCGGATAGCTATATACTTTGACTACATGCATCAAGATCTCGAGAAAAAAAATAATTCCGGTGGCAAATAAACAGGCCCTAGAAAGGTCTTGACATTTCCACAACAAAATCAACGGAAGAACACAAAGCTGCAAAGCTTTTTCCGTCAACAACATCAATATAGAAGCAAATCAACGGTAAATAAATGTAATCATTGAAATTCCGTGTGCCCCCCACCCCCCCCCCCCACCACCATCCACCCACCCACCCAAAAAAGTGTTGGTAATTATCTTAATAATGTGCGTCTCAACTTTTGCAAGACAAAAAACTTAACACTATAATGTAAGTGTCGAAGACTGCAGACTCTGCAGTGTAACCATATCCATTGTACACGGTGGTTATGTCCATCTCGTTATATTAAGGCGCTACAATGTGGCTGCTGTGCTTTCGCTGGGAAATGGCCTGAGGAAGGGGAGGGGGGAAGGGGAAGATGTTTACTTTAAATCCAAACTGAAAGGGTTGAGCAAACAAAGGTATCTAATATCGAATTATATTTCACTTGAATTGTTGTTCTGCGGTGAGTTTTCAGAGTTGATGAATTCGGTTTTGTAGGCTTACTGTTCGGATATTCATCGGGTATTTGTATGTTCGGATGTTGAAATTTGGTTGCAGACAATCTAAAATGTCAAAACCAACAGTTGATTTTTATCCCGATTTCTGTAATAGCAAACTTATCGATCGCCGCGCTTTGAGTTTGATTAGAGGAAAAGCGCGTGGAAGCATCCTATTATTATTATTATTATTATTATTATTATTATTATTATTATTATTATTATTATTATTATTATTATTATTATTATTATTATTATTCAAGAACAAGAAAAAGGTGTGTAGAACAAAGGAAAAACTTAAAGAGAGTTTGCAGAAGATGGAGGGAGCGGGGGAGGGGAGGGGGGTAAAGTAGTGTAATGTGAGAACGGAGGAGGGGGCAGGAGGATGAGGGAGGGTAGGGGTTGTTGAATGGATATATATATGGGGGGTCTTGTGTGGACATCTCTGCGGCATTTCAAGACTTTGGAAAGCAAGATGGACATTGGTGTAAACCGTTCGATGCTGCCTAAAGCTGGGAAGCAATTTAGGGGGCAGGGAGACGGCTGAAGGCTTGGCCATGTAATTGGTACTAAATCAACCTGCTGTGGAAGCTGTCCAGCGACGGCCTTTTACCCACATCGACACCATCATTGGCAACACTAGCTCACGGGAATGGCTGCACAAAAAGGCGGGGATAAAGAAAGTAGAGGCTGGGGAGATGAAGACGGAGATATATGTAGGAAATATAGATAACTGGAGCCCAGAGAGAGAGAAAGAGAGAGAGGGGGAGAGATGGAGAGAAACAGACAGACACATAGACAGACAGAGACAGACAAACAGAGAGATAGATAAACAGACAGATAGATAAACAGACAGAGAAAGGGATAGAACAGAAATTAACACAGAGAGAGAGAGAGAGAGAGA
>CM072511.1:121389357-121501857 GCA_036898135.1 Oncomelania hupensis | reverse complement strand
TGTGTTGTTGTTGTTTTTTCCAAATCTTAGTTATATTGAAACACTCTTCTATTACCAAGATAAACAAGTGATAGAGTTAGATCATCATCCTTTCAGTATTCTACAAGGACGATTACAGATTTGAAATACAAAAACTGCAGTTTCAGTCCTTTTTTCATCTAAATACTTTCAGCTTTCTTTTAGGTCAAGCAATAGTTTCCAGCTCTCGTCTAAGACATCTTTCTTTCTTCTCTTTCTATCCACACTACAAAGTTGTCTCTTTTTCTATCCAAAACGCGACAAAGTTGCATCTCTTGTATTCAAAACACGACAACGTTTTTGGCCCTCTTTCAGTTTCCAACACACCTTCTGTCTACAACCAAAACTACAGGTTTCACACTCGATCAAAAAGAAACAATACTGATTTCAGTTGGTTTTTTTCCACCCCAACACTACTTATAGTTCTCGGCAGTTCTCTCCCTCTTTCTCCTTTCAAACAACTGTCCAAATCTCCAAAGGCAAAAGAGCGTTCACGAACTAGTCCGTTCCCAAGGGAATTGGCGAGGCGAAAGGGAACGATATAAATTTTCCAGATAAATTTCTTTCCTGTGTGCAGCTCGGTTCTGTGCTTTTCTTTCATTTAAGGCTGGTTCACGAGCACCTTGGATTGCAGCACTTGTCGGTAAAGACGCCACAAGCCTACAGCGTCGCCATCATGTATCTGCACACAAAGAAACAAACACATACAGATTAAATAATTGTGGCTTTTATATATTGATTTGTTTGTTTACTGTGGTTGTGTGTGGGTGGATGAGGAAAGGGATTGCGAAATAATATTTATTTAGGTATTTCGAATTATGTATTTATTCAGTTATGAAATTGTGAACTCTCTATCTTTCTTTTTCTTTCTATCTTTCTTTCTTTTTTTCTTTCTTTCTTTCTTTCTTTCTTTCTTTCTTTCTTTCTTTGTCGTCGTCATCGTAATCACCATTTGTTTGCTTGGCTTGCCAGTTTGATTATTTTTGTGTTTGTACGAATACCTATCGATTTATTGCAAGGATATTCTTTTGCCTTAATTAAAGACCACGTAATTAAGTCAGCCTTGATGCAAATGCGAGCAAACACACACACATCACCCAAACGCAGATATCTCAATACACACGCGAACACACACAGAAAGAAGAAGAAGAAGAAGAAGAAGAAGAAGAAGAAGAAGAAGAAGAAGAAGAAGAAGAAGAAGAAGAAGAAGAAGAAGAAGAAGAAGAAGAAGAAGAAGAAGAAGAAGGAAGCCGTTGTCTCTTCAGGTGTCTGAGAAAATACTTGATGGTCGTAAATTTGCCAGAAGGCCGATTTTAACAGTTTGCCTTAGTTTCAGTTCGTGTGAAAAAAAACGGATGCGTAAGAATATTTTAAGAGGGCACGAGAAAATATTCTAAATAACACAACATAAGTAAACTTATTGTTTAAAATCCACCGTCGCTTTCAGTCCGAACAATTCTGTCATTGTTGAAGGTACAACTATGAATGACGGAAAGATTTAATGAATGAATAATAAGGCATTTAACAACCCAGGGTTAAAAGAAAATGACAAATAAGAACGTCCAACATTATGGCGAGAAATATTGGTAATTTTAATGCAATGGCTATTTCATGCAGTCTTAACACTGTGTTTCCGTTTGCAAACATCTACTCAGGTCTTGATATTGTAGAAGAAGACTTAACAAAATACAGGCAGTAGACCTTTTTCAGTTGTTGGGGCTATCAATGATAATGTCATTCATTAACTCTAAGGTAAATAAGGCATCAAAAAAACATCACTGCCAACAACAAATACCAATAATTTCGCGATAGATGATGATGATGATGATGATAATGATGATGATGGAGGTGATGATGATGATAATGATGATGACGACGGCGACGACGAAGAAGAACAAGAAGATGATGATGGCGTTGATGATGACGATGACAACGAAGAAAAAGATGATGATGATGATGATGAGGAGGAGGAGGATGCTGGCGACGAAGAAAAAGAACAAGAAGATGATGATGGCGATGATGATGACGACGACAACGAAGAAGAAAAAGAAGAAGAAGAAGAAGAAGAAGATGATGATGATGATGATGATGATGATGATGATGATGATGATGATGATGATGATGATGATGATGATGATGATGATGATGATGATGATGCCAACGACGAAAACTAAGACGATTACGACGACAATCATAGCAACGATGAAAGGACAAATCGGAAGAAGTCGGAAAAGACAAAAAGCACAGATCAGAACAATGATATCTCTCATTGTGAGGTTTTTATTTCCTTGAAGTGTGGATGGAGAGTGTCCAACAGGCACACGGCAGGCAATTCATGTCGCCTCCACACGAACGACTCATTCACACAGCAAAATTCACACCACGGCATTCGGCCTAAAAACCCAATCCTAGGACGTGCGAACGGAAGAAATCCTTCCTGATGCCGTATTTCTCATTACATTGGCGTTGCAACAATTGCATGGGTGGTCTATGCTGGCTAGCATTACCTAAACGTGTGAACGAACATTAAATTTAAGATTGATATATGGATTGATTGTATGGGTGATGGTAGTGGATTCAAGGAGGAGGGGGGGGGGGGGGGTAAAGGGCGCAAAAAAGGGGGTTCAAACACATTCACACACTCAACCTCGATCCCCACCCCCATATACCACACAACCCTACACGTTACCCCCACCTCCCACCACACAAACGCGCCATACATACACAACTATTTCATTTTTGAGTTTGACGGTAAGGTTCCCGGTTACATACACGCAACAAATTGCGGACAGGGCAAGGCAAAACACACAAAGGGATATTTTGAGTCTGATTACAAAGCTGCTGCTGTATCCGAATACGTGGAAAAAGAAGCTGTCCATTTCCCATCGATTTGCTTTTTACAGTTTTGTGTTTTATGCTATAATGTCTCCTCTTGCACTCCCAATTAAGCCAACAGCACTAAAAACGACGAACGTGCCTTATGAGTGGACAATGTGTACGTATTCTTCATAAAATGTTAATTTATTCTTTCTTATGTTCATCCATCCATTCATTGGTTCATTCGTTTAATATTTTAGTCAAAATTAATGTATTCGATATTCACTGTGTTTAAACGTTTTACGTCTGTGCATTATTATGTTGCGCTTTATCTTGTATTCTTTTATTCTAGTTTTCTTGAATACTCATTTTGTTAAGACCAATAGTTGATAAATTTCATATTATTAATTTAATATCTTCGTATTTTTCACCGAAACATGAGACAAAATTGACGTTGTATCATCGCATTATCTTTACTGATGGATTTTGAGTATCATTCACACCGTGTGTGCGAAATCAATTTTATAGTATTTTTAAAATCAATGACATAATAAATTCTGACAGCGTCTCTTTAACAAGAGTTATTATTATTATTATTATTATTATTATTATTATTATTATTATTATTATTATTATTATTATTATTATTATTATTACTTAAAGAAAACTGTCCAATATTGACTGACAATAATAAGATTATATCGATCGTATTAATTTCAAGAAGGCTGGTGATTTGCTTTAAGTTACAAATGAAATTCGAGGCCGCACTAAAGCAATAGACCAGAGGAAAGAACAAAAACATAGAAGAATCCGGTTTTATGGAAATGGTTTCGCAAGGTCACGTTGATAGAAATCGTACAGAAAAAACAACAACACATACAGGCCGAAATATTGAAAGAACATGAAAAAACATAAAATATATAAAAGATTAAAAAAACGATACAGAAGAAGAGAAATCTGGAGGCTTGTATAACACACGATAAATTTTCCTGCCTGTTTTCTACGTCCAAGACAGAGAATTATAGCTTCTCTTGAAAAGGAACGGCTGGAATCGAAAACAAGGCAGCCCTGGGAAAAGAGCTTCTTGTTCTGTTTTATACAATAAGGACGGAATGAGAAATAAATAAATAAATAAATAAATAAATCAGAAAATAGACATCAAAAGACAGAATGAGAAATAAATATATGAAAAATGGAGAGAGAAAAACACACCGGCGTTTAGCTCTATTATGGAAGACGTCTTGTCATATGGAAAGAAAAGCGGGTTGGTATGGATTGTGTGTGTGCGTGTGTGTGCGTGTGGGCATGTATGTGTGTGCGTGTGTGTGCGTGTGCGCGCGTGTGAGTGTATATTTGTGTGTGTGCACGTGCGTGTGTGTATTTGTGTGTGTGCGTTTGTTTGTTTGTTTCTTGTGTGTGTGTGTGTTTTAAGAAAGTGGAACGAAGCCCAAACTTACCAACTGCAGATTGTGAACATTTATGAGGAACCATTTAAGAAACATTTTGGTGATTCAAAAGACCGACGTGTATCGCGTTTTTCCTCAAGTTACTGGTCAACAGGATTTTCTATGATTCTAATGTAGACTTCTTGGTGGAACATCTGAAATATCCAGACGGTTGATACTCAATATACTATGTCAGACTTCGGTAATACTCAATGGGCACACGCTAGCAATGTTTCAGGTTAACAACCTCTGGAAAGGTTAGTACTTGGATGGGCGACTGTGCATGGAAGGCAACATTTCTTCCTGGTATAACTATAAGCTTATAAATATGTGTTATTAATAATGAAACACACTTGTCTGTACTTAACTGTTGGTGTATACTCTCTTGGAGTCTCGGGTGATCTGGATGAAAGCATTCATTTAAAAAAGTAGGCCTAAATGAAATCAGACAACTCCTTCAGGTACTACCAAACACCAGCAATAACTAAACGGATAGAATAATCTGTTTACACGTACAGCAAAATACATTTCCTTGAACCAGTGGGGATTGACGTTGCAATTGCGATAATGCGAGTGTAATAAATCATGGTAAAATTAATTAGTATCATCTACGGTGGGGCCATCATAGGCTGTAGTTGCTGGTGTTTCAAAGGTTACAATCGTACGCCGTACCATCAACAGTGGTGTTGAACTCTTTCTTTAGTAATACCAACAGTGAAAGCACCAGCACAAACCAAAGGCGCTTGTATCTGGACACGCGAGCGCCTATGCCTGTGACGCGTCTCCCTTTGGTTATCTATTATAAGGGAGACGCGTCACAGGCATAGGCGCTCGCGTGTCCAGATACAAGCGCCAGTGGTACAAACCATCGACATTCCTAACTCATTATGTAGGGGCGTAGCGTTTTAAGGTTGAGGTTGGTCTAGCTATAAAAAAAAAAAATAACGATGAATTATACTCCTTCTTGTCCTAGGCCTTCCTTTTCCTCTTCCATCGATTTAATTAGTTCCAAAATCTAACAATTCTAATGCAGCCAGAAGCCTTCCGTAATTTATTGTCAGTACTCAATCTTGAATTCAGACTTGCTAGCTACGGCACGCATTCATAAGTACTAACATATTAGCTTATATTACCCCTTCGGATGCGCGTATAAAGTGACGTATAGTCTGTGCACGCACGTATTCCATTGCACTTATTTTAAAAGATCCTTACGTTCATGTCCTATATATGGGTGGGTGCCGGCTACACAAATACTCCCAGCACGCATTAGGCACTTTTTCCCCAACCCCTGTTGACAACTAGCAACGACGAGCCTGTTGATCCTGAGCGTTTACTTGAAGACGAAGAACAACTTAAACGTACTAAGTAGATTTATTTTGGCAAATAACTGTAAACAATTGGTTTAAACATAAATGTATTCAACAAACCATATTATAGTGCAAGGCCAAACATCACAGGCGCACAGAAGCACAAGGTCTAAAGGAGTGCTACCCAAATTATAAATAATGTATTTAAAAAATATCACTAACATCACTGGCGGACGACAGCAAACAGCAGACAAAACCATTGATATAAATGCAAAAAGGAAGCAATTTAGAAATAAACTTAAAAGATAGTTAAATACACAAAACAAGATGAACTGAAACAATTATACATACCTTCACGTTCTAAACGAAGCTGACCGGGAGTTAGTATTTCCATAAGCCTTTCTAAAACATTTAAATCTAAATTAAGTGGAATATTTTCAATCATTTTAACGTTCTATGCCGATTACTAAATTAGTAAACATCGAACAAAATTCAATACAATCATGTTAAAGTACTCCAGAGTTAAGTTTAACTATAATTATATTCCCTAGTCGGCAATCAATCACTCTTACATCTTACATCGCTGAGAACTGTAACTTCGTTCTTTTGTTTAGAAAACATAGTCACAGATTCGCCAGTCCATAGTTTTAATAGAATTATATTTTAATCAATGGAAAATTCATAGTTCTTAATATAGTTGTATTTTTGTTTTGATCTTTTGTATTCACAATTAAAGAAGAAAGTAACTTTGTAGTCACATTTCATTGAACTGCATGCTTAGCCAATGCGATGCTGATGTCGGTGTTGATGCTGATGTTGATGAAGCAGAAACAGCTAGCTTCATATAGGCTACTCGCTGTTAAGTAATGACGGCTGCCATACTGAGCCTATAGGTACGGGTGTTTATGCCTCTACTAAAGTGATCTGTACAATATAAACTAAGTCTCAACTACGGATGGTGGTTGTTCAGATAATCTGCCACACAGCATATCCATTATCGGTTCTACAGCTTTCAGCATACCCCGTCAATCATAGAAGTTGCGAAAAGCGCTGGCGCTACGAAATCCAAGCTATATGGAGCTGCGAAGAGTAAGCTATATGACACTTACAAGATCCAGGTTATCCCTATTACACAGTTTCCATGTAGCCCCGTCATTAAAAGATGTTGTTGATGGGTACAGTTCTGGCAGCGACGAAAAGACGATAGCTTGCGAACATCACTCCAATAAATCGCTCCATTCTCCCTCTGTCATGCTGCAAAGCAATCTCAAGAGCCACCGGTACCCCTCACCCCTCCCCTCTCCTTCCTCAACTATCCTATCCTGTTCCGTGAATCGAAAGTCGTTGTGACATCACAGATGATCGTTTCAATAGCGTACTCCATCTTTCTCTGTCCTCAGCAACCCTCATAGCTTCGCTCAGTGTCAAGCCAGTCCATTCTTGAATGTTGTCCTCCCACCTGTTTTTCTGTCTCCCTCTTCTTCTGCATCCTTGCACCGTGCCTTGCAAGATGGTCTTTGAAAGGTCTGATGCTCTGGTGACGTGGCCATACCATCGGAGTTTCCGTTTCTTCACCACTGTGAGCATGTCATCGTGTTGTCCAATGGCTTGTGTGATGGTCTGTCGGACTTCGTCGTTGGTGATGTGTTGGGTATAGGAAATGCCCAGAAGTCTTCTGTAGCACCTCATCTCTATGCATTGTATTCTTCGTTGTAGGTCTGCTGTGAGGGTTCATATTTCGCAAGCAAATAGGAAGATGGATACGACAACGGAGTGCAGCAACGTTACCTTTGAATGTAGACTGATTGTACTGTCTTTCCAAATGGACTTCAACCTTGTCAGGGCAACAGTTGTTTGTTCGATCCTGGAGAGAACTTCCTGTCGTCCCCGGGACCATGGAAGCCATGCACAGTGTTGATAGATTGACCTTGGACTTTGATGTCCGTGTTGATGCCATTGGTGTTGTTGGTCATCATTTTAGTCTTCTCTACACTTATTTCCATTCCAAAGGCTTTGGAGGTGGTGTCAAGCCTTTGTACCAGCTGTTCAAGTTCTTGTTCCTCTCCAGCCAATCCATCAATGTCATCCGCAAAACGGAGGTTGGAGATTGCTCTACCCCCTATGCTGACTGTGCCTCCGTTATCTGCAAGAGCATCTGACATGACATGATGCGCTTCAGGAAGATGTTGAAGAATGTTTAGAGAGTGTAAGTATATTTGACCCACGACGATTGTTGTTCTGAACCAGTTACCGATGGCGCTGTTGTGGTGGACTGCACTGGTAGCCTTGTCATACAAGCTTTTGATGGCCTCAATAATGTTATGGCTGATGTTAAACACTCTTATGTTGACCCACAGAGCTGCATACTAGACTCAATCAAACGCTTTCTTGAAGTCTACGAACACATGATATAGATGTTGTTGGTGCTATAGGTATTTCTCGCAGATTATTTTGAGGTTGAAAATCAGCTCCATGGTACTTCGCCCAGCCCTGAATCCTGCTTGTTTTTCAACTATGATTTGTTCAGCTTGGGGATTCAACCTGTGGAATATTATTTTTGAGGAGGACTTTGCTGGGATGACTGATGAGGCTAATTGTGCGATAATTTTCACACTCCTGTAGGTTACTAGTTTTGGAAAGAGTGATGACAAGCGACTGGGTCCACGGTGTAGGCCACTCCCCACTCTGCCAGATCTTGTTACAGATAATGGTGAGGGCGTCAATCATCGCTTCTCCTCCTGCTTGAAGCAATTCTGCAGATATGCAATCCACTCCCGCTGACTTCCCCTTCGTCAGCGATTGCACTGCTGCCTCAACTTCGTCTCCGAGAATTGGAAGGATTTCTACTTCTCTGTTCTGGGGACATGCTAGAACTGATGGGTCTTCTTTTGGTGTGTGGTTTTAAAGGTCAGAAGCAGTACTCTGTCCATCTATCCAAGACTTTTTTTTTATCTTGGAGACCTTGGGCTGTTTAACACTTGTCAGCCGCTTCACAGTCTGGTAGGCCTTCTTGCTGTTGTTCTTGTTCAGACTGTTCTCTATTTTCTGGCACGGATCTTCTATCCAGTTCTCCTCTGTAGTGCGCGTGTCTTTTCGGATGTCATTGTTGATTTTTCTGTAGGCATCAGCTCCTTGTGAGGTGTTCTTTTTTTTTCTTCATCTCTCTTCGTTTGTCACAGGGGTACAAAAAAATTCAGTGGTGATCCATGATTTCTTCTTTGGGCGGTGATGGCCAAGGATCTCAGTTGCGGCTTCTGTCACAGCTGAGTTGAAGGTGATGATCATGGTGTTGACATTTGCTTCACCAGCTCCCTCAACTACCCACCCACAACACACACTCGCAACCGCCCTCCCCCATCTTATTTTCTTACTCGAGGTTTCTCTAGATTATTACACATCATAGTTAAAGAACTGCGACGTCCCCCCCCCCCTAATACATTACTAAAATAAACGTTTATTTCCTTTGAATTATAGTATAAACAGAGGTCTAGTCTGCGTACGCATTTATCATATTTATTTCATCTTTCTAATGTAATGTTTTTTTCCAGATTAAGAGCTTCTCAAGGCGTGGAACGATACAGGGTCGAACTCAAGCATCCCGATGCGCCCATTTGCAGTCTTTTGGGCGCGCCGTCTGACGTCCTGGGCAACAGCGTATCGGGAGAAGTACTTATAGTGCTTGCTGGGTGTATTTGTGTAGCTCGCACTCATCCGTATAGGACATTGAGCATCAGGATCTTTAAAGTTCCTCCGTGCGATGGAATGCATGCGTGCACAAACTAGACCTAGCTCGGATAATACGCTCACCCGAAGGAGCAGCATGCATTTATCGCAAAAGATTCTGACGCTCATGTGCTAGACGGCACAAAAACGCATCCTGCAATCACGCCGTCATGTCCTAGCATTCCCCTTGTCATGAGTGGGAGCTGTTCTTCGGCGGTCGTGTTTTCGCTTTATAAAGCAAACTGAATTTGGCCCGGAAGGGTGACGAATAGTATCCAGAATCCAAGGTTCTATTACTGTAGTTCTGAAGCCAGTTCCCCCATTCTCACGTACCCCACTCAAGTTTTCATCCACCCTTTCTCTTGACCCAGTGCAGCGTCCTAAAGTTTCGTCTGCTGAAATCAGTAGATGACGTAATGGCTCCCGTGAAAGCTCACGAGAAGGCGCAGGTACCCACAGTTAGACACAGTCCTACTATAGTCTAAAGTAATGTTTCACTGCTTGCATCAGCTGCAACCCCTCCCGTGCGGTTAGTAGGACATCTAACACAGCGCCTAAACTTCAACTAACTCTGCACCCTACGCATATGGCGTCACAGCTGCGAATTTCGTGTAACTTCGGCTGTGGTTATACTATCAAAAAAGAATCATAAATTGCTTCATGCTCACTTTAAAGCGCCGCAATATTACTGCTGTGGCAAACTCTTAACAGCGATAGGGCGTGGCGATTTGGGCGTCTTACGGAATCACCATCCTGGACTGTTAATAATATTGGCTCAGTTAGCTCAGATAATGAGTGCCAGCTTGACAGGCGATAATCCATAATAACTGCTCAATCCAGACCGTTCTGTACCAGTCTGAAGACCTACGTTAATTGGACATGTTGTTAAATCACTGCCTGAACTAAAAGAGGGTTAAAACAGTATTCCGTTCATCCATTCGCAAACACAATCTGACATACTGAATCCAGCAGCTGAATTCTGTTTTCAAAACTTTTTTTTTTTTACAAAACAGAAATCATAATTACATTGTATATGTGTGTTGAATACCTCACTTTCACCTAAGTTTTTATTAAAATCAAAGATCTGCTAGTAAATGGATTCAGATAAATTCTCCCTGCTTTTGCTTTTTTGGACATTCTTGTACATTTTAAAGACTACTAATACAAATTTTATAGAACCCATAGTTACATCTTCTAATTTAGTTCGTCAATCAATTAATTTATGATATGCATTAAACTCCGCTATAAAGATGTTCAACAACAAATATAGATATTGTGACGGTGGGTCTATTGTTACTGCGCTCTGCACAATGGAATGCTATTACCCACTCGTCTTTGTCTTCGGGGATCGGCTAGTGTAATCACCCTATGACTAATCTTAATACATTTATATGTTTAGCTCGATCTGTGTGCGGATAGGGTTATAGAGATATGGAGAAAATGGTAAAAGATTCACTGGCACATTAGCTCTGGCACGGCTATGAAACATAGGTAGTCCAGCCACTTGTTAACAGTAAATATCACACATTTATTTTCTCTACTCTATACATAATTCCCTAAACACTCTATTAACTTAAATGTCCAAATTCATTTTGCATAGTTCGTTCCTTGATGGGTCTATGTTGCTACTGTTCTTCATATTGGCTACTGTCTCATCATTGGGCTAATTGTTCTGGTTGGCCTAATGTTTGTTTTCAGGAGAGTGGACTACCGCACAGTCCTTCTAGATCAGTGTTAGTGCTTTCTTCTTGCACTTAGCTGATTCGTTGAGGTGTGGTGATGGTGTCTCCTCCTTGGTTGTTGACTATTGGGCTATCGGAGCTCAGTGCTCGATGTTCCACTGCAGGCCGAATGTCAGGGTTGACTCTTAGTGGTCTATTTCCTGCATCGGACTAACAAGCCTGCTCGTCTGCATAAGACGAGTTTCTGCAATGCCTTGTTTAAAACGGGTGTGCAGAGCGTCTCACTGATGGCAGAAACAGCCCTCGGTGATCGCTCCACTTATACAAACAAGGGACGATCAACTTCTATGTCCGGGGTCCACTGGAATCTCCAACATACTTCCTATACATATACATACATCTGGCCAAACTAAACACATGGAGAAGTAATTAACAATATACACATTCTCCGGTACAGCCACTGGTCTGCAATAATACACATAGGAGAAACAACAGTTGGAAAGTAGAGGCTACCTCGTGGTTTCGAAAACCGGTCGCGGGTCAGCCACGTGGTCAAGCAAAGTTTGACTACCATTCACAATGATAAAACATGGCAAGACTTCACAAAAATTAATGTGGGGCCGGGTAGCTCAGTTGGTAGAGCGTCTTACTAGTAACCGAAAGGTACCTGGTTCGAATCCCGGATTGGCCAATGTGTGACCATATTATTTTCCCCTTACCATCAGCAGGTTTCGCTGGTGTCAGAATAATGTGACCAGTAGTCGCCTATACGCTTCGGTGTCGTGTTACTATAATCTACAGTTACAAACATAATCCAACAATATTATCAATAAATCGTGATGAAACAAAAGATTGGTAATTTACCTTCTTGACTATGTCAGGTTGTGGCTATACTGCGATGAATTTGATTTTCACCCGTCACCTGCTTAGTCTTCAGCTAGAGATATCTTTCCGCGTGCGTCCTTCTCGGTTGAGATTTAGACAGAGAATGACTACCTAAGGTAGTGGTCAGCTTAAGCCCGCAAAAATATCATGAGACCTGAGCGCCTCCTAGCGGGGGTGGCGTCTGTATGTCAGCGGGATGAGGTCACTGCCTACCTGAGCGAGAATTAGCTTACACATGCTTAGCGCAGTCCTTTACTTCTTTCCTCTTCTAGGCAGCAACTTTAATTTACAAAGGCTACAGCAGGTTGAACTATTTCAGGTAAGAAGCCTTAGTGCAGGGTCTAATGAACCTATTGTGACAGATATCATTAATTTTGTTTTAATCTATATCACTGGCCCGCAGGGAGATTGTCATGCCTGGTTACTGGTTGTGGCACCTTCTCATCTTCGTCATGTACGGTAGGTCTAACTATTTATTTGCATGTACAATAGTTATCATCCAAATTTCTTTGGATTTTCAACGGTCGAGAAGGAGATCTATGTTTGGTAACTGCATGGTTAAATGTAAAATGCAAAACGTAATATGTATTACACAATATTATGTATACATTTATTTATTTAATACATACAGCGCTTTTCCAACTCAAGAACGTCTCAAGGCGCAGGTCGATAACAGATCGAACTCAAGCCGTCCGAGGCGTCCATGTTGCTGTCTCGCGTGCATCATCGTCTGATTGATGCCCAGAAGTATTAACACTCATGCGACGCCGCGGCGTTGAAAGAAACCTGGAAGGAAGTTTGGGCCTGGGTGCTAGTAGTGATGAAGTCGAGCAATTTGCGGATGGCATAAAAACATCATAGCTTCTCTGTCAAAATCTGTCCCGACTCCTTTGTCCCCAAACACTCCCTTCAGGCATCCGGGCGAAGCGACGAGGGGCAGAGACGGAAAGGGGACGAAGGGAGAGAAGTATAGAAGGCAAGAGTGTATACAGAGAAAGAATGTAGATGTGTGAGTGGGTATATAACATCCATTCTTTATTTATTTATTTAAAATTATTATTATTATTAATTATTATTATTATTATTATTATTATTATTATTATTATTATTATTATTATTATTATTATTTTATTGTTTTTAAAATTATTATTTTACTGTTTCTGAAATTACTGTGAGAGAAAATGGAGGGAACGGTTAAAGTAGGAAGAGGCTGGGTGCGTGGGGTGGGGGTGGGTGGGAAGGCTTTGGGTAGACAGAGAAAAACAAGAAAACGAAGAGAGCAAGGAGATAGGATTGGATAAGTAAATGGGGTGGCGTTGGAGGGGGGGGGGAAGGAGGGGGATGGAGGGAGGAAAGGAAATGTAGGTTTTTCTAATACGTCTGAATAAGAATAAATGGGCAAGGGCAAAGGAAAAGAGCTTATAAGAAGAAGTCTCGGAGGTAGACAGGGGCACGAGGGTGGCGGGAAAGGGGGGGAGATGAGAGTTGAACTTGTCTCAGAAGCAGATGTCTGTTGTGAGACGAAGGACGTCAACAGCATCAAACGATCAGAGTTTCCATAAACGCACTGGAAGGGTTGAGGACGGTGGGGTCGCGAAGGGAAATGGGGCGGGTGTGGGTGAGGGTGAGGGAATAGGCATTTTCGTAAATGGCCAGAGGAAATAGGCATTACCATAAAAAGACCGACGAAAACTTGACGTTTACACTCCCCGCCACCGGGAAAACAGAGATAGCCGGGGGCCTTTTTTTTTTTTTACACCCAGCGCTACCAGGGAATGCCTTCATCTCTTTCCCATTCTTCATCGTGCGGGCAATCTTCATATCACTCAACCCCACTTATCGCAGCAACTTTTCTTAGTTCAAACACTTTCAGTCAAGACCGTACTGTAAAACCCAAGCCCTCTTATACATGTAGCTTTTTACCACTGTCGTTTGTCAGCGTGCGTTTTTCTCAGCCTATTACTTTTGGTAGTTTCAAGATTTTTGGGGGCCTTTTAAATTTATAGCGCTTGCCAAAGGGGTCTGACAAACTTATAATAATGTCTGATTCATGCTAATAGCCAACAACAAAAAATAGATAGATGACCATTTGCTTATAATTATATTCACACAGTTTTGTGCGTGTGTCGGACCTAAAGCAATAACCATGTAATGTAATGTAATGTGCGTGTGTCGACTCTTATATTTGCGAAATGTGAAGGTTGTTTGTTTAGTTATTTCCTGTGATAGTGAGTTCACATGGTACATTGCATTTGTTACGTTTGCGATGCGCACGATGGTGCGTGTGAAACGCGCGCGATAGATCTGATCGTTTTATTTTGCAAAGCATTCAATAACAGAGTGTATTTACCATTGATTTGATTTTGCATTGTTGTTAGAAGGAGCTTTGTATAACGTTGATAATTTTCGTTGGTCGATATTATTGGAGAATTCTCTAGAGTTGCGTGCTTACTATCATCGAAGAATCTAGATCCACTATAAGCTGAGAGCTTCTTTTATGATGAAGAATGTTGTATGACGTAAGACAGTGATGAAGAAGTTTATTCCGATTGGTTGTAATGTGCACGCTCGAACATTCTGACGTTATCTGGAGTCTAGAAAAAACTATATAACTGAGGCACTGTGTAGAAAATTGTAGAGAGTTGAAAAAGTTGAAAGTTGTGGACAGAAAGTGAAAAGTGATTGAGCGATTATATGCAGTTGTTGATGTACGCTGAATAAAGTTGGGAAACTTCATACGACGACTCCGTGCCTTGTTGCTGAGTGAACAGGTTGTGTGGATAAACGAATCTGAGTTACTCTTATCAGGATTCAAGCATTGGGGCTGAATCAACTACTGATAGAAAAACACCAAACGAGCGTAACAGCATTATTTTCACTTTAAACAGATAATATGTGATACTGTGTAAACCGTGGTTTCAAACCGACTGAGCTTTGAATATTAGGCGTCTATTCATTCCTATGTAAACAAAACAACTGTACCTATTGCACACACTTTTGCCACGGTGCTATTTTTTAAAGCAACCTTGATGCTATTAGGCTTAATAGGCACACACACAAACGGATTTTAACGATTTACATCAAAACCGTACATTTCAAAGAGGTTATTTTGGAGGGGCAAACCTCACTGTGATTTTAAAAGGATCTGCGACGCTGAAATGTGTGACCTTGCAACCCTTTGAAATATCCGATCTTTACTTAAATATATATATACATTTAAATGTTACTTTCCCTCCTAAGAAGGACGGCATGTAAGGCAAACAAATCAATCATTAATTAAATAATTATTCTCGGGTAAGCAGCTATTGAAAATATGTACCATATAATCATATAAAGTTCAAATACAGATAACTTTTTTCCACATCACAACAACAAGAACATTTTCACATGAATTCTTCATCAAAGTAATTGTCTTTAAAGGCATTGTGTGGGGTGTGGATGTGTGTGTGGGGGGTGTGGGTGTGTGCGTGCGTGTGTGCGTGTGTGTGTATGTGTGTGTGTGTGTGTGAGACTGTTTAACAACCTCGCGTCAAAATTCCATACGTGTTTGTTGTATTAACGTCTTCTTCATCGAGATGATAAGACGCACGCACGCATTCACACACATTTCCACGACATACATATATACCACATACATAAGCTTACGTACAGACATAAAAGCCAGAAACCAATGGCGCCTGACAGGTGTGGGTTCGAGCCAGCATCTGGGCGTTATGTTTCTCCGAATATTATTTACTTTCGACTCGGGCAACGTCTCGGGGATTTTCTCCGGGTACTCCGGTTTGTTCCCCAAGCAAAAATTTCAAAAATTCACAAATAATTTTAGGTAGGTAGGGTTTGGGCGCGCCACTGGCTGCGACTACGCCTTCCCCGGGGGAGGCGGCCCAGAGTTTTCCGATAGAAAGGGATAATAAACTGCAGCAAAAAAAACAAACAAAAAAACAACTTAATTATATTAACTGAGCCACTGAAGAATCAATCAAAGCTTTTGCTAATCTAAAGCATACATCAAAGCTTATGTTATCAATCGTTTTATCATCTCGATGAAGAAGACGTTAATCAAAACAAACAACTATGTTATCAAGGGAATCGATAAGAATAAAATTCCAAAAATTATGCAATGTATGTTGTCATGTGGCTGAATACATTTTGTATTCTGTTTTATTGGTTAAACCAACAGAATCATGAAAATGGTATAGTTTATATGCGAACCCCGACGTACCGGTCCGATCCTTATTCTAAATTCCAATATAATGGGCTCTATGCACAAAGGCGTGGCGGTCACGTGCTGCGGGAATAACACAGCGTGCTCGAGTTTGAAAATGGTAAAGTACTGTGCTGCGTTTGGATGCTCTAACTCCGACGTAAACCCTTAATGCAAAAAAAGAACATTTCCTTTCATCGATTTCCACTAAAAGATGAAATATTGATGAACTCTAAACTGAATGTCAGTGACAAATCGCTCTTTTAAAAAAGCCTGTCCCCTGATAATAATTTGTCTGTAATCATTATTGCACGAATGTGCTATGTTCAAAACATCACAATATCCCAAAATGTCGGTAAAGTTAAAATGTTTAAGCAGCATTGGAGTACACGCGAGCGAGCTAAAAGAAGCCATGACCGCTTTGTTATTCCCGCGCCACGTGACCATGCCACTTTCGCGCGCCGACTTGTGCATAGAGCCCATTGCACCGTGCAGCATTTGTTATTTGATAAATGGTTCATCGTAGATCAATCGATGCCTTTTTGGTAAAACTGGTCGATTACATGTCCAGGGCTAAACAATTGCAAGCATACCAATAATGGGGCGAGTCACGGCCGCTGCGTGCATGGGCAATTAGTTCAACGTGAATTGAGTCAAATATATTGAGCAGTTTGTACTGATCTGAAGCATGAGTGAAATCGATAAATATAAATGATTCCAAAAAAATTCAGCAAATAACTGTGACCTGAAAGTGACATCAGTGTACTAAAACGTCATGCGTGACCTTTGATTGACATTAAAAGAACATGTAACAAGAAAGTAGAATTTGAAAAAAAGAAAACGTAACATGCTCCCACACATCCTTTATATTGGTTTGATTTAAATCTGTTGGAAGAAGAAAGAACGACATTGTCTTGAACTGTGTGTGTATGTGTGCGTGCGTGTGTGCGTTTTATGTGCGTTTGTGTGTATATAGTGTGTGTGTCTATATATGTGCGGGTGTTTTGTGTTTGATTTATAAGGGAGTTTGGTTTCAACAAATGTTTTAGTCAATGAAAACGCATCTGACAAATAAACAATGGTTTACATGATAGGCCACGAGCAAGATTATATAAACCGACATTGTGTACATAAAATTCAACGTAACAATTATTATTAAAACACGACAGACAACAAATTGTTACATACAACTGACGAAACAGAAAGAAACAATCTAGTGAATAAACAATTCAAATATGTAAAAGGTAACATTAATTACAAACGAATAATAAATAGCGGAATAAAATATTTACCTGGATGTCAAAAAATCTATAAACGAATAATTGAATCTTATTTAACCTAATTTGACGGTAATGATTTTTTCAAAAATAAATTACGAATAGAAGTTGAAATATCTAACCCATAATTACGAAAAAGTTTGAAGAAGGAGCATAGAAAGAAATAAAAGATGATGTGAAAATTCGTCGTCTCAATATTAGGCTACCCATGTTCTGCTTCTCGTACTGAACGTTTTAAAAGTTATACAACAGTTATTGTTTTAAGTTAAATTGAATTTCCATTTGGAATATTTATGATGTCATTAATGAAGTCTTTAAACGGTTATTGTCCGATCTGCGAGTCAATAATGTTATTTAAGTTTGTACGTTATTTAAGATGTGTGTATAAGTGCGTGTTTTTGTGTGTGTTTATGGTGTGTGTTTGTGTTTGTGTGTGTGTGCATGAGAACGCGCGCGCGATTGTACGTGTTTGTCAGCATAATCTTATGTCTGGTTACACCTGCCTCCTTCTCTGTCAGTCAGTCAGTCAGTCAGTGCTGAAGTCACCGTGTGTTACATATTCCTGTATGAGCGGAGCCATCACAATCGTATCTAAATTTTCCGTCTATAGGTCACAAAGGTGACTGGACTGTCGTAGACCTTGTCTAAACGGCAGAAACCCCAGAGAAATTCACTTCTCAATTGTATGCAAATGACTCCCTTTCTCGCTTTATCAAAGTACTACCCTCACTCTTCTCCTTGCTACCTCCTTTCCGCCCGTCCTGCACACGCCACGAGTCGCCTTCCTGCACCCCGCAATCCCCTCTTACCCTCTCTTTCTCTCTCTCTCTCTCTCTCTCTCTCTCTCTCTCTCTCTCTCTCTCTCTCTCTCTCTCTCTCTCTCTCTCTCTCTCTCTGGATGAATCAAGGCGTGGGTAATGTGAAATGGTTTATTCGTGATTTTAAAAAAACGATTGCTAGACTGTAGATGGCAAGAATGGAATGATCATGTAAATACGAGTGAACGGTTTGAGTTATACAGATCCTTTTGTAATATGTCAAATGATGTGCCTTTGTATTTGAAATTGAATATGGCTAGACATCTTCAGTATTTAATGACTAAGTTCAGATTTGGTATTTCTGATTTGGCTCTTCATTTTTATAGATATCGGAGTTGCATACTCGAAAACAAATTGTGCAAATTATGTAATCAAACCGAATAAAATGAGTTGCAGTTTATACTTTGTTGTCCCTATTTTGATGATCTACGTAGATAATATATTGCCCCAAAATACTATAGAACCCCAAATGCATTCAGGCTTTCTTTATTGTTGTCATCAAATAATGAAAATGTTGTAAAGAAACTTTGTGCATTTTTGTATAGAGCGTTCAAGGTTAAAGAAACTGTATTTATGTTTTGAAAATTTTAGATATTTTATTGTTTTAATGTATGCTCTGACTTGACTACTGTTGTATTGTGATTCTTGTGAATATGTTGCACACACCCATTCTAAGGGGGCGAAGCCCTTTTTGAATAAACATTCGTATTCGTATTCGTATTCTCTCTCTCTCACTCCCTCACTCTATCTCTCACCAGAAACCCCTTGGAGTCATGAACAATCTTGCCACTGTAGATTGTTCTAACCTATAAAGGGAAAAGTGAAAGCCCCAGTTGAAAACCTGTCTTGACTTTATAGGCATGACTAATTCACTGCGGCAACAGTACTCCCGTTGGGGTGCCGGGGGTTTCAGTATAAATAGTATCCCCACTTTTTGGAAATTTAGTGCTTTAAATTCCCACTGTCGCTGTCTTCCTCATTTACTCTTTCCCATTCCTGCTCTGTCCTATCACTCTGCTATACTATCTTCTTCTTCGCTAGATCAATGACCTACCTTTTTTCTTGAAAACTCTTCCTGGACAAGACTCCTTGTTTGTGTATGGGGTCTGTTGGATCAGCTTGGGAGTGTTGGACGCTTTCTGCCGGGTGGTCACTAGGGCTTCATATGATGTTAGTATTTAGCAATATAGGCATTTTATATGTATATGTTTTGTTGATAATTTATAAAGATGTTTGTATTCTATTTTGTTTTTGTAACCGGGGGTTCGAGTAGTTGGGGTAAAGCCTCAGCCGTCCCCTGTGTGGGATGTCTTTATTGTAAAGTGACTGGCCCGTGGAGGGCATTCAATTTTCCCACTAGGGTTGTTTCAGCAGATCTTTTATGCGGATCGGGGGTTGTCCGGCCCTGATTTGGCTCGGAAGAGTCCGCTGGACCTAAAGCAACAATCAATCAATCAATCACTCTCCAGAAATGCGCTTTGAGCTCGTTTTTACCGCGAATCGCCCTTTATGCAAGGTTTTTCTAAAAAGTTATGATTATTCCTCTCTCTCCCTTCTTCTCCCTCCCTCCCTCCTAGATAGAAAGACGGGCCGAGAAAGAGTGGAAACCTGAAATGATTTCACTAGTGTCTGTGTGCAACTCCTGTAAGCTTATTGTACGTATATGTTTATAAATGGCTATATAATATCAATTGCAGAAGTAGAAATTGTACCGGCATTTACACAGCTCTTCTTACAAGCAATTCGTGTAAAGGAAGCAATCAAGGGACGCACTGACTATACTATACAATAATACTACGGGCTGAACATTATTTCTGTCAATCTGGGCTCAGGAAAAAAACAACAACTCAATATTTCTTTCCCTGTGAAGAGGTAGAAGAAACTGAGTCCTTTTTGGGGTCCAACAAAGGTGCATATCTTTTAAAATCTCCCAAAATTATTGCTTTAAAGTATTACTAAAATAATCTCATCAAACCCCTTTGCAATACCCGATGTTTCGCTTGGCGGTAATCTCGCTAATGCGGAGAATTAGCGCAAACGAAATTGGAATTGATTAACACAACTTGTTGTACAATGAAGAGCACAGGTACACAAATGTTTTAAGACTTTAGCGAAAGCCAAATAAAAAAATTTACACAAACACTAAAGGGAAAACAAAATCTTGTCTCGCAAAACCAGAAAGAAACGAAAAGAAATCCTATAACAAAAAAGCTAGGACATGTTTAATCCTAGCACAATTAATTTGCATTTTCAATGTGGTGTGTGTAGTGTTGCTGTTGTTGTTGTTGTTGTTGTCGCTGTTGTTGTTGATGCTGTTTTCCAGACTAACCTGGAAATAATTTGAAATAGTTGGGAATCAGAATCTCTTCCACTCGGTCTGTCGGTCGGTCGGTCCGTTGGAAACCAAATCTCAAGAACCACAAATCTTCACAAAAACATTACCTAGGTTTAGTACCCTGCCTCCCATGCCATCAAATTTCCTCTATCGCAAGGGTCAAGGTCATTGGAGCCATTTTGTTGCTAAACACGGTTAAAGCTCACAAACGACAGAGGAGATTTTGTTGAGTTTTTTTTTAAAATATAATACAGGTACTTCAGTACTTCATGTCAGTCAATCAGTCGGTCCATCGCTCCGAAGTTTACTTTTCTTTTTTCAAAAGATATTTTTTGCCTTATCTCAAGAACAAACTAAAACCTAAATTCATCATTTTCACTTTGGGGATACTTTAACTCCTTCTATAGCATGTTACATCATTCCTATTTGATCAAGGTCATTGTGCTTTATCATCATCATTTTCTAAACACGTTGTGTGCTCTATCTAAAAATTAGACTTCTGAAAATGCTTATTTTTCGGCCATGTGTGTGAATGTCTGGAAATACGTTTCAATGTCTTACAATCTTTTTTTTTTCGACTAGACGTATAATAGTTATGCATGTATGCACCAAACTGATGGCTTGATTTCCAAATTCACTCACAAGCCGAGGGCAACGGAAACCACACAGAGACCATGAATAGGTTGAAATATTACATTTTCACTTTTTGGGTATTACTGGATTATCTGGTGCATATTCTCACTTATTAATAAAAGGCTATGCCTTGTTGCAGCATACCCAAAAAAAAAAAGATCAACAGCGAGTTTGTTAATGTTCTCAAAGAGGTTTACTGCATGCTGCACTCCGCACGCGGTATGCGTGTGCTCCATAATAAAAGCTGCGCCTGGCCTCACGAGTAAGTTCCCCTCTTCCCCCCCCCCCCCCCCCCCATTTCCCAGTCCCCTATTCGCTATATGTGACGTGGGACTTTAATCTATCTACCTACCTCACGAGTATACGCAACCTTTTGTTGAAACTATTTAGGAGTCAAGACAATTCAAGTCAACGACTCCTTATTATCCTCAATGGAGAATTCATAAAGCCCACTCCACCTCAGTAAAAACGAAAAATTAGAAAATATTTTACATTAAAACAAAAAAAAAATATGCATAAAATCACAAGATAAACATCCAATAAAACTACATGTTTCCAGCAATTAGCATACTATAATTTCTATTTTAAACTATACTCTAACATCAACACACACACGCACATACAAACACACGCACACACACACACACACACACTTACTTCTGACTCTTCCTGGTTGTCTCACCATAAACAAGCACACACGTTTCTACGCACTTCCGCCCGCACAACAAACTTATTGAAAATTAAATTTAGATGACAGAACCACTCGCGCACCCTCAAAACAGGCAACTTGTCCGTTCATTATGACAATATTGACTATGTGGAGGGGGTAAATATAACTATAATAGAATAGTAAATGACACAGAGGCTACACAAACAGGGTGGTTAACGTACCCGCAACAGTAAATTCGTAACTAAAAGTAGTAAAAATATTCCTTACATAAATTTTTTTAAATAAACTAATAACAATAATTAATTAATTAAAACGCAAGCATTAAACCTTCTTCGCTGACCAAATGTGTTCATATTTAGAAATAAACAGTAAAATCAGTTTTGTTTGAATGTTGAATTACAAAATAAATTCCTATCCTATCATATCCCGTTTAGCCAGCGTAATCCATCTTTCTCTGTCCTCAGCAACACTCATGGCTTCGCTCAGTGTCAAATCAGCCCATGTGCGAATTGTGTCCTCACACCTCTTTTTCTGTCTCCCACTTCTTCTGCCTTCTTGCACCGTGCCTTGCAGGATGGTCAGCAAGGCCTGATGCTCTGAAGACATGGCCATACCATCGGAGTCTCCGTTTCTTCACCACTGTGAGCACGTCATCGTGTTGGCTTGTGTGATAGTCTGTCGGACATCGTTGTTGGTGATGTGCTAAGTATAGGAAGTGCGCAGAAATCTTATGCAGCATATCATCTCCATGCTTTGTATTCTTCGTTGTAGATCTGCTGTGAGGGGCCATGTTTCGCAAGGAAGATGGAGATGATAAGGGAGCGCAGCAGCCTTACCTTGGAGTGTAGACTGATGATCCTGTCTTTCCAAATGGGCTTCAACCTTGTCAGGGTAGTAGTTGTTTTTGCAATCCTGGAGAGGACTTCCTGTCGGGACCCATTGTCTGATACAATGGCTCCTAAATATTTGAAGCTATGCACTGTGTTGAGGGATTAGCCTTGGACTTTGATGTCCATGTTGATGCCATTGGTGTCGTTGGTCATCATTTTGGTCTTCTCTGCACTTATTTCCATTCCATAGGCTCTGGGTGTGGTGTCGAGCCTCTGTACCAGCTGTTCAAGTTCTTGTTCCTCTCCAGCCAATCCATCAATGTCATCCGCAAAACGGAGATTGGAGATTGTTCTACCCTCTTTGCTGACTGTGCCTTCGTGGTCTGTAAGGGCATCTGGCATGATGCGCTCTAGGATGGTGTTGAAGAGTGTTGGAAAGGGTAGGCATCCATTATTTTCTTTGTTTATTTTTAATGAGTTATTTATTTGACTGCGGTGCAAACTTCTTCTGACAAAGGCCCCCTGTCATTTATGAGGTTTTAACCAGGACAAAGGGTTCATGTTATCCGCGAGATCATAACCAGACCAAAGTCCTCACTTCAACCACTAGGACATAAACTGAGCACATGCCGCACGCCATTTGCGAAGTTTGTCAATAATCAGGGCAACGACCGCACTTCAGTCAAGAGGTCGTAACTTGGGTAACAGCAGTCAGATTATGAACACTATTAATCCATTCTTGTTTCCTATAGACATCATAGGAGCATATGATTGGCTGTAAAAAAATGATTTTAAGTCTTCAAAGCATCAAGAAGTTAACTTATGTTGCCTTTGCAATCTTATTTACTATTTATTGGAACTACATGCATACATACAATTTTTAAATACTTTGGCATTGAAAAATGTTATTTTAAGCCTAAATGGATATTAGCATTTTATAATCACAGTAATGTGTGTATGTGTGGTGTGTGTGTATGACTGAGTGAGTGAACATTTCTTGACTTGAAATTAGTTCTCTCTTTCTTTCTTCACTCCTTCTTCCCCCTTTTCTTATCCCCTCCATTCCCCCTCCCCCTCCCTTTGCTCTGTCTATAATAATATATTTAGTTATTTCTTTCCTTATAATTTTGCAGATGTTTCATTTTTGACTGTAACTATTGTTAGCATATGAAATAATTTTTTTCTCGTATAAACAAAGGCAGCATTATGTGAACGGAAGACACATTCTGATTACGATTTCCTTTGGTGTGTGTGGTGTTTTTTTTACTAGCATTAATAATAATAATAATAATAATAATAATAATAATAATAATAATAATAATAATAATAATAATAATCCTATCCTATACTGTCCCATAACCCGAAGGTCGTAGGGGCACCACAGATGATCGTTTAACCAGCATACTCCATCTTTCTCTGTCCTCAGCAGCCCTCATGGCTTCGCTCAGTGTCAAACCAGTCCATTCTCGAATGTTGTCCTCCCACCTTTTTTTCGGTCTCCCCCTTCTTCTACCTCCTTGCACTGTGCCTTGCAGAATGGTCTTTGCAAGGCCTGATGATCTGGTGACGTGGCCATACCATCGGAGTTTCCGTTTCTTCACCATTAATAATAATAATAATAATAATAATAATAATAATAATAAGAAGAAGAAGAAGAAGAAGAAGAAGAAGAAGAAGAAGAAGAAGAAGAAGAAGAAGAAGAAGAAGAAGAAGAAGAAGAAGAAGAAGAAGAAGAACAATAATCATCATCATCATCATCATCATAATACAGAATGCTATACACGCGCTTTTCCCCACATCACAAATAAGGTTCAAGGCGTGGCGTTCCGTACAATATGCACGCTCGCATGTTTCACACATTCCTACACACATTAAACATACATCTATTACTCTAACGTGGTGTAAAGCCATTGATATTGCTATTAGAACACGGAAAGGAAGTCGAATTTTATATTTTGAAAATTTTAGATGGACTGCCTCCAATAGGTCTACCATCAGCTCCATCTTCCTGTACTCTTTCGAAGCATGGACTTTCACAGCAGATCTACAACAAAGAATAAAAAGCATGGAGATGAGGTGCTGCAAAAGACTTCTAGGCATTTGCTATACCCAGCACATCAACATCGACGAAGTCCGACGGACCATCGCACAAGCCATTGGACAACACGATAACATTCTCACAGTGGTGAAGAAACGGAAACTCCGATGGTATGGCCATCAGAGCATCAGGCCTTGCAAAGACCATTCTGCAAGGCACGGTGCAAGGAGGCAAAAGAAGAGGGAGACAGAAAAAGAGGTGGGAGGACAACAATCGACTGGCTTGACACTGATTGAAGCCGTGAGGCTGCTGAGGACTGAGTATGACGGAGTACTCTGGTTAAACGATCATCTGTGGTGCCCCAACGACTTTTGAGTTACGGGATAGGATAGGATATTGAAGGGAGGGAGGGAGAAAACCGGAGTTCGCTGAGAAAATTTCGATAACCTGAATAGTCTCGCACCTATGTCACATAAGTTCGCCCCTTGCGGAACGCGAACCCTCGACCTTCGGCATAAGATTAACCGATTAAATAAATAAATAAATAAATAAATAGGAAACAGGCGACTAACCAACTACTTCAACAGACCACCTTAATTAGCAATAAACGTGACAAAGTGATAAACGCGCCTCATCATCATCAACATCAAAACTGTATTTAAGCAAACGTTAATATTAATGATCCTACAAAATTAATTAATTGTTTAGTTAATTAGTTATGAACTATGTAGAAAATAAACACATATTTATAGGAATGGCTGCGGGTCATTAAACATTCTTAAAATATAATGCACGTGAGGAGAAAAAAAGGAATACAACTCTTAAAACTAAGGCTGATCTGCGTCCAAAGAAACCACATAACTCAGGAGGGAAATAAGAAACGTTAGAGTGGGGTGGGGGACGGGAAGAAATGAAGAACAAAGAAACAAACGAGCAAAACAAAAGAAAGCAAGAAAGAAAGAGTTACGACTCAGGCAAAATTAGCACACACCACCTGAGGCCCTGTTGTTTAAGGACAGGCAATTTTATCTGCACTCAATGTCTAGTTGTATGAGTAGAAACACTATGGGCAGGAGGCGTCGGGGTAGGATTTGAGGTAAAACAAAGGTTAGGATAGGAAAACGAGCAGACAACTAGTCAGTTGGCACTATTCGACAATTTCGTGATTGTAAGAAAATTAACTCGGAAGAGTTACGGGATAGGATAGGAAGAAAATTAGTGATGAAATACAGTGTGTCTGGTTTTATTTATTTTGTTGTTTGTTTCGTTTGATTACTTCTTTCTTTTTTTTAAAGAAGATATAATTATACTGCTATAATTACATTGTTTATTGGTTACAGAGGGAGGCATGCGGGGAGGAATCAGTAGAAAGGCAAGAGTTGCTGGGTCCAAAACACACCAGAAAAAGTTCAAATCTATAATAGTGTACCTCAGATGAGTGAGTGCAGTCTGGTGCTATTGTCTTGTTATGCTTGCCCTGTTGAAACTTGAACCTTGTTCCTTTTATTAAATAGGCCAATGATGCTTGATTGGAGTTGACTTTTGCCATGTTTTGCAAACACTGTGACACAACAGAATGTTCTAGTTTTTGAGGAATGAAGATGCGCTGACTTGACTTGACTTGAAGACGTAACCCACAGTGGATTTAATTGTAAGCGCTTAGTATTATTATTTGTCAATGTCGACCTCAGGGGAATCAATATTAAAGGGAAGGAAAGTAGGCTAACAGCTTTACATCTCATGTTTGAGTGATAAATATGTGACAGTTTGTGTGTGTGTGTGTGTGTGTGTGTGTGTGTGTGTGTGTGTGGATGTGTGTGTGTGTGTGTGATTGTATATGTAACACTAGAGTATCAGTAACATGTGAGCGCGTATGTTTATTAAAGATCACGCTTTTGAATAAAAACGCGTAAATAACTTCTTGTTCTTTTTTTTTTTTTCAAACAAATCTATAGAGTGTTCTTTATAATTATATAAATATATCGCTCTTACACAGCTGAGAGTGCCACCAAGTATAGACTCTGATGGGATTCAAAATCGAAACTGCGCCAAGACGCTAACTCGCTGCAAGCTGCAGACTATCCAACGGCGTGGACCACCGGGCCAATGCGGACTTTTGAAAGAGTTGTTTCATGTAAGTTTGTATGCTAGGCAGTGACAGAAAGTTTGAGTATTTCTAACGTGCAACTGAAGCGCCACCTATACAGGGATCGGAAAGGGAGAACGACTTAAAACACTTCCTAAAGAGTCATTACAGGAAACCGAATCCGGTGATTAAAATAATGTCCCGCCAATTTTGCGTGAGGATCGAATCCGAATATCAGGCGCGCCCACATTAGAAACGGTATTGAATAAATAAATAAATAAATAAATAAATAAATAAATAGTTTGCTTACCTTATCACATAAAATTCACATTTGTGTTGCTTGAGAAAAGCAGCCTACCAAAAAAAAAGTTCCACTCCAACCGACATTAAATCAATGTAATAAAATTTGCATTCAATACTGGAAGCACAAAAACAAAATCCGAGTGGCACGCTGAAAAAAGGCTTGAATTTAAACCGCTCATAAATCATATCAGGCAATCAGAAACTTTGCACACAATGAAGTCTCTTTCCCACAGACGTCATATTCTAAACTGGCCTTTTTTTTAACAAGCACAGTAGGGAGGCGTACCGTGTGCAGCTATTAGAATTGTTGTAATTAATAATCTGCTTTAACGTGGTTACGTAGAGGTATGGAAGCGGCGCAGATTATTGTTGAAATGTTGAATAACGGTGTAGCAGCAAAGACTGTAGATAACAATTTACATTCATATGTTAAGGTAGTAGTCTAATATAAGTATTGTTTGAATACTTTTAAATTAATATATACATAAATCTATATATATAAATTGCTTAGCCGGAAGTCCTTCTTCGCCTCTACTGTAAAGTTTGTCCGGTATGGACGATGATCTGGGCAGGTGCTGGGCGCTGCGGATCGGCCTGCTGTGCGCTAAAAACCCGCGAAATCGTTATAGCTGACATTTCCTTACCGAACGTTTAACCGTTTCTGAGATAAATAAATAAACAAAATGTCCACAAACTGCAATAGCCTCATTCTGCGCGCGGTTTCGATTCAACCCGTGTCAAGAACGTAATACCGCAAATTCCGTAATACCGCAAATTTTGTTTTATTTCCATTCAAAGCACTTTTTGCACTCATGTCACCAATCTCACAAAATTTTGTATTTAACTAATTAAATTTGATTAATTAAAAATCGAATCGAGGTTTCAGCATGTTTTCCCATATAGACCAAAAAATTGATGGTCTTTATACGAAGCATTGATAGCTCACTTAGTAAGACATTCGCCTACCGTGCAGGCAAACCAAGTTCAAATCTCCTGCGGGCCATTTTTTTTAAATGTTTTTTTAAACACACAATATGGATATTTTTCTTTTTAATTTAGGCTTTTTACTTTTAACTTATTTATTATTATTATTATTATTATTATTATTATTATTATTATTATTATTATTATTATTATTATTATTATTATTTATAAACTACTACTACTACTAATAATAATTATAATTATTATTATAATTATAATATCTTATATCAAATTTTATTTTAAAACCTTGGTGTCATCCATACCTGCGAAACGATCAACAGGGAAGTATCAAGGAGGGTACAGGTAGGTTACAAGGGGGGTACGGAAGGTATCAAGGGGGTATGGGGAGGTTTCAAGTGGGTTCGGGGAGGTATCAAGGGGGTATGGTGAGGCATCATGGGGGGGACTGGGAGATATCAGAGGGGGGTATGGTGAGGTATCAAGGGGGATATGGGGAGGTATCATCGTCCAAATGAAACTCGCAGACAACAGTTGTCTCTCTGTCTACATTTTAAACAGCAACCTGTGTACCCTGGCTTGCCGGGGTACAAAAACCACTAGTACATAAATAAATACATAAATACGAGTCGATTACCAGGAATACATGAAACAAAACACAAAACAGTAATTGCAAACCCTTGTATGGGCATTATCACATAAGAAATCTATCGGATGTGTCTGCACTTCAAACGCAATAATGTATATATAAATACATAAGTAAATAAATAAATAAATAAATAAATTCGAGTCGATATAAAAGGGTAAATGAAACAAAATACACACAAAAGTAATTGCAAATTTTGTATGGGCATCTTTGCAAACGAAATATATGAGCCTACACTTCAAAAGCAATAATAAATAAATAAATACGAGACGATTAACAACAATACATGACACACTATAACGAGAACCCCGTTTCCCCTGCTTTTAAGATTTTGCTTGTTTAGTCAGTAGTAAAACTTTGAAGGTTACTGGTGGTCTGTAGCAGACGATTAAGGTATAACTGATGTGTACACATACTGCGAACTTGACGCGAGCCGTGTAGTGACATCATCGCAGCATACGATGGTGTTTCGAATTTTATAGCCACTTAGATGGTTCAGCCAATCGGGATACATGTATAGTGCATAGAATCAGTTCTGGCCGATTCAGGCAAAGCCAGGTAAAAAGTTGAGTTGGAAACGCTGAGGAGTACACAGTACCCTCTGACAGAATCTCTCCTGAGAAGATTAGACAGCAGTGCTTGTTGAATATTCAAATTCAATCAAGTAGTCACGGTCTGACATTGTCAAACAGGTAAATGAACATACTTCTGTTTCCTCATGATGTATTTATATTATTGTTGAATTATGTGTGTGAACTTTGTTATGCATAGAATTAAATTGTTAGTCCGACTTTGCTTGACCACGTGGAGAAGCCTACCACGAGGCGACCGGTCGACGCCATGGTGAAATCCATGACGGAACCACTGTTGGTTAACCTATATGTATGCTTGCAGACCTGTACCCGAGAATGTTTATAATATTATTAATTCTTTATGTGTATAGTTAGCCACGATTTATATTTATATATGTATAGGAAATTAAAGTGGAGATTTCAGTGGACCACGGACTTAGCAGAATGTTCGTCGCTTATGTATAGAGATGTGGAGCTATCACTGAGGGCTACTTTGGCTTTCAGTGAGACGCTCTGCACAGACCTATTATTCAGGGTTGTGCAGAATTTCGTCTCATATGTTACAGACGAGCAGGCGGTATATCGTGAGCCCAACTCAGCAAACGACAACAACCACGTCGATGCGTACAGATGGCTGGAGAGGCATCTACAGCATTGAGCGCAGATAGCCCAACCGTCGAACCACACAGTCAAAGACTCAACGACAACACAGCGTGTCGTAAAAGCGACCTCAACACAGCGCTTCAACCCCACAGTTAAGTGCAACAAGAAACCGTGCACTAAAACTCTGAATAAACAGGACCACAGTAGTCCACTCTTCAAAAACGCTGACCCTTACGGCAGAAAGTAGCCAGTGCCCGATGAAGAGAAAGTAGCTGCCTAGACTATCAGCAATTGAACGATTCGCATTGACATTTGAACTTTTAAGTTAGTTTCGTACATCGAAGATCGTGTATAGAGTAGAGGAAATAAATGTATGATTTTTACTGTTATCACGTGGCTGGACTACATATGATTCATAGCCGTGTGAAAGCTTGTGTGACAGTGATCTTTTACCATTTTTCTATCTAAGCCTATCTCTGTACCCCAGCCTTAACACAGACCGAGCTAAACAAACAAATGTATTAAGTGAAGTCAAAGGGAGATTACTAGCGATCCCCTCCGACTAAGACGAGGAGGTAATAGCAGTCCATTGTGCAGAGCCCAGCAACAATAAAAACCCCGTCACACACACACACACACACACACACACACACACACACAAAACGTAAACTCTCGCATGGGCATCTTTGCAAACGAAACGCCTTGGATGAGGCTGCACTTCAAAAGCAATAATAAATAAATAAATATGTAGAATAAATAAATAAATAAATAAATAAATAAATAAATGACAAAAAAAAGAATAGCAATGACAAGCATACTGTAAACTCTTCAAAGCCCCTATTATAAGGCATACAAAGTTCTTCTTCTTCTTCCATTTGCCGACCACGATCAATAATGATCACTATTGTCGCAATAGGGCGATATATTGTCACTGGGGGTAAGAAACGGGTTTGATAAGGGGCAGGGCTGTTGGGTAAGAGAGGGGAGAGGGTGGAGAGGGGGGAGGTGCATGGGATTGTGGAGGTGTGGGTTACAGCACCGCCAGCGCCCTTGTAATGAAGGCGCTGACTGACGGAGCCTGCACCACCTCAGCGGGCAGGAGGTTCCAGTCGCGGACGGTCCGGGGGAAGAAGGCTGACTGGCGGTGGTCTGTACGGCAGGGGATGCGGGTGTACTGTAGGCTGTGGCCACGCCGGGATCTGGGTGGCAGTGGTTTCAGGTGGGAGCATCTGACTTGGATGGTTTTGTGGTGGATTTTAAAGAAAGTGGATAGTCGGGCTATTGTTCGGCGTTTTTGAAGGGAGGGCCATTTCAGCTGCTCAAGCATTGCTGACACACTGGAGGTCGCCTTGTAGTCATTCATGACAAAGCGGGCTGCTCGTCGTTGGACTGCTTCCAGGTCATCTGTCAGGTACTGCTGAGAAGGGTCCCATACGGTTGAGGCATATTCGAGGTGGGGGCGCACCAGGGCTTTGAACGCTAGTTCCTTTACTTGACGTTGGCGGGTTTTCAGGTTCCTCCGCACGAAGCCAAGCACGGAGTTTGCTTTGTTGGTGACCCTTTGGATGTGCTCATCCCACTTGCCATTGGCCTGTATGGTGACACCAAGGTACTTGGTGGAGGTAACGTTTTGGAGGGTGAGGCCATGTAAGGTGTACTGGGTTGCTTGGTCAGCCATCCTTCTGGCGATGTTGAGGATGACACACTTGCTGGGATGGAACTCCATATTCCAGGCTTTCTCCCACTTCTCCAAGGCAGCAAGGTCGGCCTGGAGGATTTGTTGGTCGTGGTCATTCGCTCTGGCGCGGTAGAGCATGGTGTCGTCCGCGAGCAGTCTGGAGGTAGAGGCAACCCTGTCTGGTAGATCGTTGATGTATACGAGGAACAGACAAGGGCCAAGGACGCTGCCTTGAGGTACTCCGGACTTCACACATACTGGGTCAAACCGGGCTCCCTCAACGACAACGGATTGGGTACGTCCTTCCAGAAAGTTTGCTATCCATGTGTTCGTCTGCCCCCTGACACCATAGTGGTCCAGCTTGTGCACTAGTAGGCTGTGGTTCACTTTGTCGAAAGCCTTCGCAAAGTCCATCACTACGACGTCAGTGGGCAGGCCGCGCTCCATGTTGTCTGACAGCTCCTCTGTGGATTCAAGCAGCTGCGTCTCGCAGGACCTGCCTCTGCGGAAGCCATGCTGCTGTGGGGATAGGATGCTGTTGGACTCCAGGTGTGTCATGATGGAGCTGACCAGGATGTGTTCAAACACTTTACAAGGGACACTAGTGAGGGAGATTGGGCGGTAGTTGCCAGGATCGTATTGTTGTCCCTTTTTGAAGATAGGGGCAACGTTGGCAGACTTCCATTCCAGTGGGACGGTGCTTGATTCAAGGGATGTAGAGTAGATCCGCGTTAGTATGGGCGCGATCTCAGGAGCCAGCTCTTTTAGCACTCGAGGTGATATCCCATCTGGTCCTGGGGCCTTATATGGGTTGAGTGACGTCAAGAGTTTCAGCACCCCTACTTCGGACACAGTGATCTTGTCCATTTCTGGGTAGTTGTCTCTTGAGTTTGGCATTTGGCACTTGTCCTTGAACTCTTCGAAGCTGTAGGTATCACCGGCGCTGAAAGCTTTGTAGAACTGGTTGTTTAGGAGTTTTGCTTTCTCCTTGGGGTCCGTGATGAGCTGACCGCTTTGTTTCAGTGCTGGTATGCCAGTGGAAGTTGCCCTTTGGTGTTTCATGTAGGTCCAAAAGCGTTTGGCGGATGGGGCAGTGTCAGTCTCTGTGGATGTTGGTACAAAGAGTCCGCCAACGTATTCCCAGTAGGCTTGCCGCAATTTGCGCTGGACGTCACGCCTCAGGTACAGGAATTCGGTGCGTAGGTCGTGCGTGCCGAATTTTCTCCACAGCTTGTATTTCCTGTCCCTCTTCTTGATGAGCCTACGTAGTTCTGGGGAGATCCAAGGTTGACTTGCTCGTTGACGCGATGTTTTATGAGGGATGTTACTCTTCATGCTCTCTTGCAACTTGTTTTGGAAGATCGTCCATAGATCGTTGGCTGTGGCAGAAGGTGGTAGGTCCTGCATTTGTTGGTAGAGGCTGGTCATGTCTTCCCTCATCTGCTGCCAGTTTGCCTTACTGTACAGTGGGATGCTGCGAGGAGGGCCGTTCTTGATGGTCACCCGCGCCTTCCACTCGAAGTATACAACATCGTGGTCAGAGATGCCGGGGACAGCTTCGATTCGGGGGACAAGGTGGGGTGCATTGGTGATAACCAGGTCAAGGGTGGTCAAATCGTGCGGTTGTGTCTGCGGTTTCGATAATTTATAACGACTCCTTACTATCGTGTGAATAAGACACTGTATGATTTTGAAATGTTTTAAAAGGTTGTTTCGAATATATATAAACAGTTTTAAAAAGCCAAGAATGGAGTTGGCGTGTTTCTTTCTGGTCACTGAGCGAAGCCATGAGGGTTGCTGAGGATAGAGTGGAGTACGCTGGTTAAACGATCGTCTGTGGCGCCCCGGCGACTTTCGAGTTAAGGGATAGGATAGCATATGATAGGATAGGATTTCTGGTCAAAAGTATTTTAGTTCTTTATCTTTTAGCCGCCTTGTCTCTGAAGCTCTACATCAGTTCCGTCCAGTATTTTAATTTGACGTCTGTTCACTCTAGGTGATATTAGACAAAATAAAAATAAAATTATAACAATCTACCAACTGGTGATTTTAAAATAGCCTGAACAATATTAACAATGTCTGGAATGAAGCTCTACATGATTGTGTTGTTGTTGTTGTTATTGTTGTTGTTGTTGTTGTTGTTCATCTGTCTGTCCTATTCAGCGTCGTATTGTAAGATCCTAAATCCATTTCCATTTTGGCTTCTGAAATTAGGCAATATTAACTATTTTATTCCATAATGACTTCACGAACTTGTTTTATTGGTTTTGTTTATTTTTTTATTGACTCAGCCGGTTAATGTCAGGTTCACTTTCTGTTAGTGTATTTATTGCATTTACTCTGTACTTTGTTGTATTGAGCCATTTCTCTCTCTCTCTCTGTCTCTCTCTCTCTCTCTGTCTCTCTCTCTTTCTCTCTCTCTCTCTCTCGCTCTCTCTCTCTCTCTCTCTCTCTCCCTCTCTGTTTGAGTTACATTTTCTTTTCTTTTTAGAACCTTTTACTTGTGTTTAATTGTACTGCACATGTGTGCATGTGACCTTTTGTTTTACTATTGTGACTGCTTAAATTGAGTTTGTGTGTGTTGGTGTGTGTGCATATGACAGATATATGCTTTTTTTAAATTGCATTGTGCAGTCTCTTATTCTGCAAATGCTTGTGTTAAGAGTATGCGTATGAGCGCGTTGAGCAGACTTTTTAGTTTGTAATTGCACTGTATAAAATAAATTATTATTATTATTATTATTATTATTATTATTATTATTATTATTATTATTATTATTATTATTATTATTATTATTACTTCGGTCATTGTCTCTACGACCCTGTAAATAGTATCCCCACTTTTTGGAAAATTTGTGCTTTAAATTCTCAGTATCGCTGTCTTTCTCCTTCGTTCTTTCTCAGCATACTCTGTTCTATTAATCCACTCCATGTATCTTCTTCGCTAGACCAGTCACCTACCTTTTTTCTTGAAAACTCTCCCACTACTCCTCATTTGTGGAGTCTGTTGGGTCCGCTTGGGGATATTGGACGCTTTCTGCCAAATGGTCACTGTGGCTTTATATAGTATTAATATTAAGCAATGTATAGATATTTATATGTGTTTCGTTAAAATTTTATAATGATGTTTAAATTATATTTTGTTTTTATAAACTGGGGTTCGTTAAATTAGAGTAAAGTCTCAGATTCCCCTGCATGGAATGACTTTATTGTAAAGTGGTGGACTGCCTTCAGTGTTACCGTTAGAGTTGTTTCAGCAGATCTTTTATATGAATCGGGGGTGAGTCCATCATTCAACCAAGTAATGGTCCTGACTTTGTTGTCCTGATACTGCTTTTGGCAGTCCGCTGGACAATGTAAACAATGACTAACTAACTAACTAACAATAAAAAATTCAAAAGGATTTTAGTTAGGGTCAACTTACTACCTGATAATAATCAACTTCTCTTCAGCACCACTCAAGAGTTTATCAAACAGTCAAAGCGTTTTCGTTAAGTGAAATTCTCCGCTTCATCGCACAAGCATCCCGGTGTTCAGCTCAAACCATCTCTCTCTCTCTCTCTCTCTCTCTCTCTCTCTCTCTCTCTCTCTCTCTCTCTCTCTCTCACACACACACACACACACACATCTCCCTCTTCAATTATTTTTTGTCATTCAAATCATTCTTAACTGTTATTTTGCATATTCCGTGTAATTATTTACACAACCTTATTATTTTTAATTAATTTATTATATTATTATTATTTTATTTTACTTTATTTTAGTTTATTTTTTTAAAATGTTGCATTCTTTTTCATTTATATGCAACTATCAGTTGCCTGTTACTTAATTATTATGACGAATTTTTGTTAAACATGGTGGACTTATATAAGCTCGCCTGTAGATCATTGTTTGTAATGATGTGTTTTTCCTTGAATAAAACATTTGTTTAAACCAACTCACACAAAATAACGCGGTCAATAAAACAGCGCAAAAATCACCCCACACCTCCCATCCTCACCACTCTCCACATACACAAGTTTTACCCCGTTATAACTTATAAAACAATTACCGGCAAATAAGACCTACGAATAAAGGTGCACTTTATATGTAAAACAAGTGAAGCGGTTCGCTAGAACACATACATTGTCACAATCTTGACAGTAAGTCACTCAATGTGTGTGTGCGTTTCTGTTGTGCGCTTGTCTATGTTGGTTAAATCTGTGTTTTCTCTTTTCATAGCAAGTGTAAGTGGTATGTCAGGTGTCTGTGGGTTTTGTTTGTTTGTTTGTTTGTTTGTTTTGCAGATGGTCTTGTTTACTTGCACAACAACAGCCTTCTTCTTCTTCTTCTTCTTCTTCTTCTTCTTCTTCTTTTTCCTTATTTTTCCTTCTTTTTCTTCTTCTTCTTCTTCTTCTTCTTCTTCTTCTTCTTCTTCTTCTTCCTTCTTCTTCTTCTTCTTCTTCTTCTTCTTCTTCTTCTTCTTCTTCTTCTTCTTCCTTCTTCTTCTTCTTCTTCTTCTTGTACTCTTTCTCCTCCTCTTCCTTCTTCTTCTTCTTCTTCTTGCTCTTCTTTTTCCTTCTTCTTCTTCTTCTTCTTCTTGCTCTTCTTTTTCCTTCTTCTTCTTCTTCTTGCTCTTCTTCTTCTTCTTCTTCTTCTACTCCTCCTCATGCTTCTCCTTTGGAATTACAATGTCTATGAGTATAGTCAATGAAAGTTTGTCTATTGCTCTTGTTATGTATGTAATCCCTGTGTAAATTTAGGTCTACTTTGTACTCGATTTCATCGTTTTACTGTTTGACTTTATTAATATTTTATTCACACTTTTAAATCCCTTTGGAATATGTCGTCTCGAATGATCTTTGGGTTTATTAGACGTTAATAAAATATTCTACTACTACTACTTCTCCTTCTTCTTCTTCTTCTTCTCTTTCTTCTTCTTCTTCTTCTTCTTCTTCTTCTTCTTCTTCTTCTTCTTCTTCTCCTCCTTCTGTTTTTCGTGGGTAGTGATTGCTCAGCAAAATAAGATTAAAGTAAAATATTTATCCATAATCCTGGTAAAAAAAAAAAGGAGGCATAGTTCTATGCGATTTTAAAAAAACAAATGTTAAGGTGTAACAAACAATATAACCTAACGGTGTGCAATTCATGAAGTAAAGCTTTGATATACAGCAACTATAGCAACGAAAACACGCCCGAACAAGGTGCGAATGTGGTTTAAATGAAGAGTAGGTTGTGGCAAGGAAGAGAGATAGGGAGGGACGTTCACGGAAGCAGCTACGGTGCACTGGAAATAATATTACGCTGAACCGCTAAAAGGTTAAGCTATAACAATGTTCTAATAAGTATAATTCTCGAGCAAAAGGTTAGGATCAGTTTCTCCCCGTAAATAAATATCATGAACGCCTTGGGCATGGGCTTAGCTCGGAAACAACGTTATTTTATCTCTTTGCAATGCAAGCATCATTGATAAAAAGTCATTCAACCATGCTCATTTTTTTAAAAAATTACTACATAATAATTAGGTAACAAATGTTGACTGATAACAACTCGCATATTAATTAACATTAACGTGCATCATTCACTTAAGAAAGACAAGAAAGAAACTTACAAGTGGGGGGAAAAGTCTAAGGATTTGTTAAACGTTAAGTCAGTAAATGAGAATAAATTTGACGAAAGAAAATTAGTATGAGTTATATAATTGGAATTAGGAAAAGGAGAATGGATTAAAATCTAGAACATGAGTAAGAACAATGAAATTGTTTCATTAACTTAAACTAACCTTGTTCCTTAAAGAAAACACATGATGAATTGACGTACGTCGATGGCTTTCAAGAGGTCCCACACTTTGCACACAATAGCAAGAGCAAAGAATTGGCATACCTATATGAAAGTAACTGTCAAAGTAAATCACAGGAGAAATTGGCAATCAGGGGACTAAAATACCATTTTTAGAAATCCGAAACGGACAGCGCAGCAGACAAAATGTCGAAAGCCATTAGCGATCGAGTGAGAGAGGAAAAAAGTCGCTAAGTCAGTCCGTCTCCACTTACAACCGCTCCTTGACTTTACGCGCTCACACATAGCATCAGCCACAAAAACGTTCTTACAATGAAAGAAAAGGGGGAGAGAGAAAGTAAGAAAGCGAGAAGAAAGAGAGAAGAAATTGACGACAGACAGAAACAGCCAATAAGAACGCTCGCAGCCCTGTGCACGTGAGGCTAGCGCGTGCAAAGGCTGGAAGCGCGTGCCAATGCTACTACTGATTGCGGCTGAGAGAGTTGGGTAGACTTGACCACATGTTCAGCATCGGAGTCGGCGACGATGGCTTGTCCAACAGCGTCCCCACGGCCCCATGCCCCCCCCCCCTCCTCTCCCATCCCCTCCAACGCGATCTGGGGGACTGGACAAGCAGATGTCCCGCGTCCTTCCAGCTCAATTATTGCCAGTGTACAGAATTGACCACTTAAAACGGACGGGGTTACATAGTTAGTGGTTATAGTTAGTGACCACTGCAAACGGGTATATTTAGAGATTCGTGTAACCAGATTTAGATACAGCTGTAAACGTTGGTTTTAAAAATAACTGAGGTTTTAAGATTCAAAGAATACCTGCCAATTATTTTGAACTGAAGCACTTGTGTTCCAAGCTGAATTGCCGAGCTAGTGGACAGTGCACTGGTAAGCAAGACATTCAAAATATTGATTTATTTACAAGCAAAATTTGAGTACCTGTTATGTGCATCCAAGTCAACGACAAAAAACTTCAAGAAAGAAGAAGAAGAAGAAGAAGAAGAAGAAGAAGAAGACATTCCAGAGTCAATTATTGTGTAACTGGGTCAGACTGTCAGAAGACGTACGGCCAGAGAGCACTCGAGTCAAAGTCGAGATGATGATCCCTATTTGCTCATTTGCTCACCCGCAGTCTCCAAATAGGAACCTCCTCTCGGAAATGTTTGTTCTGTATATCTAACTAGAAGTTTTGTACTACGAACGACTGGCAGAACGTTGCATAATAAGTTACAGAGTTTCTCGAACGAAAATAATTCGCTGTAATATAACGCAGCCTATTTCTTCAATAAACGCTTTATATATCTGAAAATAAATTGGCTAACTATGAGATGGATGTTATAAAATGAATGTGAAGGGTGCTTATCTTGGATATTCGTGGGTCCTTGATAGCCAGTGTACCTTACTCAGACAAGTTTGTACGGTATAGTATAAGAAATAGACGCGAGGAGCGCGAGGCTGCGCGCCATATATGCTGAGAGAAACGAGTTCAAATCTGACATCCTTTCATGCTCCGTTTTGAAAGTTTGCGTTGGATATTTATTTATCCCAGTGCACTCTGGCAGTATGGTCTAGTTAGCTTATCTTAGTATTGAACTTTCTAATAAAATATACTGCATCAGGTTTAAATAAATGCGTCAACTTATTATGAAATGGGAAGGGGGGGTTGGGGGGATGTGTGGGGAAATGAGAAGAGGGTGAAAGGGACGGGAGAGAATACAGATTTATACTGCCTATTTTTAATTCGTAAATATAGACTACTTTTTATACATTATCGTATGACGGTCTACTAGCGCCAAAACCTGATAATTGCAAATTTCATGTAATATTTGCAAGTATCGTGGTATAATTATAAGTATCAAGGGATCATTACAATTATCATTGGAAAATTATAAATATGTTCGCGTGATCCTGTTTAATTTTTAGTTTGGGCTCTAGGAATCCGCCTGGAAATGCGCCAAACTTGAACTTTGTAAATATCACAAAATAATTACAATTTTCACTTCATAATTTAAAATTTTAGGTGATAATGCTTAATTCTGGCTAAGGCGGCTATTAAGCGCCAAAACCTGCATTTACAGGTATCAGTGATAATGGTACTTAACACGTGTTCTGTGTAATTCAGTTATACCGGTAATTCACAGTGTTAATTACTATTTTTGTTAGTTTTTGGCCACGCTTTAGTAGCGCCAAAACATAAGGTGTGCCGTGAACAGTGTTTGCGCATGCGCATCTCGAATCGGACCGCGTAGGCGCATCAGCATTAAATTGCGGTTAAAAGTAAGCCTATATATTAGTGACGAAAATAATTATATACTAAAACAGACAAGAAGCATGCAACTTTGTATACGGATCAGGGGTGAGCCTTCTTTCAACCAAGTTGTGGTCCTGATTCGGCTCTTAGCAGTCCGTGTTAATTTGAAGCATCTCGTGATACTGGTAACTTGCTCTAGATCTACTGTGATGACAAATTGCTTTCCTTGACTGCGATAAGTACTTCCCTTGATAAAAACTGCTGGTCTGCCTGTAATGGTGTAATTTTATTATTTAGTAAGTGTGATACGAATAAGAATTGTTTTAAACAAGTTACATCTGTATACAAACATAAATACCCCCTTTTATGTAACATTTTGTAATGTTCTATTCTATTTATTTTTCATACCTTTAATTTTAGTATAATAATGGAAAAGTTGTTTGTATTGTCTGTGTATAGTACGAGTGGTTCTGCCAATCAAACGAAATCTTTTGTAAATTTGTTATGCGGATGTGTGTGTGTGTGTGTGGGTGAATATATTAGTAGTGAGAGAAAAGCTAGAATCGATGTGGGTGTGTATGTGCGCGCGCGTTTGTGTGGGCATGTGTGTGTGTGTGTGTGTGTACACATAATTGTTAGAGCGCAAATATAGTTACAGTACTTGTTTCCTTGTGGGTTTGTGTTTTTTAAATACTTGTTTTAAAACAGTTTGTATTTGCTGAGATGCAGTGAGCTGTATGAATTCTCCATTGGTGGTAATAAAGATGTGTTGACTTGACTTGACTTGACTTAACTATTGAACTACTGCAGTCCACCTACATCATTATAGCATCGAGTTTTGTCAGACTCAAATTGCGTAAGATTTATCAAAACAACTGAGTCATGGGATCAATGGGAAATGAGTTTATCTCTCTTCTTCCTTCTCTCTCTCTCTCTCTCTCTCTCTCTCTCTCTCTCTCTCTTCTCCTCTCTCTCCCTCTCTCTCGCCCTCGCTCTCTCCCTCTCCTTCTCTCTCGTGCCAACCACGTTTTCCGTGTCTTACCCAGAGTAGAGACAGCTGTCTGGTCAAGATAGCTAACGAACTATAATTCAGACATATTTTAAAACCATATTCCTATCATATCATATCCTATCATACCCTATCCCATAACTCGGAGGTCGTAGGGGCACCACAGATGATCGTTTAACCACCGTACTCCATCTTTCCTTGTCCTCAGCAACCCTGATTGTTTCGCTCAGTGTCAAACCAGTCCATTCTCGAATGTTGTCCTCCCACCTCTTTTTCGGTTTCGCTCTTCTTCTACCTCCTTACAACTGTGCCTTGCAGGATGGTCTTTGCAAGACCTGATGATCTGGTGACGTGGCCATACCATCGGAGTTTACGTTTTTTCACTACTGTGTGCAGGTCATCGTGTTGTCCAATGGCTTGTGTGATGTTCTGTCGGACTTCGTCGTTGGTGATGTGCTGGGTATAGGAAATGCCCAGAAGTCTTCTGTAGCACCTCATCTCCATGCTTTGTATTCTTCGTTGGAGATCTGCTGTGAGGGTCCATGTTTCGCAAGCATATAGGAAGATGGAGATGACAATGGAGCGCAGCAGCCTTACCTTGGAATATAGACTGATGGTCCTGTCTTTCCAAATTGGCTTCAACCTCGCCAGGGCAAATATTTAAGAGCCATTGTATCAGACAATGGGTCCTGACAGGAAGTCCTCTCCAGGAAAACCATTTTGCACACTATTAAGAGTGGCATTCCGAAAGTTACAGTTATAACTGCTTGAGTTCTGCTGCAGACAATCTTCAACTTTACACTACAGTTGCTGCGCCCTAAACCTTATTAAAAGGTTGGGATCTCTAGAGTGACATTTAAACACCAGTTGGTCACCTTTCACACTTTAAAACATGTATTCTATCTGTCTCTCTCTCTGTCTGTCTCTCACTATCTCTCTCTTGTTCTCTCTTTTTGTCTACATCTCTCTTTAATCTCTCTCTCTCTGTCTCTCTCTCTCTCTTTCTCTCATTCTATATTCATTTTCTTTCTCCTCACTCCCGCTCCCTCCAGCATCCTTATATCTTCGGTGTGGTTCCGAATAGAACTAAACTGTCGAGTGCTATACTTTAAGGCGAAGACAAAAACTTAAAGCAAATAAGACTCTCTTTCTCTTTCTCCACAAAGAAGAAACTGTTTTGATTCGCCTTCATATTGGGCATACTTATGTCATCCATAGTTTCCTTTTGAAAGGAGAAGAACCACCGTGGTGCTTTGCATGTGGCAGTTTTCCGTCCGCCATTTTTTATCTGAATGTGCTGATTTGGTTGATGACAGGCAAATATATTTTGGATCGATACCTTTTAATGAGCAATGGTCAAAACCTGTTTACATTTTTTTGGTTTATTTTATCGCATATAGTGATATACATATTGTTTGTATACTTTGTTAAATGTTATCATTAGTGCTAGATTAATGTCCATCGTTTATAATTTTTTAATTGTAGCATTCTAGTCTGATTTTGAATAGTTTTGTGTCGTCCTGATTTGGCTTTTAGCAGTCCGCTGGACCTTAAAATCATTGAATATCTAATCGAATCGTCCTCTCTCTCTCTCTCTTTCTCTCTCCCTCTCTCTCTCTCTCACGCACACACACACACATCTTCCTCCACTCCTATTTTCCCTCTCTTCTCTCTGCTGTGGTCTTTAATCTTGTCCTTTGCTATGGGCGATTGAGGAAGGTGTAGCCAGTAGCGTGTTCCCGTAGTTAAGGAGACGGAAAATTGGTCCTTTTTTAACACACTGTTTTCTCAACTTGACGATTTTCCTTTCCGCGGCTCCAATGGCCTTCTCGCTTTGTTCACTTCAAAGAAGCCTCTTGTGATTGGCTAATGGCTTGGAAGATTTGGGGAACCCGCTGCCTACGTGGCCTGAAGGGATGTACGTCTTAGTCGCGTCCTTCTTCTTTACTTTAGTTCTTCTTAAGGGCCTGTACGACGCTGTTTTCTGTGTCATCTTTCTATTAGACTTCATCTTCGTCGTCGTCCTTATCATGTCATCAGTATCCAGCAACAGTTTCATCATCATCATCATCAGCAGCAGCAGCAGCAGCAGCAGCAGCAGCAGTAGCAGCAGAGGAATACTGAAAGAATGAAGCGCCGAAAAAATCCCCAAGCCTAATAGCATGATCGCAGCGCTGGTGGGAGAGAGTTTGACACAAAATACACACACATACACACTTACACAACCATGTAGAAACGCCGTTGTGATGACTTTCATGAAACTCTGCATACGTTACTTTGACATTTTTTACAAATTTGTCCATTTTTTGAAGCTAACCCTAACCCTAACTCTAACCCAAACCCTTAACCTAACCCTAAGTCTAACACAGCCCTATCCCTAACGGAACACTGTTTTGACGTCAAAATAACGGGGTCCGTCAAAAGAAAGTACGTAGAGGTTCAAGTGTATGTCAGAATAAAGGCGTTTCTACCTAGTCACACACTACACACACACACTAAACACGCACATACATATATACGCACACACACACAGGGGTGGGGTAGGGGCCTAGTTCCTAATTCAGAACACTTATACATCTTCGTCATCGTTATCATCAACGTCGTCATCATGACAGGCGGCGCTGACTAACATCTACACTGAAAATGACTGCTGTGATTCCATAAAACGTCCAGTACCTTTAACACGGATTCTGCAGCGCATCGTCAATGTTTTGTTTTACACCATTGCAGTTACTTGCAAGAGTCTCTTTAACATAATTAATTTAGAAAATAAGTAATAACGTTACTTAAAATTCGAAAATAGATTTCCCTTAAGGAAAAAAATTTTCAAGGAGCACATACCATCACACAGCCAATCATACCACTGTCGCACATGCAAATGGAAACATTTATGCCAGTTGTATGTTCAGTAACAGCCGCAGATCTATATCGTGACCCGTACAAGGTCAGAGGAGATAAGCACCGCCGTCACAAACCCGGCCCTGAGAAAAGGGAGCTTGCAATTCCTTTCTAATCCTTAAGATGGAAAGGCTGTTGCCAACAACAACAAAACTTTACCGTAAAAATAAAAACAGATCCTTTTACCGTTATCTTAAAATTCCACGACTTTTGTTTTTACCAGTACCTTTAAAATGCTCAACGACAGTGACTCATTTACAGGTATTTAGTGACCCGCGCAGCCACCTTAGATCCGTGAGAAGAGGCTCACCTGGCCAATACAAGGGCTACAAACATTTACACCCAACCCACCCAGATAAAATCAGCCTGCGCCGCTAACACTGTAGTCCCCATGCCCTTCTTACCTCCTCCCCACCTTATCGCCTCCCCACCTTTTCCCTCCCCGTGTCCATTTTCTAAATTCCTCTCCCCTTTACATCTAAATGCTTCTTATCAGTCTTTTTGCTCTTCATCTTATTCCCTCCTCCTTTTTCTCCTCTTCCTCCTCCTCCATTTTCTACATCCTTCGTCTTTGCCACTCTCTCTCTCTGTCTCTGTCTGTCTATCTCTCTCTCTCTCTCTCTCTCTCTCTCTCTCTCTCTCTCTCTCTCTCTCTCTCTCCCTCCAAGACGCGTTACTACAGTGGAACCTCCGGTATCCGGCTCTCTGGTATATGACTCCCTCCGTTATGTGACCTGAAAACTTCTGACGGATTCACTTCCAATAATAAATGACATCTGGTATGCGACAACCTCGTTTATGCGACCAACGACCGTGTCTTAAGCTCTTTATACGACCGTCTTAGGGCAATTTAAAAGAGATATTAGTTAATTTGCTGTCTGTACCTTTCGTTTTTTCTCTCATGTTAGTGTACGCCTGCTGTTGTCTGCTATTTCCGGTTCGCAAATAAGGGACATTACTCGCCTACACTGGCTGTCAAAATGGCGTCGCGCAAGAGGAACGTTTTGAGTTTGGCAGAGAGAATGAAAGTGATTGAAAGAAGTGAAAATGGGGAGAGTTGTTTGTCTATTGCAAAAAGTTTAGACGTTGGGAAGACCCAAATTCAGCTCATCATAAAGGATAAGGAATCTGTGAAACTACGATGGGAGAGTGGAGAAAGTGGCGAAAAGGGAAACATCGAAACTGAGAGCTTCTGCACTGACAGACTTGGATGAACGCGTCTGGCAGTGGTTCGACTGTTTTCTATTTTTGAAGTTGTGAATAAAAGACAAAGCTAAAAATGAAACATGTTTTACAGTTTCCTTTGTCAGAGAATACATGCTGGTGAGTGTGAAAGTTATGACTACATACCCTCCGAGCCTGACGCCCCTTCCCCCCCCCCCACCTTACCCCTTGTTTCCGGTATAAGACCACCTCTATTATAAGACCGATTTTTCTCAGATTTTGGACGGTCGTATACCGGAGGTTCCACTGTATTTGCATTCCTTCTCCTCGTCCCCATAATTATTTTGTTCTGTCTTCCACTTTCTTCTTCCTCAACTGCCCCTCGTCCTTTTATTCTCTTGCCTCTTCCTTTTTGCGTTTGCAGTACAAGCTCCCACAAATGTTTCTTCTTCATCAGCCACAATAACAATCTAATTCATCATCTTTGGAATTATTAACTATATTAATCAACCGTTGGGTGAATTTTAGACAGGCCTTCCTTACGATAGTTCGGAAGCACCAACTTAATTGATGCCTCACCCCCGTTGGGGTGCCGGGGGTTTCAGTATAAATAGTATCCCCACTTTCTGGAAATTTAGTGCTTTAAATTCCCACTGTCGCTGTCTTTTTCATTTGCTCTTTCTCATTCCTGCTCTGTGCTATCAATCTGCTATACTATCTTCTTCTTCGCTAGACCAGTCACCTACCTTTTTTCTTGAAAACTCTTCCGGGACAAAATTCCTTATTTGTGTATGAGGTCTGTTGGATCAGTTTGGGAATATTGGACGCTTTTTTGCCAGGTGGTCACTATGGCTTCCTATGATGTTATTATTTAGCAATGTAGGCATTTTATATGTATGTGTTTTGTTGATATTTTATAATGATGTTTGTATTCTATTTTGTTTTTGTAAACGGGGGTTCGATAAATTAGAGTACAGCCTCAGCGTCCCCTGCGTGGGATGTCTTTATTGTAAAGGGACTGGCTGGTGGAGAGCTTTCAGTTTTACCACTAGGGTTGTTTCAGCAGATCTTTTATGCGGATTAGGGGTTGTCCGGTCCTGATTTGGCTCGGAAGAGTCCGCTGGACCTAAAGCAATAATCATGTAAAGTAATGTAATTGATGCCTCCTTGTCACCAAAAACAATTCATCTTTTTATTTTTTAATAATAATAATAATAATAATAATAATAATAATAATAATAATAATAATAATAATAATAATAATAATAATAATAATAATAATAATAATTAAGCGCCTACCCTAAGGATCTAAGTGCTATACACGCACACTTTCTTACGCAAACACATATACACACATATACACACTATACATATACTTTAATTATAAGACAAGTTACTCTTTCACGCTTACATACTACTGCTGTGTAAATCAATATGACAAAAACATACTAAATTACTACTTAACCCCCCCCCCCCACCCCTTTTACAACTACAGATACTGCTGAAAGACTTTTGAGAAAAGATACGTTTTAAGGTTGGATTTGAATGATTCACAGGAGGTAGAATGTCTAACATGAAAGGGGAGAGAATTCCATAGGTGAGGGCCGTGGACAGCAAAAGAGCGGAAACCATGAGATTTTCTTTTGTAACGGCCCTGACGGAGAAGACGACAGTCAGTGGATGAGCGAAGGGAACGAGATGGAGTGTAAAGGGAGACAAGGTCAGATAGATAAGAAGGAGCAGAACCGATGACAATATTGTAGCAGATACAGGCAGTTTTGTACTTAACACGTTCCGCGACAGGAAGCCAGTGTAGCTTAACAAGGAGAGGTGTGGATGGTTGGCGATGATTTACTTTAAAGATAAGACGGGCAGCAGAGTTCTGAACTTTTTGAAGCAGAGAGAGGATATAATCTGGACAGCCAATGAGAAGGGAATTGCAATAATCTAATCTAGATAGAATACAGGAAGTAACCAAGGTCTTTGTGGCGTCTTCTGATAGAAATTTCCGAATTGAACTAATTCTCTTCAACTCAAAGTAGCAAACCCGACAGACTCTAGTGATATGCTGTCTCATAGAGATAGTAGAATCCATGATCAATTGACTTTGTAACAAGAGGACCTGTTTACCCTGCACCCTTTGAGATTTTGGCTTGTTTAGTCAGTTAGACTTAGAAGGTTACTGTTAGTCTCTAGCAGACGACAGAAGTGATCATGCGTAACACAGTTGTAGCCTCACGCCCGCATAGCAGTGACATCATCGCAGCTGACGTAGAAGGCTTTGAATTATACAGCCACTCAGATTTATTCAGCCTATCAGAACACAGCACAGGTAGGTAGAATCAGTTCTGATTGGGTAGGCCAAGGCTATGTAGAGGGTCATTTGTGTTGAAAGCTTTGGGCAGTACACAGCTACTTCCTAGCAGAAATCTCTCCACTGATAGACCAGGGAAGCAGTGCTTGTTGAATACTCGAATTCAATCAAGTAGCCACGGCCTGACATTGTCAAACAGGTAAATGAACATACTTCTGTTTCATCATGATGTATTTATATTATTGTTGAATTATGTTTGTGAAATTTGCTATGGACAGAATAAATTGTTAGTCCGACTTTGCGTGACCACGTGGAAGAATCCGACCACGAGGCAAGCATGACCGGTCGACGCCATGTTGTATCACTGACGGACCCACTGTTGTTTAACCTATATGTATGCTTGCAGACCAGTGGCTGTGCCCGAGAATGTTTATAATATTAGTATTTCTCTATGTGTATAGTTAGCTACGATTTATATTTATATATGTATAGGAAATTAAAGTGGAGATTCCAGTGGACCACGGACTTAGCAGAATGTTCTTTGCTTATGTATAGAGATGTGGAGCTATCTCTGAGGGCTACTTTGGCTTTCAGTTAGACACTCTGCACAGACCTATTATTCAGGGTTGTGCAGAATTTCGTCTCATATGTTACAGACGAGCAGGCGGTATATCGTGAGCCCAACTCACTGTCATAATAGTATTATTGGTTTTATTTTGTTTCGGCACTCAGGCCGTTGTGACGGTGGGTCTATTGTTGCTGGGCTCTGCACAATGGAATGCTATTACCCACTCGTCTATTGTCTCCCTGTGACTCAACTTAATACATTTATTTGTTTAGCTCGGTCTGTGTTTAGGCTGGGGTACAGAGATAGAAAGAAAAATGATAAAAGATCACTGTCACACTAGCTCTCACACGGCTATGAAGCATAGGTAGTCCAGCCACTTCTTAACAGTAAATATCACACATTTATTTCCTCTACTCTATACACGATCTGCTAAGTACGATACTAACTTAAAAGTTCAAATGTCAATTAGAATGGTTCGCTCCTTGATAGTTGTATCATCATCGGGCACTGGATACTTTCTGCCCTAAGGGTCAGAGTTCTGGAACAGTGGACTACTGTGGTCCTTTGATACAGGTTTGGTGCACTGAGTACGTTGCACTTAACTTAATGTTAGAAGAGCTGTGTTGTGGTTGATTCCTTGATGAGCTGTGTTGTTGTGGATTCTTCTCCTTGTTACTAGACTGGTGGGCTCTCGTCGCGCATTGCTAGAGCAGCCGATGCAGGCCAACTTTCAGTGAAGACTTTTTCTTGTCTTTCGCCTGGTTGGGCTCACGATACGATGCCTGCTCGTCTGTAACATATGAGACGAAATTCTGCACCACCATGCATTCAAGGTGTGTGCAGAGTGTCTCACTGAAGGCCGAAGTAGCCCTCAGTGATTAGCTCCACATCTCTATATATAAGCGACGAACATTCTGCTAAGTCCGTGTTCCACTGAAATCTCCACTCTAATTTCCTATACATATATAAATATAAATCATGGCTAAGAGTATTAATTAATATTATACACAATCTCTGGTACAGCCATTGGTCTGCAAGAATACATATAGGTTAAACAACAGTGGGTCCGTATGGAATTCATCATGGCGTCGACCGGTCATGTTCGCCACGTGGTCACGCAACGTTGGACTAACAATTCAATTCTAAACATGGCAAATTGCACAAACATAATTCAACAATAATATCAATACATCACGATGAAACAAAAGTATATTCATTTACCTTTTTGACAATGTCAGACCGTGGCTAACTTGGTTGAATAGAGTTTCAACAAATCCTGCTTTTCTAGTCTGCAGTGGAGAGATTTCTTAGAGCTGACCTCTGTACTCTAGGCAAGTTGAACAGCGAATGACCACCTATCGCTGTCTGCCTCAACCAGGTAGAACCAGGAAACCTAAGCTCCTCTGGCCTGATTGGCTGTAACGCTGCCTATCCGTAAGCTGGATGATGTCATTACCTACTGGGCTATCGTCAGCATTAGAAAAGTGTAGCATAGAGCAAACTTCTGTCGTCTGCTGCAGGGTAACATTAACCTACTAAGGTTACAGCTGACTAAACCAGGCAAAAGCTTAAAAGTGCTGGGTAAACCTAGCCTCTTGTTACAGCCGTCAGTCACAAGAATGAAAGCAACAAAGTTGTACACGGTGGACCGGCAATAAACGTCAGGCCAAAAAGGTAGCTGATAATAATTGTTAACGTTATACACTTCTCCTTTTTGTTCGTCTTCTTCTTCTTCTTCTTCATGGAAAAAGTCGTGCCGAAGTCCAAAACCATAGGTAATTGTTGACGTTATAGGCCTACGCATTGACTGATGTCAAATGTCGCCGTAACTGACCAAACTTTCCCGTATCAACTCATTCCCATTCTCTCTCTCTCTCTCTCTCTCTCTCTCTCTCTCTCTCTCTCTCTCTCTCTCTCTCTCTCTCTCTCTCTCTCTCTCTCTCTCTCTCTCTCGCTCTCTCTCTCTCTCTCTCTCTCTCTCAATCGATTCCGTCGCAAATCAACTACGGAATGTCCCTATTATAACTTCGATAACCGTGATCAGCATTTACAGAGTGCTATCTGGTTAAAACTCAAAGCAATGATAGTTTCTAAAAGCAGCCCCTGACAGGCGGTGCATTGTTTCTCTGTGATATCAGTGTTATCTTTGATTTACAATGGATGTTTGTAAGCAATGCAAAGCAAATACATGTCAGCAACAACAAAAAAAGTACCCATTAACTGGAATTTTACGAAGGCCATAGGGCATAGGGTAAGAATATTGAACATTGCTAATACTTCCTTAAAGAACCCCTAATGTTCAGGGTTGTGTTTCTCGGTGATGTCAGAGTAACTGTCACTGAAACAAAGCAACAGCGCTGAAACTCAAGTATGTTATAGGTTCCCTGTCGTATCTCATTGGTAGAGCGCTCGCCTAGCACCCCGATGACGCAAGTGTAGACGTTAAACGTCAACGTGCAACGTACTTCAGCTTTTTGTAAGAACGTAACGCACTACGCATGACCTATAGGTGCGAGACTATTGAGGTAACCAAGGGATTTCTCCGTGTACTCCGGTTTTCTCACTCCTTTTAGTAGTGGTATTGGGTTGAGTCAATCTAAAATTTCAAAAAATAAATTCCGATTTCCTTGCCGTGTTTTAACAGCGAGCTCTAAACCTTTACACTACATGTTTGAGTGATAAATCTGTGTTTGTTGTGAATGTGACAGTGCGTGATACATGTGAGCGTGTATATTGGTGCAGATTGCCGCGCTTTGAGCCTGATTGTTGATTTGGGGAAAAGCGCTTACATAGCATCTCCAGTATTATTATTATTATTATTATTATTATTATTATTATTATTATTATTATTATTATTATTATTATTATTATGACTGTTGTTGTTGTTGTTGTTATCCACTATAGGGATGCCTCAAAAATCCCCTGTATTATTTTATCTATGATGTAGGGATATCTGTTGGATACAATGCTGCATAATACAACTGCACATTTTCTAAGCGCCACAAAACAACGATTAGCTGAGATTTTACAAAAGCCATTGGGTAGGAAAAAACAGAGCCTTGTTGGTTTTCTGTGATATTAGAATATTTGCGATTTACAAGGCAATGTTTAAGAATGTAAAGCACCTGTGGAGTTTTTCAAACAGCCCCAGATAGTCTGTGATTTGTTTCTCTGTAATAATTATGTGAATATTTGCGATGTGCAATGTCATTTTGTATGATCGACTGTAGCTTCTCCAACAGCCCCATATATTCAGTGCATTGTTTTATCTCAGGGAAAAGGAAAAGCAAAAGGGAAATAATAGTTTGCGTAAACATGAACCAGCGCCGGCTTAAGCCCTCTGACAATGCCGACCTTTATCAAAGAGAAATAAATACACATTAAGCGCTGGCGGCCGAATCTTTACTGCAGCTAATGCCAGCGTCTGCTAGTGCTGAGAGGGGCACTAATTAACTGGCAAACAACGTGTTGAGTTAATACGCTGAGCATACACAAAAGAGAAAAGGGAAAGAGCGACGTTTGTACATGTTTTAATTAAAACACTGCGAGAGAACGCCGGACAAACAGCAATACTAGAAATGCTCTTAAGGACCTTGCAGGAGTCTTTTTATTAAAAGTGATTTCTTTGTTATTTACCCTACAAAAAACGAGAGAAAACTATGGTGCTGTACACAGCTAATCCCAAGGTCTCTGACTTATCGATCCAGATTAATATACTACCCTATATACAATTAGAGTGTAACCAAAGAGCTTCTTTGGTGTAACTGGGTGCGACTTGAGTTAGACCCTGCCTCCGACCACAGCCTTGAGATGCTCACTGAACTGGTAAATGCGCTATATAAGTGCAATCCATTTCATTTTATTTAACTGTAAAAGGGGCAAATAAAAATTAAACCATGGTTACATTTTAGCCACACACAAAATAATATATATATATATAAACGTCTTCGGATTTTTTTTTAAGGGCGCGCTGTTGGCCTCGGAAGTGAATGCAACGGCAGAAACATTGAAGCATTGAGTGTTAAGCAATAACATTGTAGCCTGTACAGGCAGTGGTTCCAAGCCCCTTGGCGGCCTGTAGTGCCTAAACAAACACTAACATGACAGTGAGACGCATTTGGCTCAGTGGTGTACGGGACATTGAGGGAGGGGTTGGGGGAGGGAAAGTATTTCCGGGACACTGAGCCCCTACTCCTTCGGTTGAGAGTAATAAATCGAGGTCTAGTCGGTACGCGCAGGTATTCCATGGCACGGACTTTAAAGCTTTAAAAACCCTGACGCATGTGTCTTAAACTGGTAAGTGCTGGCTACACAAATACATCCAGCAAGAGGTCACTTCCGGTCTCAATATGGCAACAACTGTCGAAATTTAGCTATCAACATTTTTCTGGTTTTCTGTAAACTCAGCAGTGCTAAAAAAATGACAGCGCGGAGATCAGTGAGAAAAAGAAGGCAGAATGAGAAAGTGGAGGAAGAGGTGGCCACGGAAGAAGAGATTCAGCTTCAAGTGGAGGTGGAACCGGCAACATTGACTGCAGACATCGCGGTCAACACTGAAATGGACTGCAAGAGTTGCCAGTGTCAGACCCAAACCCTACGTGAGCTGAAAATCTTGATCGACAATTTGCACGGAACGGTCGCCAATTTACATGAGATTGTTCTGGATCAAGCAAAACTGATCAAGCAACTGCATGAGCAAGGGATCCGAACATCGAAACGAACGGGTGCTGAAGAGCAGACGACGCATTTGCAACCGCCACAGCCCCGTGTTTCTTACGCGGCCGCAGTAAGATCGGCACCATCGACTTCGAGTGGCAGTCAACAACAACAGCCCTCGCAAACATCTTCTCTTCCCCCTAAAATCAACGTGGCTGGTGAGAAGTCAAGGCAGAAAAAAGAGAAAAAACAAAACAAAAATGCTGTCGATAATGACATTGATGACGTCAAGTCTTCTTCCTGTGATGCAAGACCAAAGTCAGGAAATAAACAAGAGTATGATGATGTGATTGCGATCGTACATGATTCTGTTTTGAATGGCGTTCAGGCAACCCGACTTGGTCATTCCTACGGGTTTGAAGTAATTAAAACTAAAGCGTCGGCCACTAAAGAAATAATTGGGGCACTGCACCGGATTCAGGAAGATGTCAACACCCCACTGAAGACCATCGTGATCCATGTGGGTGTGAATGATCTCAAAAACCAGGATCCAAAGTCCGCCAGCAAGGAATTCGTACAGACCATCAAGACCGTGGCAATTCAACATCCTCTGGCCAAAATTGTCGTCAGTAAGATTGCAGCAATAAATGATATGATTCTTCGCTCCAAGAGAGATGTGTTTAATGCTCTAACAGTCTCAGACCTTCTGGATGAACCAAGGGTTTCGTTTGTTAATCATGACAACATGCCCATCTACACCCTCCGAGACAAGGTGCACCCAAACCGAAAAGGATCTAGTATTTTAGCTGGAAACATTGGCAGATACCTCCATAGTCTTCTGTGGAAGAAACCAGGCCGTAGGAGACTTGCTCGGCCCTACCAGGCAAGTGACTGCCTCGGGTACTAAGAGGCAGGTGGCACCTTTCTCCCAAGCCAGTGTTTCCAGTTCATTGGTACTAGCTGATTTACTGCTACCAGAAGAGTTGCCATTGTGACATTATTTTACATTTACTGAAAGAATTTTGACATTAATAGACAAAACTGTTTATTATTAAATGTTCAAATTTTTTTTAACAGTTTTTTTTTCTTTTCTTTTCCTTTTTTGATTAATTGAATAACTTTCTATAAATGAAAGGAGAAAGATTGTCTATATTTCAGTGGAATTGTCGATCTATTGCCACAAATATACAATACTTACGTGAATATTTGTCCAACAATGATCATCATATATTAACATTACAATCCTTAAATGTCAGCAGCCAAAAATTGCCAAAGCTTCAAGGTTTCTACTACCCGCCTGTGACTAACTTTAACAGGAATAAAATACAGTCTGCAATTTACATCAGGAATGATATGGATTATGTAATGACCAAATCTCCGGTTCCTAAAGATGCAGATGGAGTTTATGCAGCTTGTATTAAACTTAAAGTTAACAAAGACTTGTGTGTGAATATTTGCTCAGTCTACTATCCGAGAGGGCCTAGTGATAATAATAACGATTGGATTAAATCTATTACAGATTCAGAACTGTGGATAATCAACGGTGACTTTAATGCTCATTCGCCGATTTGGGATAAACTGTGTGTTCATACTTCTAACATGCAATTTACTGAGGCCATTATAGACTCAAATTTAATTTTATTAAATGAGGGACGATTTACTCGTATACCAGATGTTCCAGCTCATAGACCGTCAGCAATTGATTTGACTCTTGTTTCTTCTAATTTCGCTATTAATTGTGAGTGGGATGTTCAATCTGATTCTCTAGGGAGTGATCATCTGCCTATTGTAACTTGCTAAATATAATACATATTCGTATATCTTGCGTCTTTGGTCTCCCCATCAACTCCAAAACTTAGCCAGTTATTTGTCAAAACTTATTTCAAAACTTAGAAATAAAACTTAGAAAAAATACCTTATTTAGAAAGTAGAAAACTTACAGAAAACTTACTTAGAGAACTTAAAAAATACCTTACTACTGGAATTGGAAATTTTTACAAAAACCGGTGGTAGCACTTCCCGCTTGGACTCTCTCCCTAACTTGGCGGAGTGGGACGGACCCCTCGACCTTTTGCACGCATCTCCCACTCCACCAAGTGAGCCCAAGCGTTGTGGCATGTGTTGTCTGTCATCAAACCCCAAATGGGGAATCTCTACGAGACGAAATTAGAGAAACCCACGGAGGTGTACTGACTGAACTTTGGCTGCGAGCCGGACAGTTGGATTAAGTAGGAGGTTCCCAGGATACAGCGCTCAGCCTCCTGTCTTACCCAATGTCATGCAACCATTCGTTCTTGCATTCAATATCTGTTTACTTGTTGCCTGAGGCTTGACAATTGGATTAAGTAGGAAGGGATCGAGAGTTAGCGTGCACCTTCCAGTCTTATCCATTGTCATGGCAATTTTTAACATGTATCCAAGCCACTTGCCACTTTGTACACTGTGTCTATTATTCGCAATAGGACAGACATTTGGCCTTAATGCCTTAGCAAATTCAACACATGCCACAGAAGTGACTAACCACACCGAAAATCTATACTTCCTTTTTTCTTTATATCCCCATCCAGATCACTCATAAAAGAAGATTGGGCTTGGGAAATTACATACAACAAACCAGCATTAATATTCGTTATTCTAAATGTACAATTCTAAATAATACACCATTAAGTGCAGCAATCTTTATTACATATTGTTCATAATAATTTTTAAAAGTGTAACAAATAGATATATAAATAAAAATTTATATTAAAGCATGTGTTTCCCATTTACTAGCTGTAAGTTAAACCAAGGGAAATAATTTGTGTGTATTTTAAGCATGTGATCCAGTTGAAAAACAGAATCGGAAATTCCATTTGTGTGTATTTTAAACATGCATTAAGCATGTGATCCAGTTGAAAAACAGAATCGGAAATTCCCCTTTACTAGACCAGAGGAAATAATTTGTGTACATGAATATTTGTGTGCTTTCTCTGTGTGAATGTAGAATCCTTAGTAAGTTTTTTGCCTTTGCTTAGATATATAAAAAGAAATTTATATTAAGCATGTGATCCAGTTGAAAACAGCAAATAGAAATTTATATTAATCATGTGATCCAGTTAAAAACAGAACCTGGAATTCACTTTGCTAGGGGCAGTGTGAAATAATCAATATTCTTGGCCTAAGCCCAGTTTATTCAATCGGGAATTCCCGCAAACATTAATGTTACAACCTTATACAGAGTGTTTTTAATTTAAATTTAATTTAATTGCTATCAAAACAGCCAAATATTGTACTAAAAAAAGGCCTTTTAAGAGTTTTATATTAAGCATGTGATCCAATTAAAACAGAACCTGGAATTCCCTTTGCTAAGGGCAGTGTGAAATAATCAATATTCTTGGCCTAAGCCCAGTTTATTCAATCGGGAATTCCCGCAAACATTAATGTTACAACCTTATACAGATTCAATATAAGTCCCATTCAGTTAAGGGAAGTAATAAAAACATTACTACGCATTCATAAGTAAAGTTGCGGTTGCTTCCCTTTGACTGTATTCGGTGGTTTGAAGCCTAAAAATCCATTTTTTTAATAATTATTTTTAATTTAAAGTTTTGTTATCAGTATAAAAATGACGGACACAAAAAGTCTTTCGCAATCTCCTTTGTTTAAAGACATCTTTCAAACTTTACAACTTCAAATTTTTGACAGTCAAAATGTGATTAAATCTGTCTATAATAATTGGCCATTTGTACTCAACAATTTTACTTTCAAATCCCCTGTTAAAATACGCATTCATGCTCAAATAACTTTTATTAAACCCGGTAGTATTGATGAAACGATGACTGTGTGGATTTCTTCAAGTCAAATTGAAGTGTTAAAATCTTCAGACCTAGACAATGCTTATAACAACATCTTGATCAACCAGTTACAAGACAGCATTGAGCGTGCAACTTTGAAAGGGTCCGGGTGGGCCGAAGGAACTCTAGAATCATTAGAACTGAACATTACAAAGTATAATCCAATCAAAGGAAAATCTTATATCCCTCTTCCCAAAGAAATTCTTGACAAAAAGGCTGTATTGAATATTAAGAACACTGACGACAAATGTTTTGTGTGGTGTGTTTTGGCTAAATTATATCCTATTCAGTCGAAAGAACATCCCGAAAGGGTGGCACTGTACAAAGATAAAGTAACGAACTTAAATCTTAAAGACATTAATTTCCCTGTTAGCCTTGACGCCATTGACAAATTTGAATCACAAAACTCTCCTATAACAGTCAATGTATATGTTTGGGACCCTGAATCAAAACTTATGCCTTTACGAATCTCTCCTAATGCCCCATCGTTTTCAGACCTCAATCACCACGTTGATCTTTTACTAATAACAGACCCGCAAGATCCTAGCATGCAACATTATACTCTGATACGAAACATATCTAGATTATTAGGACACACTTCAAAACATCATGGCAAACAATATTTGTGCAGACGCTGTTTAACTAGAGTCTCTAATCTCCAAGTGGCTGACAAGCACAGTAAAATTTGCAAAAGTATGACAGACATCCAAACCCGTCTTGTGTTACCAAAGCCGGGTTCTCAAGTATATTTTAAAAACATCAACAAACAATTCAAGCTGCCTTATATAGTTTATGCCGACTTCGAATCATTGATTTTAAAATATCAAGGCCCACAAGGATTTTGTACGCCTAATTCATTCCTCACACACCTTCACGAAGTCTGCAGTTTCGGGTATGTAGTTGTTAGAGCCGACGGACAACATACAGAGCCGGTAATTTACAGAGGGCCTGACGCAGCTCGAAAGTTCTTAGATGAGATGAACAAAATATACAAATTGTGTTTATTGCAGCTAGATAATCCGGTGCCCATGATATTTACTGAATCTGACTCCCATAATTTTAAAGCAGCTACACATTGCCACATTTGTAATAAAGAGTTTGACCCGAAGGACACAAAGGACACAAAGTCCCAAAGAGTGAGAGATCATTGTCACATAACAGGGGCATTTAGAGGTGCAGCTCATCAGAAATGCAACTTGGAATATGGAATCAAACATTTCTCTCTCCCTATTTTCATTCACAATCTTCGAAATTACGACTCCCATTTAATCATGCAGGCAGTGACGAAAGCATACAAAGTGTCATGTATTGCCGAGACAGAAGAAAAATATAAAACTTTCACTTTGAATAAATTAAAGTTTTACGACAGCTTTCAACATTTGTCTTCCAGTTTAGAAACACTAGCTAAGAACTTACCCAGCTATCCTATCACTAGCAAATATTTTCCAGACGTTACACTTATTCGGAAAGGCGTGTATCCTTATGAATACATGGATTCTTGGGAAGTGTTTGAAGAACAAGAATTGCCACCTAAAGAGAACTTCTATTCTTCACTTAATAAAAGTTTCATAAGTGATATCGATTACCAACATGCACACAACGTCTGGAATGCACTCGGATGTAAAAACCTCGGTGACTACCACGACATATATTTGAAAGCTGACGTCTGTTTGTTGGCTGATGTGTTTGAAAAATACAGAGAAACGAGTTTACATCATTACTCCCTCGACCCTTCTCATTATATTTCTTCACCAGGAATGAGTTGGGATGCTTTCTTAAAACTTAGTGGTTCTAAAATTGATCTCATAACTGACCAGGTAATGATGACAATGATTGAGTCAGGCATTCGTGGAGGAATAAGCGTGGCAGCTCATAATTATTGCAAAGCCAACAATAAATACCTGAAGCACTATGACCCCTCGCAGAAATCTAATTATATAATGTACTTTGACGCCAACAATTTATACGGTTGGGCAATGAGTGAGCTTTTACCGGTTTCAGATTTCAAATTACTTGTTAATCCAAACCCCGCAAACTTGACTTGGTTAAACAGTATTTTAAATCACCCTAAAGATCATACTATAGGGTTTATTGTCGAAGTTGACCTAGAGTACCCCAACGCCTTACACGACCTACATAATGATTACCCATTAGCACCAGAAAGATTGCATGGTACAGACAAGCAACTCAAACTTATTCCCAACCTCTATAATAAATCTAATTACGTCTGCCACTACAGAAACCTGCAGTTCTACATCAGACACGGCATGAAGTGCACAGCGATTCACAAGCTTTTATTCTTTAAACAAACGAATGTCTTGGCTGGGTACATCAATAAAAACACAGAGTTCAGGAAACAAGCGCAATCTACGTTTGAAAAAGATTTCTTTAAGCTGCTGAATAACAGCTGTTTTGGTAAAACTATGGAGAACCCATACAAGCGAAAAGACGTCAGGCTAATTACCTCACCCAATCAAGCGATTAAATTAACATCTAAGCCTCAATACCTTGGTTACAAAGAGTTTCATGACTCCCTGTATGCAGTTACCATGAAAACCACGCAAGTTAATCTAGACAAACCAGTGTTTATGGGGATGACTATTCTTGACCTTTCTAAATTATTAATGTTCGAATTTTACTACGATTACTTTAAACCTAAATACCCGGAGGCTAGAGTTTTATACACAGACACAGACTCCCTTATACTAGACATCCCTACTGAAGACATTTATAAAGACTTAGAATCGGAACTGCAACATTACGATACTAGTGACTACCCTGAAACTCACCCTTTGTACAGCAAAGCAAACCAAAAGAAAATAGGTTTGATGAAAGATGAAATGAACGGGAAACTTATTGAAGAATACGCAGGACTGCGATCTAAGCAGTACAGTATTAAACACGAATCTGGGGAATCTTCAAAAGCGAAAGGCACCCAAAAAGCCGCAATAAAAAACAGAGATATCAGGCATGAAAACTACCTGGAAGCCTTAGATGGAAAAGAAGTTAAACCATACCCTAACACAACTATAAAGTCTAAAAACCATATAGTGTCCACTGCTGTGACGACCAAAAAAACATTATGCGCTAATGACACAAAGCGGGTAAGGGTAACTAAGGAGTTCGCATACGCTCTAGGCCACTATAAATTACAGGTAGAAACTACGACTGCGACTGCGACTACGTCTACGACTGCGACTATGAGTAAGGAGGAGGGCCCGTAAGGTTTGAATAAATGTTAACTGTATTTATTCTGAAGCACTGAGCTTTTTCTTCAAAGCATCTAGCTGCTCTTTCCGTCCCAGTAGTCTCCCTTCCTCTATTAATTTTTTTTTAATTTCTTCAACATTAACAGGTGCAGACCTAGATTTAGATTGTATGTCATGCTTCAATTTTTTATATTCTTCAAAATCTCGCTGGATAATTACAAACTCTTGGTCCTGAATCTGAGTGTCTTCTAGAGCTTTTGAAATTATTAAGTTCATGCTAGTAAGTTTTGCTATCGCCAGGCTAGAAATGAGGTCGTGTTTTTCTAATTTCTTAGATACTTTAGTATTAATTACACCAAGTAAAACTGACATTACTGAAGATAATCCGGCAGCCACTCCTAATCCAATACTAATTGGTATACCAATTCCAGTCACCAATAATCCCACGCTGACCGCAGCTTCCGCTGCATTAATAACATTTAGACCAGTAGACACGTAATTTATTCCGCTATAAGCGCCGGAATACCTTCGTCTGCATCTAGAGTACTTTTGGATATCTGATTCAATTTGAGTCCTAACTTTTCTTATTTCTTCCAACCTGAACGTTTGAACATTACTTAAGTCTAACGTTGGAGCACTGGGCTGTACAATTGGTTGTTCATCCACTACTGCTTCTACTATAGCAGGATACAATTTTGTCGTCATATTTTTAGTGTGAAAAAAAAGGGTTAACAATAATTAACTTGATTTTAGTTTATTAGCAAAATATTCTATTTGACTATCAGAAAATATCTGATCGCTGAAATAAAATGCTAACAGATCTACGTTGTCTAGGCTAATTTGCGCTATTCTGTCAATAGGATTTGGAACAGGGACAAAAGTTATCTTGGGTGATGAAGTAAATACGGAAAACTGATTTTCATTTTCTCTTTTCTTCATAAATACTGTAACTCGTCTGGGATCCTCATCTAAATCAACCCAACTTAGAGACACTTGCGGAATTACATTAAAATTTCTCTGCGTAGGCCTGTGAGCAATTATGTCCAGTACTATCATAGCTGTGCTACCTAGCTGTAAAGGAGGCTGCAGAATAACTCTAACATTTTTCCCCGCGGTTTCACGCTTATGTAAAACATAGCTGCTTTTTTTGTAGGCTTTGACTTCTATGGTTTCCCGATTGTTTTCATCCGGCACTAGACTAACTAACATAGGCCCGGCGTTAATAATTTTCTTAAATTTATTGTCTGGTCCCATAAAAGTGTAAGGGCTTTCGCACTTGAATTTAATAAGCCAATCTAATTCCGTGTCTACAGGTGTTAAAGACCAGATATTTTCTCGTTTAGTAATAGCATACTTAAAATCGGGATCTACTTTACCGGCATTAAAATCCTTTAGCTGATCGATAGATGGTTTTTCTGGCAATACTGACGGCGGCACTTGCGGCACTTCAGGCACTGCCGGCACTAGCGCTCGTTTATAATATCCATTTTGTGTAAATTCGAAACCGTAAATAGACCCAACAATAGCATTCGCATCAAAGTCGATTGTGTCTGCTAAGTCTTTCAGTTCAATGGTAGGACAGGTTACTGGAATTTGAGGGCCGATTGACATTGTATTTTAAAATTAAACTTTATTTTATCTCAAGAATAATTGTAAGATCTTCAAAGTGTACAATTTCGTTGTTTTGGTTAGTTATTTTGAAGCAGAAACTAGTATGATAATCCTGACTTAAGTAGCGTTTTTGAGGCAGAAATTTTAATGAAACTGGATCGCAGTAAGATTCTCTTTGAGTTGAGATTATCCTTAGCAATGTACTAGGAGTTCCGTTTACTAAGTTTTCCGATGTCTTCAGTTGATGAAGGTACACAAACAATCTATTATTAATTAACAAATTCATAGGGTTTGATCCAATAAATCTTATAGAACTGCCGACAGTGCTGGAGCTGTCAGATAAAGATAATTTATTGCCACGGAAACCTAATATTTCTGCCAGCTTTGGCGCAAGTGTAACGCTGGTAATGTCTTTATGCAGGGTTTTATGGAAAGTTAAAGTTACTATCAAGTTTGCAGGGTTCATTTTTGCTTCAATCGAATGAGGTTTAAACAATTCTTCAGTAAGTCTGCAGAAGTCATAATAGCCGCCATGAATAAAGTGCCTTTTTTATTAATCATTATCCAGTTGTTGTTTAGATCATGACTAATATTTAACCATTTAACCGTGAAGAATATTTCGTGTAGGATTACGTTAAGGTCCCTGTTTTTGTTGTCAATAGGATGCTGAAGTTCAATGGGCACGCCTGATTTTACAGATTCGAAAGTTACAAACATATTTTTTTTAATATAATAAAAATGTACGCGCCTTATAAATATAACAAAGCTGCAAAGTATACTACAGGGCCTTATTATTACGAAAAAGCAGTCAACCTAACCAAGCTGACAATAGCTGTGGCAGCCAACGTCCATTTCGAAACTATCCCCCATAATATTTTTGATCATTACCTCAACCCAGACATTACGAGCGACTTTTTAGCTAACCAATGGCTAAACAACGGGGGTATGCAGTTCTTTCAGAATCAAATTAATTTTGCCGTGTCATGCGCTACAACTGGTTGCGGAGTTTCTTACGTTCATCACCTTAATCACCCAGATCCCATGTTGAAGTCTATTTATCTGTTCCATTTGTATTATCAAGTGAGGCGGGTGTTGTCTGAACTTCAGGCTCCGTTACCTACTGACAAAAACTTTAATCCCTTTAACAACGGCTTTGACAAAAAAGCGTATCAAAGGTTGTGCAATGAATTCGGAATTGATACTAAAACAGACTTCAGACAAAAACTAGACCTCAATCATGGGATGGGAACTTTATTTAGATACGCTGTAGGTAATTTATACACGGGGCCTTACGTACCTGGATTTACATCATTTAACCACAACAGCCAGGTTCCTTTACTGTATATCAGACAAAAACAAAGTACAGCATACAGCACTTTTATATTGGACACATCAAACGGATTTACTCAAAGTGGGGTGGAAAGGCTGAATGAATCTATTCGTACGTATGCGTGGTGCATTTTGGGGTCTCAAGCACAAACACGAAGTAATATCATTGGGGAAGGAACTAGCTTCGATGCACAAAAGCAGTTTCTAGCCAAAATTGAAGATTCTATTAATTCGGCAGTAGATTTGCCCGCGAGTATTAAAAGATATCAGGACACTTTAAAGTATGCTAGATCGAAAGTAGATTACGTAATAGGTTTAGGACTGTATATGTTGCCTTCAGACCTTCAGCTTAGGATAGGAACTATATCAAACTACAACAACAATATAGTGATTGCAGACCCTCAGTTTCATATAGGCTACAATCCTACAATAAACACTTTGAATACAGTGAATACAGTGAATACAGTGAATACAGCAAATACGGTATTTACTGCTAGGCCTAATAATGAACCTTTAAGTTCGCCACCACTTCCAAGCCTACCAAGCCTACCAAGCTTGCCGGAACTGAAAATGCCGGTAATTGATCATGGGGTTTCACGTCTAGCGCTTACAGGGGGTTTATTGTTTGCTGGGTTAATTGGGATTTACTATTTTAAGTAACCAGAGTAATATTATTATAAACAAAGACCACAGATGCTCAGACGCCCAAACCACAACTTTAGAAGCAGTATTAAATATCCATGAAAATACAGAACCTAATATTCCTGGAAGTGCGTCTACAAGTTTGTCACCTAAGCGTTTCAATAAGTTAGCTATGCTTTGTAACGTCTTTTTAATCCAGTCTTTAACCGGACTACCGCCAGGTCCACCAGATCCGTCAGGTCCACCGGCACTGATGCCTACGGTTCTAGTCAGTGCTAAGACTAGTGTGCTTATTGTCATCCCAACAGCTGTAAGAATGCTAAATATTGTAACACCTTGCTCTCTGAACAGTGTTTGAATTCTTTCTGCAAGTGTAGTGTCTTCGTGTAAAATTTTATGCACCGTTTCTTTTATTCTGGCGAAATTAGTTATTAATTTTTCTCTGTTTATGGATAAGGCTTCTAGCCTTGCAGCGCGTTCTGTGTAAAGGTCTGCGAGCCTTTTTTGAATCATCTGTTTTACCTCAATGCTTAAGTTCGCGTCATCAGCTTCTGCTAGTTTATTTTTTTGTTTTTCTATATGTTTGTCGAGCTCACCGAGCTTGGCCAAATTCATCATTGTCTCCCCTCTCACAGATTGTAAAGCTTTATCTAAGCCCTGAAGTTCACGCAGTGGCAATAATGGCGTGTCATTGATAGTTTCCATAACCTGATCAATATTGGTGTCCTCATTTGTTTGTAAGGTTGTTAACTCTTTATTTACTTCTAATGCAGAACTAGTTAAGTTAGTTAAGTCTTGTAGTTCTATTTCTGAACTTAACGATGCATCTATTCGTTGAAGTGAAGCTACTGCTTGGCGATGCAACGCTGGCACTCTATTATCGGAAAGCCCCAATGATCGTATTACAGTCACTGGGAGTTTAGTTTTCAAAGTAGACCACGCATAAAATTTATCAGGATTCTTTAACATAGTTAACTGTACTCTCACTTTTTTACCGGATACATTAGTGTTTATAAACAAGTGATTATTTTTGTCTAGTTCGAAGTCGCTGGGACTAACATAATCAGGTAACTCGCGCCCGATGTAATTGTAAAATTTATTGATTTTTCTGGCTTTTTGGGTTTCAGTTACTTGACGTAATTCTTCTCCTATACTTAGCCTTGTTTGGCTCATGTCGTCTCCTACCATAGAAAGAAGTCTGCTGGTTGTGTCAACGTTGAGGTCTTCATTAGGCTCATTTGGTTTAAACACTTCATCAAGAGCTTCACCACCTGTTGCCATTTTTTAAATATAATTTTTTTTATCGCATTAAAAAATGCAAAGCTACGGAAACTTGTTAGACCCTACACGTCGATTGAGGACGCCTTTAGGCATCAAAGGTGAGAAAAGCACAATAATTATTACAAACAATCCAAGCAGCATAGAGCCTAATCAGCTACTGACCATAAGATTTCCAAATTTAGGTCCTGATGATGTAATAGTTCCGGGCAGTCCTAAACTAGGATTTAAAATTAGTCTGAATTCTGACGATGATCCTAACAGAACCGTAGTCAACAATCTAGGTAGAGCTATAATTAAAAGAATGGTTATTAAACTTGATGGGCGAGAAATCCAAAGTATCGATGACGCCGGTGTTTTGTTTTGTTACACAGATCTGTGGCTGAGTAAATATGAAAGGGAAGATTTAGTTGGTCAGGGGATTCAAGCCGCCAATGTGGCAAAACTTCGAATCAAAGCTGGCGATGCTGTCGTTTCTAACAAAGGTGAAAATGCATTAGCTGCTGTATACAAAAACAGGTTTTATTTTCCACTCGATTTTGAACTGCTACACAGTCATCTGCCATTTCATCAAGGTTCATTTAACGACAGGCTGTCTTATGAAATTATTTTCAATGATTATTCTCAAGTAGTAATTAGCTCTGACAATGATGCTAGGTATACAATTACAGACATCACGCTTGAATATGAAGTGGTCACTCACGCTGAACTCAGTAGGATGATCAGGGGCCAATATGACAAACTAGCAATTTATTATGATAGGATCGTTCGCTACAGACAATTTAATAAAGATTTATTAGATGCACTATGGACCATCAACATAAATTCACCTGCTCGAAGTTTTAAAGGTGTACTGTTGTTGTTTGTGAAAGAATCTAATTACAATCGTGACAGCGAAAATTTTATCAACCCTAATATTTCAAAAGCGTCTGTTGTGATTGAAGGTAAACCTAATCAATTATTCGCGAATGGAATGATGGGGTTTCAGCAGTTTGATGAGATTAGGAAAATCTTGGGTGGAGGTAGATTACGGACTGACACTGTGGATTTGATTTCTAAAGATCTTCATTTGCATGACACAAGACTGCAAGATTATCTCGTGAATAAGTTTGCATTGTGGTTAGACTTTCGAACCATACCTACCAACGAACTTCATGGATCTGGAAGAAGAATTGAAAACGGAACAGATGGTATAACAATTGAATTGCATAGGGAAGCAAGTGCTAGGTCAGAATCAGTTACAGTATACATGTATATTATTATGGATGCTCAGCTAAACATTGAAAATGGAAGATTAAAAGATTTAGTATATTAAAAAATGACCTCTTTGTTACCTCGTGATCCTCATTGTGGAATGATCGTTGGCATGACGTCATGCGGAAAGACCGTCTTTGTTCTGGATTTGTTAGAAAAATATTACGCAGGCCACTTTGATTATATAGTAATTTTTTGCCCAACTATTCAATATAATAAAACCTACTTAGATCGTAAGTATGTCTGGACAGATGAAAATATCTTTGTTGTAAATACCAATGGCAAGCTCAATGAGTATTTAACGTATTTTTATAACCTGTTTGAGAATGAGGGTAATACGTTATTCTTAATCGATGATTGCAGTGCAGAAAAAGATATTGTATTAAAACGGAACATATTGAGCAAGCTGGCTTTCAGTGGACGCCATGTGAAAATTAGTGTCTGGTTAATCACGCAGAAATTTAATTCGATATTAAAGGATTTTAGAGAACAAGTAAAATTTGTTTGCCTGTTTTATTGCAAAGATCGAGACAGCTTTGATAACTGTTTAAAAGAAAATGACGTAATTGAATCAAAAGAGGAAAGAACTAAATTAAAAGAACAGCTAAAAAAAGGCAAGCACTTAAAATTATTATTAAAAACTGACCAACCAACTGGCTATACAATACTTATGTAAGTAAGTAAGTTCTTTTATAATTTAATTATTGTAAGTTATAAGTTTTTTTTTAAAAGTCGACTTAATTAAGTTAGATGTAAGTAAGTAAGTTCTTTTATAATTTAATTATTGTAAGTTATAAGTTTTTTTTTAAAGTCGACTTAATTAAGTTAGATGTAAGTCACTAAGTCAAAAAAAAAAAAAAGGTTGAAGGTAAGTAATAGTGGTGATGATTATAGTTCATTTATCTTAATGGCACTGTGTCTGGTGGAACAATCTGAAGTTCTTCTTTTACAAAGTTTCTTTGTGGTGTTCTACGGCTTCTCGGTCTTAAATAATATACGGGCGGATCAGTAGATAATGCTCTGTCAACTTCATAAACGCTTAATGACCAAATTGGGTCGGTAGCTCGTCTTCTAGTGTCATTAGCAACTTCTCCAGGCTGATAAAGGTATCTAACAGTTTTGTTCATCAAAGTTAGATCTGGCTGACCAGGCTTTGAAACAGTAACAACAATCTGTTTCTTTTTAATAGCCTCAACTGGTTTTAATCCTGTAACTTTGGTTGGTTCTGAATTCATTTCCCGTAAAACTCGAGGCAGCCTAACAACCCATTCTGTATTAGTGGTTTCAGTAAAGAGTTCCTTTGAATACTGATAAGTGAATAATCTTTCTGCCAGTTGCCGATTAAAGTTTTCTACAATACCCTGTGATCTGTGCAATCCAACAACTCCTCTTCTAACAGTTACATTATGTTTTAACAAAAGCTGGTTAACAGCTCCTTTGAATTCAGACCCTTCATCGCATTGAATAAGTCTAAGGAACCTTAGAGGCCCTCTTGAATAAATTGCATTTAAGGCTTGAGCGACCTCAGCTGAATTTTTTGTCCTAAGAGCATGAGCGTCCTTAAACCGGGTAGCTATATCAATAACAGTAAGGGCATACCTGTATTTCTTTCTATATATTTTGTCATGGGGAAGATATAACAAATCTATTTGATGCGTGTCATTTGGTCTGGAGTTTTCAAATTTTGGTCTTATTATTTTCTTCGGGGGTGGAAGATAGATTTGCCATACAGCTTGCTTCGATAACCATTGTTTAACTGTGTTTGCTGACAAGCCAGTCTTTTCTACTAGTTTATTAACTGCCGTCATCCCTTTCCAATATCCAGATTGAGAATAATATAATCTAGACAAACGCGAAGTCATATTTTATTTAGATTTATATTTTTGTTTAACGAGGTAATAAAATACTGTTATTCCAAACACAATTAAAATTAATTCTCCGGTCTCTGACATTGTAGGTGCAATGTTAGGTGTGTAGTAATCGGATAACACTGGTTGCTTTAATGAAGGTAGTGTTGTGCCGGTGAATAAATAATATTGGTGCAAAGCTTCATCAACGTCTTCAAATGTTTTATCTGCATGGCCTTCTTCTTTCAATCTTTTATTAACAAAATCAAGCTGCATTAGTCTGTTTTTCTCGTATTCGGCCTGATCTTGTTGTAATTTTTCCATTGCTAAGTTATGCCGTTTTGATTCTTCTTTACTGTCCAGTTTTGAAAACAAATAATTTGATCCTGAAAAGGCTAAGGCATTTACAGCAGCAGAACCAAGCACCATTGCAGCACCAGCCATTTTTTAATTTAGATTTTTATTTTATTTGTACTTAAAATGAATTGTGATGACTTGTTAATGCAAGAAGCTATTAATGTTACAGTTACAGGTGTTGACAATGAGAAAAGAGACAGGCTGGTTGCATTAGTAGCTTCCGGAAAGTCAAAGTATTATCTTGGTGTTGACTTAACTACTGAACAAGTGCAAAGACTGAGGCCAGAAGAGATCATTATATTACATAATAAATATGATAAAGTTCTCGGCGCTTTAATGGTTAAAAGTTTAGGGCGTTCGATTGTGAAGTTATATACCAAAGCTGTGTCGACCTTTGTTACTTTAGATTGTGAGAATGATTTATTTGATGATTTGATTAAAGATCCAGTTATTGTTAATGGGATTAGTGAGGTATCAAGAAATTTGTATTATAAGTTTGGAAGCTTGTTGACCCCATTTTCAGCCGGGCTAATTACTTTTCAACACATAAATTTCTCTGCTATTAAAAATGGACTCTTCCAATCCGGAGATGGAGAAGGAGACGGAGGTGAAGAATTCAGAGAATCAACAGAACCCAGTGACAGTCACTAAACAAAAGAGCCCAGGAAGAATTGCAGCTGGAAAGAAGTTAGCAGAATTTAACAAGTTACATAGATGGAACAAACAAACAAAAGCAAACATATTAACAAAAAAGGAATCACCAAAAGAAGAAACAATAACGCAACAAACATTAACAACAAACAAAGAAGAACCAATACAACCAATACAACCAGTACAATCTTCAAATAACATATATTATTTATGTATAGCTGGTGTAGTGGGTGCAAGTGGGTACATAATTTATAAATACCGCCAAGGAAAAAATAAACAGAAACCCCCAAAACCACTTGTAGAAAAAGAAATTGAATTATCTCCATCGTTGAAGCCATCATTGAAGCCATCATTAGATGTGTTTTCAATGCAGTAATAATTTATTATTATTTTTTTATTATATATAAAAAATGAGTGTACCATATGAACAAACAATTGTTAATCTTGGATACCATAGTGTTGTCTTAGTGGGCTTAAATACAGCTTATGCTATGATTGCAAAATCTCTTTTAAAAATGAAACCTATTGAATTAGGAAAAATGGATCTTTCAGATGCTGGTAAACTGGTTGGTATCTTTTCATTATCGTTATTTACTCGGGACTATCTTGTTAAACAAAAGATCATTCCAGCAGATATTAATGTGTAATGTTATACAACCATAATGTAGAAGGGTTGTAATTTTTTTTTTGTTTTAACCAAAGACGCAAGATATACGAATATGTATTATATTTAGCAAATTGCGGATTCCCAGAGTGCTTTGGAGCGCTTTTTAAAAGCTCATAAAACAGCCATAAATTGCAATAAAAGGCCTCCTTTAGTAACTCTATGAGCTTTGGGGTTGAGAGCCCATTATTGCTATCTCTCCTTAAATAATATTGTTGATCTGCAATCAGAAGATGATGTCATTCCGAAGTACATCTACGGTCGAGCAGATTGGGAATTATTTAAAAATACATTGTTGTCTTATGATACACATTTTATTGAGGATGACGATATTAATAATGTATACACTCAATTTATTAACAGCATTCATCTTGCAGCAAATAAATCTATTCCTAAAAAAAGAACATCAAAAAAGAAATCACGAAATGGAAACATATGGTGGAATGAAGAATGTGAAACCGCGGTAAAACAAAAAAGAGTGCATATAAACATTGGTTAAAATCAAAATCAGACCAGTCTTTCGATGCAATGAAAAGAGCAAAGATAGCATGCAACAAAACTATTGCTGCTGAAAAGAGGAAGTATTGGTCAGATTTTTGTCTTAATGAAATATCTAGTTCTCAAGATTGTTTCAAGACTTGGAAGAAAGTAGCGGAAATGAAAAATGGATATCAATTACCCCAATGTCCTATTAAATTAAATAATAATAATTTCCCCTCACCAAAAGAAAAGGCTGAAGCATTTGTAAACGTTTTTGCTAGCGCTAGTAACTCTAGTACTTTACCACAACATACGCTAAATGAAAGAAAACTGAAGGAGGAGTTAAATGAATACGGAGTTCCGGCTCCAGACAACGAGTTGTTCATTAATGCAAATATTTCTGTTAAAGAACTTAAAGATGCATTATCTGCTTTAGCATACAAAAAGTCTGCTGTAGGCCTTGATGGCATGTCTTATATTTTATTGAATAATCTTCCTGATAAGTGGACACATATTCTACATGATATTATACAAAAATGTTGGATAAGAGGCATTTTGCCAGAGATATGGAAGTCTTCTCTAGTAATACCAATTTTAAAATCAGGTAAATCTAGAGCAGAAGCATCTAGTTATAGACCCATTTCCTTAACATCACACGTTTGTAAGTTAATGGAAAAGATCATACTAGAGAGACTAACATACTATTGTACTAAACAGCAAATAATTCCTGTAAATCAGGCAGGTTTTCAGAAAGGCCGATCTACAGTAGACCATCTAGTAAAATTAACTACCCAGGTTAAAAGACAATTTGCAAGGAGAAAATGTACATTAGCCACGTTTTTTGATGTATGCAAAGCTTATGATAGAGTATGGCATGCAAGATTGTTATATAAGTTGAAACAAATTGGGTTGTCTGGCCGTATGTGCAATTATATTAGAACGTTTCTTACAGGGCGAAAAATAAGCGTGAAAGTTGGTAATTCGTATTCTTCACATCGCACAACAGATATGGGAATTCCACAAGGTTCTATAGTATCTCCGATTCTATTTAATATTTTAATTTATGATTTACCTAAGGTTGTAAGTAAAAGAGTTTCTCTTGTTCAATATGCAGACGATATTGCTATCTGGATGAACGTATCCTTGAAGAAAAAGACGTCTCTCTATGAAATTAAACACATCAGTAAATTATATCAAATGGAAATAAGTAATATTTCAAGTTATATGAATATTAATGGACTGGAGCTCTCAAAAGAAAAGACCAATATGATTTTATTTAATAATGGGCATGAACCTAGACAATTACCAAAAATTTATGTTGATAATGTGGAACTCAAATATGTGAAAGAAGTAAAATTTTTAGGTGTTTACCTAACCTCTAAATTGCACTGGAAAAGACATATTGAATACTTAATGCAAAAAGCAGTGAAGAGTTATAATTTGATAAAAATCATTAGTAAACAGCCTTGGGGTCAGGATTCCAAAACTTTAGTGCATTTGGCATGTTCTCCTGTTCGTTCCAAATTATCATATGGACAGGAGGTTTATTTTTCTGCGCCTGTGTGTTACATTAAAAAATTGCAGAGTTTAGATTGTAAAGCTGTAAAATTGGCGCTTGGTGTTCCAATACATACAAAAACAACATATGCATATGAAACATCAGGAGTTTTCCCTTTAGATGACTGGAGGAAACTGCTTTGTGCTAAATATGTTATTAGAGCAACAGCAGTAGATAACAGTACCAATGAGGAGTTGCAACTAAGATCGGACATACAATTTCCAAAGCAATCGCAACAAATAAAATATTTTCAAACTATAGCTACATATACTAAAGAATTAGTACAGAGATACATTGAAACTACGGATCTTATGAATAACCAGAAAATAGCGTCTCCTGTTCCTTTATGGGAACTTCAGAAAGCAAATTATGATATTTATATCACTGGAGAAAAGAAGAATCATAATACAGGGTTAATGATTTCCGATATTCGCTATCATTTAAATGAAAAATATTCGGGTCATTTGAAAATATATACTGATGGCTCTGTCTTAGAAAATGGAGATAGTGGTGCAGCTTTTGTTATTCCAGATTTTAAACTAACACAATCATACTATTTAGGAAAAGGATTTTCGATTTTCACTGCAGAACTGATTGCAGTACTAATGGCTATAAATACAATTTCTAGTATGCCCTTAACTCTCCTTAGTATTGTAATATGTGTTGATTCCAAATCTGTTTTAGAGGCTTTGAACTCAAATAATAATAAAAAAAAGACAAGATATTATATTAGAAATCAAAATCTTGGTTCATAATCTTATAATTAATGGTACACAAGTAAATTTTTGTTGGATTCCTTCACATTGTGGTTTTCTTTCCAATGAGTGGGCTGATCGAGCTGCCAGAAACGGAGCTGAGAATATTAATGCAATATCTTTACATATTTCACTTTCTGCTAAAGAGGTTAATAATCTAATTGAAAAAGAAATGAAGAAACATTATACATTTAATCAGCAGTATGAAAAACACTGTGGAATTTCTAGATCTGTAGTGTCAATGGCGTATAGAATATATTTAAATGCTATAAAGACTAAGTATTGCAAACATGTTAAATGCGTTTGTAACGAGACGTTTTCTTTGAAACATTTGCTGTTTGATTGCAATGATTTAAGAGGCCTCTTGCCTAACAGTGTACCATCACTCGGCAGAATTTATTTTGATAGTTGCATTATTTTAGCAAAAACGTTTATCGGTTCTGCTGTTGGTTCTTTTCTCTGATTAACAATAGTATATCTTACTTAATGTTGTGTCGGTAATATTATTTATAGTATTGGTTGTACGTTTTATTTAACTAACATTGAAAGAGATGGAGAAAGTGCGTGCACTAAGTGCGTGTGCTTGAGTGTGTGTACATGTGTTCCTGTTTAAATGCGTGAGTTTGAATGCGTGCGTACGGTCTTTATCATCTTGGTGAAAAAAGACTTTAATAAAACAACCAACCAACCAACATCCAGCAAACACTATGTCCCTTCTTCACCATGCCCGGTCGCCAGGAGTGTGCTCAGTTAAGTTGTCTGGGCCTCCGACTGTGCTCCCAAAGGCTGCAAGTGGGCGCCTAGAGTGGCTTGAGTTAGATCCTGTGTCGGCCAGCGCCTTTTAGCAGCTCTTGACCTTTACTCCTCCATACCTGGCAAACTCATCATTCTCGGCGACCTCAACCTTCATTTTGATCAACCTGAACACTGGGAAACTAAACGCATCTGTCAAAACCTCCATATCCATAGCCTTACACAATTTGTTTCTTGAACCTACATACCCTCGCTCTGAACACATCATCGACTATGCAATTGCTAGACAGTTCGACAGCATTCTCTCTCATGTCAGTGATGTTGCTAGAAATTTTCGTCATAGGCCATTTGGCCGATTCCGTTACAAACGTTTAGGACATTTTGAAAATCTTTCGGCCATCACTTTGAATTACAAAAATGTTGCAACTAATACACACAGAATACTGATGAAAAAAGTTTCATTTACATTTATTCAGACCCAAATAATATAAAACTTGATGAAATGACTAGAATGGATGACTAATAAACTCAACTGAACTGTGAACTTAGATGAATCCCTGATGCAAACACATTAAACAAAAACAAAAAATAATAAAACGTACTGGCATGACACCTGACATGACTAGTCATGTCCCTCAAATGGCTCAATCTCTGAAGACAGGCTTCTAGGTTTACACTTTAAACCTTTCTGAGTTTAGCCTTCTCCCACACAGACAATGCTTTGTAGGGGTCAATGCTTCCCTGATGCAGCTGGACTCTCAAGAGCATGTCCTGGTTTTCACATGTTTTGAGATAAGTTTCGATTTCTTTTTCGGCGGCATTTCGAATACGAAAAGTGTTATTGCCGGAAGCAAGCCGTTCGCAACAAGGGGAGCTACTCTAACTCTCTCTGCTGATGCATGTGTGTCGTCTGTTTGGCGCTCCCGATACGCGATGTTCGACAAAAACTCATAACACCTTTATTTATCCGATAGGAATTAATATGGCCAGAAGGAATAACAACGAAACAGACATGAGACAAGCAAACAAAAAACGGACAAAGGACAGTGGGCCGATCAGAACATGACTCTTTCGGACATTTTGAAATTTTATCGGTGAATGGCCGATTTGCCGATGAAAACGACATCACTGCGCTGTTCTCTTCTCTCTCTGTCTCTCTCCTCCTCAAAAGAAAAAACGCACACTCATCCGCCGCAACCTGTAAAACGTTGACAAAAAAACTTCTCTTCTGAAGCTGTCCACTTACTTTCTTCTGCTCCTCCTGACACTGAGCCTGCTTCTTTTTTCCATACTACTCTCAGCCATCTCCTTAACAAACATGCTCCTTCTTCCTCCGGCCTGACCTCTGACCGTCCATCTGCGCTGTGGTTCTCTCCCAAGATCGGCAAGACCAAAGGGGAATTGGGTAGAGCTGAGCGCATGTGGCGGTCTTCCAAACGTACATTTAACAAACAGACCTATCACAAGCGCAAGTGTGACGTCCAAAAAGCCATCTCTGCAGCTAAAATACATTACTACAACGCAAAGATTGAGAACTCTCCTTCTTCCAATGAACTATTTTCTACAAAATTATTAATGACCTTCTAGGGAACACCAACATTTCTCCTCTTCCAACAAAAATTGAACTTTCTGAACTACTTTCATCCTTTTCAAACTTCCTTACCTCCAAAACTGAAGCTATTCGCAAATCTCCTGATGACACGCTTTGTCAACTATATCCTTCTGATCCGCCTTTCTCCGGCACGCCACTCTGCTCCTTTCATACAATCTCAGAAACTGAGGTAGCTGAAATTATCAGCACCAGGTCGTTTAAGACATACGAGCTTGATTCCATTCCTACCTCACTTTTCAAAGATTGTATTACTGACCTCCCAGCCATCGCCAACATAGTCAACCTTTCCTTGCAATCTGGTTCTGTTTCCTCCTATTTCAAGTCCGCCATCGTGCGGCCACTACTACATAAATCAAACCTTGATCCTGAAGACTTGAAAAACTACCGCCTTGTTTCTAATCTCTTTTTCCTATCCAAACTCCTGGAGAAGGCTGTTCTCAAACAGCTCAACCATCATCTCTCATCCAACAACTTGTTCTGTCCATTCCAGTCTGCCCATCGTTCTGACCACTCTACTGTATCAGCTCTTATTCACATCGTGGAAGACCTCCTCTCTGCCACTGACTCTGGTAAAATCTCTTTGTTGACCCTTCTCGAGCTCTCAGCCGCTTTTGACACTATCGATCACTCCATCCTCCTCCAGCTAAGCTGGTTTCATTCTTACCTCTCTGATCGTTTCCAACCTATCTGCGTCGACAACTACCTTTCTGAACCGTCCAGACTTGTCTTCGGTGTTCCTCAGGGGTCTGTTCTATGCCCTGTTCTATTCACCCTTTACATGCCTTCTCTGTCTCAGATCATCGAAAACCATGACACTTTACACCATTTTAACGCAGACGATACACAGCTCATAAACAGTGACACTCCTCAAATTCTTCCATCTATTCTGACCAAAACTTTTGACTGCTTTGAAAACATTTGTAACTGGACGACTGCCAACAAATTCCAACTCAATGCTAACAAAACTGAGTTTATGCTCCCGGGTACCAAACACAAACTGTCATCTTTCCCTGTAGACACTGTCACTCTTGGCCAAATCATTATTCCTATTTCATATTCTGTTAAAAACATTTGCGTCATCTTTGACAACACCCTTCCCATGTCAGAATTCATCCGCAAAGCCTGTCAAACATGCAACTTTCAACTCCGTAGAATAGGCCTTGTCCGCAAGCATCTGACCATTGACGCTACAGCCAAACTCATTTCCTCTCTTGTACTGTCACGCTTAGACTACTGCCACTCTCTTCTGGCTGTACTCCCTTAATCTGCTCCAACGTGTTCAAAACTTAGCTGCTCGTCTGGTTCTCAAAATGAAAAAAAATCTGATCATTTCACACCCCTCCTACATTCTCTCCACTGGCTTCTTGTATCTCAGAGGATTACCTACAAAATTTTACTTTCTGTTACACGTGCGTCTATGGATTAGCCCCTTCCTACCTCACCCAGAACATTCACTTCTACAAGCCATCTAGAAATCTTTTGTTGTTCATCTGACACTTTCATGCTACAAATATTCCGCTGCAAACTCTCCCCTGAAGGCTGTCGATCCTTCTCAGTGCTTGGTCCTTCAACTTGGAACTCTCGTGCTCTTTCTCTTCGCAGCTCTCCGAACATAGGAACTTTCAAATTCAACTTGAAAACTCATATTTTTCTTAAAAATATCTGATCTCGCCTCCCATCAAAATCATCATTTCTTCTTTACTGATTCAGACCACCGCCCTCACACCCCGAAATCTCCCACTCCTTAGTTGCTCTCCTCCTCCCACGAACTTCCCTCGTCTCTTATAGTTTATTTGCATATATCCCTTTTCCTGTTTGTAATATGTCATTGCTTAATTTATTAGGGTTTCGTTTTGTTTTGTTTCACTTCTTTTCGTATGTATTTCGATGTTAACGTTGAGTATAAATGCGCGAGAACTGTGCTTTGATCTGATGTCATTAGGAAAATGCGTTATATAAATACCCTTATTATTATTATTATTATTATTATTATTATTATTATTATTATTATTATTATTATTATTATTATTATTATTAGAGCGAATACGGTTGCTATGGTTTTTAATTATTTGTCTTTCCAACAGGCGCATAAATGCAGGACTGTAATAGCATACATGCATTTGCACTGCATTAATAACGGCCGCACAAGGTCTTAACCCATTTCTTTATAGCCCACACACATGCACCGCTTTCGGAACGAGAAGAATTTGCTGCGTGGAAACTTTGCAATCAGTTTTTGAAGGGAGAACCACACTGGCACTGGCAATCTGTAGACTGCAACCCCAACATTATTATACAAGAGAATAGATAAGAATTGACTAAATGTTAAAAAAATAAAAATTAAAAGATGTAACAAATTGTCTGAGTGTGGTATTGCAAATAAACGCTTAAATAAACGAATACAATACAATATAATACAATACACGTCTGAAAGAAGCAACTGATGGCTACAACGTTTCTTCGTTTGTGATAGCAGAAAGATTATAGATCCATTTAATTTCGTGTGGATGGACTAAGTGATAGCAAAGAAGCGCCTTTGTTTGGTGATGGAAAGAAACAGCCAAAGAAGCAAATTACCGGAGCGAAAAGCTGCTACAGTTATGGACATTCATTTCATTCATACCTCACATGCACATTCTACCACGGTTTTCCAGCAGGAAAGGTGTTTCCAAAGCTATAATTACAACCTGCATTGATTGCTCTCCATTTGACTTTCCTGACATTACGAATGCCAAGACTGCAATGTACACCACGCCTTAAAAGGACCCAAGCTCATGCATTTGAGCGTCGCAGATATACAGCCTACATAATTTTTTTTCAAGTTCACAATGAGTGTTGCCTGAACCGGCAAAATTGAGATTCGTCCAAACAATACCTTATTTTAAAAGTACGGCTTTGATTTAAATCAATACATCGATATATTTACGTGCCTATTAATACCTCCAAAGTTGGTTATTAAAACAGCAGCTGCCCACGAAAGAGTGAATCGCAGGCACAGTTGTTTGTTTACGAAACAGACGAAGAGAAACCTAAAATTCCAAGCTCGGCGGTCATATTGAACAACGATTACCCGTTACATCATCCGTTAATGCAACAACAATGCAATTTCTCAAGTAAGTTCATTGTCACACAAAACAATAGAGAGAGCAAAATCCATTTTACTGTGTCTTTTTAAAGCGATCGGTCCAAAGGCTCAATCAATCTTTGTTTATTTGTGACAGTTTGTTCTAATAATAATTCTGAATGATAAACATAAAACTGAATATAATTATATTGTGTGGTGTGTTTGCAAAAGTGTGGGTAACGTGTAACGTGTTTGTTGGTTACAGATAGCTTAAAAGTCTGATTTAAGGGAACAGAACAAAGATCTATACAAATTGCCGCTCGCTGACTCTGATGTAAGAAAAATGCACGTATTCATAAATCAGATTCAAAGAGCAGCAATCAGCAATCAAAACACATGTTCATGATCACATGTTACCCGCACTCTCACAAATACACACAAAAAAACCACACACATACACACACGCGCGCGCGCGCATGTTATCGCTATGAGAAGACGGTAAGAAAAAAAAATTTTGTACAGTTTTGAAATTTAGAATGACTGCATTAATGATTTAAAAACTAGTATCTCAACTGTGATCAACTGATGAATATCAATCATTCCTAACTTGTGCTAGTCTAGCTTTTTTTTAGTCAAATGGTGGATATGTTTTATTTTCAGTAGCCACGTTTTATCTTCAATTGACGATACATAAACATTGTATCTTTTGACAAAATTGATAAATAAATATTATATCGTATAACAAGTAGCAAGGAGCAGTTTTTAAAAGTAAGTGACAATTTTAAGCTTTAGGAAATGCCAGGAGAAATACAAGACAACAGCCAATCAATGAAGACGAGAGTAAAGACAAATCAATCCACGTGGTTCACCTTAAGGCTGAGTTACATATAGCAGCGACTGGACACTTTAAAAAATATTCAATGGGTGTGGAAATGGATGATCATCGATGAATAACGGATTGAATGCAAATAGTCGCGGAGAAATATAACGCTCACCTATTTGTGGACAGCTGTAAAACGTTGATCCTCACATGACCGTTGATTTGTGTTATTTAACCATTACATATATACGTAGGCTACTTGTCAATTACGTGTGTGTCGTGCCATTGCCAGTCGGTCTGCTTTTGTTGTCTTGTGCAATCTTTAGATGATTGTTTATTTATTTATATATTTATGTGTCAGAATGCCTGTTTATTCACTTATTTATTTATTTATTTATGGGTCACAATGATATGACCTTTCCTCGTCTTGAACAATCATGACGACAGTGGCACGCCGCACACATAAGTTATTACGGCCATCATAATAAGAAAGAAAGAAAGAAAGAAAGAAGGAAAGAAAGAAAGAAAGAAAGAAAGAAAGAAAGAAAGAAAGAAAGAAAGAAAGAAAGAAAGAAAGAAAGAAAGAAAGAAAGAAAAGAAAAGAAACAAACAAAGAAACGAAAGGAAACGAAGAAATTTAAAATAAAATAAAAAAACATAACGAAAAAGACGGATAGAAAGAAGTAAGGATGGATGGAAGGAATATAAACGCACAGTAAACGCTCAAGACGCAATTACCAAGGGAAGCTACCCACAGCTTCTTCTCACAGCAAGGGGATAATCCAATCAGGAGCCATTCCAACGTAGCAATGAGTATGACACTAACTCGTCCTGACTTGATTTCTCTGTCAGGAATTGCGCTAGTCTTGTGGTCTAGCTCAGGTCGCGCGAGCTTGGTTGCCACGCAACGGGCCCGGATGTTGCGCCACTGAGTACTTTTCCCGGCTCCTTTCAACTATCAAAACAGAACCGCGGTGAGTGTCTCCCCCAAAATCTCAAAAAGTTTTCTTATTCACTTCTTCTTTTGAGTCATCATATGGAAATAGCTCCTGATTTTTTTTCTTAGAGACGTATGTATAAATTACTTCACTTGTTGATGTATCATGGCGTTTTCAAAAGAAGACACGCAGGCGGAGAGCTCAACTTGTTTTCTTCCATTGTTTTCTAAAAGTTCGGATCTGCATAGAAATATAAATTTTAAATATAAGACTTTATAAACAGCTATATTCATAATCTGCATGCAAAATAGATGGTTTATTGTTTTTGATGATTGATCTATTTGTTTTAAAATTTCCACATTATTTCCCCCATCCCCTTGATATGGGCAAATTCCTTTATTCAATAAAACATTATGAAGTCCAAAATTCTCTCTCTCTGATTATGCACAGGAATTCTTTACATAGTTATTTTTAAAAGTATAGGCCTATAACAGATGAATAAATGCAACTTTTTCCGAGCTTTAGGCAAACTGAAAAAGTTACGTCACTCCATTGGTAGTAAAAAAAAGTCATTCCATTGGTAGTAAAAGTCATTGCAGTTTAAAAGAATGTGAATCATTGAAACTGTACAATTACATGAGCAAGAAATATATTTACAAAATCTTGTTCCCAATGAATTTAAGAATTGAATTTTATGGTACTGTTACAAAAGGTCTTGAAAAACGAACATTTCACGTAAATTGGGGGTGAATAATGATATTTTCTTACAACATATACTATTCTGTTAATTGCTTTTTTAGTAATCTATCCTATCCTATCCTACCCTTTCCTATCCTATCCTATCCTATCCTATCTTGTAACTCAAAAGCTTTTGGGGCACCAAAGATGATCGTTTAACCAGGCAATTCCATCTTTCTCTGTCCTTCTGCAGTCCTCGCGGCTTCACTCGGTGTCAAACCAGTCCATTATCGAATGTTGTCTTCCCACATCTTTTCTTTCTCCCTTTTCTTCTGCCTCCTTGCACCGTGCCTTGCAGGATGGTCTTTGCAAGCCTGATCATACGGAGTTTTGAACAAGGGGTATGTTTAGAAAGTGACTGCTGGCCAGTGGAATAAGGGAGACAACAAGTGTGTATAAAACACATGGGATAAAGGTGGATCGCCTAAAGAGTTGGGACTGGCGTTTATTGATAGCATCTTGGATAAAAATCCTAATAAGACGCTATACTCCCCCGTTGGGGTGCCGGGGGTTTCAGTATAAATAGTATCCCCACTTTCTGGAAATTTAGTGCTTTAAATTTCCACTGTCGCTGTCTTTCTCATTTGCTCTTTCTCATTCCTGCTCTTTTCTATCAATCTGCTATACTATCGTCTTCTTCGCTAGACCAGTCTCCTACCTTTTTTCTTGAAAACTCTTCCGGGACAAGACTCCTTGTTTGTGTATGAGGTCTGTTGGATCAGCTTGGGAATATTGGACGCTTTCTGCCAGGTGGTCACTAGGGCTTCCTATAATGTTATTATTTAGCAATGTAGGCATTTTGTGTTTTGTTGATAACTTACAATGATGTTTGTATTCTATTTTGTTTTTGTAAACGGGGGTTCCATAAGTTGGAGTGAAGCCTCAGCCGTCCCCTGCGTGGGATGTCTTTATTGTAAAGTGACTTGCTGGTGGAGAGCTTTCGGTTTCCCACTAGGGTTGTTTAAGCAGATCTTTTATGCGGATCGGGGGTTGTCCGGTCCTGATTTGGCTCGGAAGAGTCCGCTGGACCTAAAGCAATAATAATGTAATGTAATGTAAAGGCGCTATACTCTGTTGAATGAGGATCTCCCTTATATGCTCAAGTGTCTTCTTCTGTGCTGCCAATGCTTTGCATTTGTCGATTTATGCCGTGGATACAGATAATCATTTCGCTAAACATAACTTTATTTGTGTGCCATCTCTCAATCTGACAAATGATGATTTGTTGCTGGAGACTCTGAGCCAGGCTCATTTTTTTTTTATTTAAAAAAGGTCTTGATGAACCAAGCACGGTTTGTCCTTACCCTACCCTGCTGGTTTGTGCAGGTTTGGGAAGGTTGGTGCGGGTTTGGGCCGGTTGCGTATTTTACAGGGACCCCGCCATATAATATATCTGTATTATGAAAGATCGAGTATGAATTTCCAACCTTTACTTTTAATATTTCTTCCTTTAGGGAAATTGTGTATGTAATGACATATACGACCAGACTGTCTTTTTTCTACATTTTATATAATACCCTAGTGCGACATTCATTTGCATAATTAACACTTTCATCGCTCTTTCTTTTTCTTTCCTTCTCTCCCCTCCTATCTCCCCCTCCCTCTTTCATAATCTCAATGGCGATTATTGCGTATGTTCCAAACTATTTCTATTTAGAATCTCATGAGACAGCATCACACGCTAATATAAAGAGCATGTTCTAGAATATGACAATGGGCGCCTCAGACGGCTGGAGTTCTAGATCCCGTATCGGCAAGCGCCTTGAGCAGTTCTTGAGCTGAAAGAGTGCTATATAAGAATAACATTAATAAATAATACTTCAAAAGATGATGACATAACATTTTATATTGCTTACATTTTATTTAAATCTAGGAAAGCAAAATTGTTAAAATTATTGAAAGATATAGCTATTCTTATTTGTATGTTGTTCTAGTTTTAATATTTCGTTTTCTTACAGCAGGACCGGACAGGACCCCAGCGAAGAAGAGGACTTTATCGCAGGACAAGACCCCAACGCAGGGCAGGACCCCACCGTAAGGCAGGACATCAACGCAGGGCAGGACCCCACCGTAAGGCAGGACATCATTGCAGAAGGGAGGACTCCACTGGAGGACAAGAACCCACCGCAGGACAAGACCCCAACGCAGGACAGGACCCCCACTGTAAGACAGGACATCATTGCAGAATGGAGGACTCCACCGCAGAACAGGACTCTACTGCAGAACAGGACCCCACCGCAGGACAGGACCCCACCAGAAGAAAGGAATCTAGCGCCGAGGAGGACTAGCAGGAGCAGACAACGAGGGATCAAGAACAGAGGTGGCCATCCCAAAAGACAGTTTTACTGTGGGCGCGTGTTACGTTGAAACGCGAAGGATAGTATGTCTGAAACGTGCTCGATAGATCTAATCGTTTCGTTTTGCAAAGTATTCAATAATAGAGTGTATTTACCTTTGATTTGTGTTTGCATTGTGGTTAGAGGAAGCTTTGTATAACGTTGATGATTTTCGTTAGTCGATATTATTGGAGAATTCTCTAGATTTGCGTGTTTACGGTCGATCGAAGATTCCCGATAAATGTAGATGTGTGAGAACATTCCTGGAACGTGAAGAAAGATGTATGACGTAAGACAGTGATGACGAAGTATAGAGCGATTGGTTAAATTGCGTCATACGCGATTGTTCCAAGGTGTTCTGGAGAAGAGAGAGGCTATATAATTATGTGCCGCACTGTTTTGAGAGAGTTAGTGTGCTGTTGATAGTGAGTTGGAAAGTAAAAGTTGAGAGTGGAAAAGCGATTGAGCGATTGTATGCAGATGTTGATGTGTGCTGAATAAAAGTGCAAAATTTCATACGAAGACTCAGTGACTTGTATGCTGATTGAACGGGTTACGTGGATAATCGAATCCGAGCTTACACTCATCAGAAGCATTCACGCATTGAGGCTGAATCTACTACTGATTGAAAACATCACCATCAAACGGAGTGTAACAGCGCGCATGTGTGTGTTTAGTTAAATGTGTACAGCATTTCAATGCAATTTATCAGAAATTGAAATTTACGTAGATTTAACAGCTGTCCATGCTGGCATTGCAGCAGCTACCAGGTGAGGCAAGCGATAGACCTATAAGACAGGCACCTGTTGACATGTCGGTGACACTAGCTGCAGGCTCTATCTGGATATTACTGGCTCCAGTTTTGACTCTTGGCGCAACTAGATCTTGTTAGTTAGCGGGTCAGTGTCCGTCCAAAGTGCCACATTATGGCGTTGAGCACTGAAAAGGAAATTATCAAGGTCAGATTTAGAAAATGAATCGAGGTCGAGGTCGGTGTTGGAAAATGTCGAAATCAAAGCACAGGCTTTGTGACGACATAAAACAAGGCAGTGCAATATCGCAGAACTGGCAGCTGCATGAAGTACAGCAACTACAAGGTGTTGTAAGCTGTTGAAGGTTGAGGGAAAAGGTCATGTTGTGGTTCTATCGGGGAAATGTTTCTGTGGGGAAACAACGAGAGAATGTGGTTGTGGACATTAGTGTCATGGGGGAAAGGGACAATGGATGTGGAGTGGAAGTGTGTGGTGAGCAGTCAAAATGTAAATAAACATGAGACGACCGATGTCTCTCTATCTTTCGTTAGGTTAGAAAGTAAACTAAATAAACATGAGACAACGAACCGACTGGTGAGGCAGTCGGGACACATGTCTCTTTTCTTTTTTGTTAAGGATAAATAATAATGGGAAATGAACATGAGATAGCAACCTGGTTCTGTCTTGATCCCTCTTTCCCTTTTTGAAATTTGTTATCTTTGCTTACTCAGACTCTGCTCTCCAACAGCTGCTCCTTACTTTGTGATAATAATGGTCACATCTGCATGATCCGCTGTGGTGGAATTGCAGTGTGGTCAGTTCCTGAGGCTGGAGACGGTCCATGCCTTGTAAAAATAATCTACCCTCCGCCACCCTGACGCTGGAGGAGGGGAGTGGTAGGGGAAATGGTTCAAGGTCAGATTATTTAGAAAATGGATAAAGGTCCGATTTAGAAAATGTAGCGATCAAAGCACAGGCTTCTAGACGACATAAAACATACAAGTCGCAATATCACAGAACTGGCAGCTGCAAGAACAACAGCAACTACAAGGTATTGTAAGCTGTTGAAGGTTGAAGGGAATGGTCACGTTGTTGTTCTATCCGATAAATGTTTCTGTGGGGAAGCAACGAGAGAGTGTGGTTGTGGACATTAGTGTCATGGGGGAAAGGGACAATGGAGGTGGAGTGGAATTGTGTGGTGAGCAGTCAAAATGTAAATAAACATGAGACGACCGTTGTCTCTTTTTCTTTCGTTAGGTTAGAAAGTAAACTTTAAATAAACATGAGACAACGAACCGACTGAGTAGGCAGTCGGGACAAAAGTCTTTTTGTTCTTGTTAAGGATAAATAATAATGGGAAATGAACATGAGACAGCAACCTGGTTGTGTCTTGGTCCCTCTTTCCCTTTTTGAAATTTGTTAGCTCTGCTTACCCAGACCTTTCCAACAGCTGTCCCGTACTTTGTGATAATAATGGTCACGTCTGCATGATCCGCTATGATGGAATTGCAGTGTGGTCAGTTTTTGAGGCTGGAGACGGTTCATGCTTTGTCAAACATCTACCTCTTCAGACCTGAGGCTGGAGGACGGTTGACGGGTGGTCGGGGAGGGGCGTTCAAGATCAGATTATTTAGAAAATGTATAAAGGTCCGATTTAGAAAATGTCGCTATCAAAGCACAGGCTTCTAGATGACATTAAACAAGTCAGTGCAATATCACAGAACTGGCAGCTGCATGAAGTAGGGCCTACAGCAGCTACAAGGTTTTGTAAGCTGCTGGAAATTTGAGGGGAAGGGTCATGTTGTGGTTCTTTCGGAGAAATGTTTCTGTGGGGAAGCAACGAGAGAGTGTGGTTATGGACATTAGTGTCATGGAGGAAAGGGACAATGGATGTGGAGTGGAAGTGTGTGGTGAGCAGTCAAAATATAAATAAACATGTGACGACCGATGTCTCTTTTTCTTTCGTTTGGTTAGAAAGTAAAATGTAAATAAACTGAGACAACGAACCTTCTGGTGAGGCAGTCGGGACAAATGTCTTTCTTTTTTGTTAAGGATAAATAATAATGGGAAATGAACATGAGATAGCAACCTGGTTCTGTTTTAGTACCTCTTTTCCTTTTTGAAATGTGTTATCTTTGCTTGCCCAGACTCTGCTCTCCAACAGCTGCTCCTTACTTTGTGATAATAATGGTCACATCTGCATGATCCGCTGTGGTGCAATTGCAGTGTGGTCAGTTCCTGAGGCTGGAGACGGTCCATGCCTTGTAAAAAAAATCTACCTCCTCAGCGCTGAGGCTGGAGGAGGGGAGTGGTAGGGGAAATGGTTCAAGGTCAGATTATTTAGAAAATGGATAAAAGTCCGGTTTAGAAAATATAGCGATCAAAGCACAGGCTTCTAGACGATATAAAACAAGCCTGCCTCAATATCACAGAACTGGAGCTGCAAGAACAACAGCAGCTACAAGATGTTGTAAGCTGTTGTAGATTGAAGGAAATGGTCATGTTGTTTTTCTATCGGATAAACATTTCTGTGGGGAAGCAACGAGAGAGTGTGGTTGTGGACATTAGTGTCTTGGGGGAAAGGGACAATGGATGTGGAGTGGAAGTGTGTGGCGAGCAGTCAAAATATAAATAAACATGAGATGACCTATGTCTCTTTTTCTTCCGTAAGGTAAGAAAGTAAACTTTAAATAAACATTAGACGACGAACCGACTGGGTAAGCAGTCGGGACAAATCTCTTTTTGTTTTTGTTAAGGATAAATAATTATGGGAAATGAACATGAGACAGCAACCTGGTTCTGTCTAGGTCCCTCTTTCCCTTTTTGACATGTGTTAGTTCTGTTTGCCCAGATTCTGCTCTCCAACAGCTGTCCCGTACTTTGTGATAATAATGGTCACGTCTGCATGATCCGCTGTGATGGAATTGCAGTGTGGTAAGTTTTTTATACTGGAGACAGTTGCATACTTTGTTAAAAATGTCACCTTGCCAGCATTGAGACTGCAATAGAAAAAACAAAAACACCGCGACAAATGTCACAAAATAGTATCGAGGTCAGGATAGAAAGGAAAACAAATTATCAAGGTCAAGAAGAAAAGTGTATGAAGATCAAAAGAAAGTGAAAGAAAACAAACATCGACGTCAAGGAAATGTCTTGCCTTGCGTTTGGTCACAAAACCGTATCGAGGTCAAAACAACGGAAAAGGAAGGGGTGATGGGGGAAAGGTCGCCAGTCCTTGTTTATTAGCAAGGTCCAAGTGCTCTAATGTTTTTAAATCAAAGTTAGTTTTGTCTAGGTATGGTCAGTAGTGATTGTCTTCAGTGTTCAATGCTCTGAATTGTTACTTCAGTGTTGGTGTGCTGTTGCTAGGTTCAGGTTGGCATTCAATTGTTGTTAATATTGCAAGTGCAATGTTTTAGTTGTAATCATATACAAAATATGCAAAGTTTCAACGATTAAATAAAAAACACAAATAAATTATAGAGAAATTGGAAAAGGAAGATGCATATATTGTAATTGTATAAAACGTGTTTATGGAAAATATATATAATTGTACTTTTTTATGTGAAGAGTAATGTATATGCATTTAATTGTTTCATACGTTTAATATGATAAAATAACCCAAAAAACAACAAAATAAAACGTACAATAATATTAAAAAATAATAAAACTTTTATACATTCCAGAGGAAAAGGATAGGGTGTTGGGGGATTAAAACAATATAAATGTTGTAATAGACATGAAGACTGTTATGTAAAATGTAATGTATGCATTAGTTTTTGTTGAATATCTTTTCTCTGTGTAAGTATATTTCAAAGAAAAATTGGTAAAGCACGTTGGCCAGTTGATACAAAATATTATAATTGTACTCTTGGTCTTTTCTATGAAATGCAATGAATGCATTGACTTGTGTTGCATACATTTAATGTGAAACAAAAACAAAAACAGAAAAGGTTTAAAAATACAATAAAATTAAGTAACATACAATTAAAAACAATAACTGTAAAAAATTCAAAAGGAAGTGGCTGGGGAGTTGGGGATTAAAACAACAATGTAAATGTTGTAAGAGAAATGAAGACTGTTATGTAAAATGTAATGTATGCATTGAATGGTGATGCATACTTTGAATGATGTACATGTTTGTTTCAAATAGAAAATTGAAAAAGGGGAAATGCGGAATAAAAATTTGTTTTAAAATAGTAATTGTACTATGGATTTTTTAAGGAAACGGTAAATTAATGCATTGAATTTTGTTGAATATCGTTAAATGTGTGCAAGTTTATTTGAAAGATAAATTGGAAAAAGGAGGGAAGTTTACCAAGTCATACTATTATAATTGTACTATGTGTTTATAACATAAAGTATAATGTACCTGCATTGAATTGTGTTGCATACATTTAATATGATAATATGACAAAATATAGTTTAAAATAAACTAAACAGAATAAAATACAATGACATAAAAAAATAATAAAATGTAACTGTTAACATTTCAAAAGGAAAAGGCTGGGGAATTGGGGATTAAAACAATAATGTAAATATTGTGATAGAACTGAAGGCTGTTATGTAAAATAGTATGTATGCATTGAATTCTGTTGCATGCATTTGAATTATTTAAATGTTTATTTCAAAGAGCAATTGGAAAGGAAAAGGTGATTAAAAATTTTAATGTACTATGGATTTTCATGGAAACTGTAATTTATGCATTGAATTTTGTTGAATATCTTTTCTATATGTACAAGTATTAGTTGAAAAAGAAATTGGAAAATGAAGGGAAGTTGACAAAATAATTCAGGTCTGTTGGATCAGCTTGGGAATATTGGACGCTTTCTGCCAGGTGGTCACTAGGGCTTCCTATGATGTTATTATTTAGCAATGTAGGCATAATACAAGCTTATAAAATTTTAAATAACATTGATGAATTAGATACTAACAAATTTTTTGAACTAAACAAATTTGATATAACAAGAAACTCTGTTAACAAATTATTTATTAAGCATAGCCGTACTAATTTTCGAAAACATACTTTTAGTAATAGAGTTGCACCTCTATGGAACAAACTTCCACAAAATATTAAACAGGCAAAAACTTTAAACAGTTTCAAAAATCTCATTGATGAACAAGAAATTTTAAAATCTATAAAATATGATTTTAATAGTTGAGCGTCTTGAGCCGGCTTATATCAGACCCGAAATATATGTGCTAAAGATGGGACATTAAATAAGCCGTGAGGCTTAATGATCATCATGATCTAGTCCCTACACTACTACTACTACTACTACTACTATTTTATATGTATGTGTTTTGTTGATAATTTATACTGATGTTTGTATTCTATTTTGTTTTTGTAAACGGGGGTTCGATAAGTTGGGGTGAAGCCTCAACCGTCCCCTGCGTGGGATGTCTTTATTGTAAAGTGACTGGCTGGTGGAGAGCTTTCGGTTTTACCACTAGGGTTGTTTCAGCAGATCTTTTATGCGGATCGGGGGTTGTCCGGTCCTGATTTGGCTCGGAAGAGTCCGCTGGACCTAAAGCAATAATAATGTAATGTAATGTAATGACAAAATAATGCCCAATATTATTATTGTACTGTTTTTTATGTTAAGTGTAATATATCTTTATTGAATTGTTACATTTAATACGATAAAATATAACAGAAAAAATAGATTTAAAAAAACAGAGTAACATACAATGACATTAAAATATAAAAATGTAACTGTTAACAATTGAAGAGGAAAAGGTTGGGGAGTTGGGGATTAAAACATTGTAAATGTTGTAATAGAAATGAGGACTGTTATGTAAATTGTAATGTTTGCATTGAATTGAATTGTGATTCATGCATTACCCCCGTTGTAGTGCCGGGGGTTTCAGTATAAATAGTATCCCCACTTTCTGGAAATTTTGTGCTTTAAATTCCCACTGTCGCTGTCTTTCTCATTTGCTCTTTCTCATTCCTGCTCTTTTCTATCAATCTGCTATACTATCGTCTTCTTCGCTACACCAGTCTCCTACATTTTTTCTTGAAAACTCTTCTGGGACAAGACTCCTTGTTTGTGTATGAGGTCTGTTGGATCAGCTTGGGAATATTGGACGCTTTCTGCCAGGTGGTCACTAGGGCTTCCTATGATGTTATTATTTAGCAATGTAGGCATTTTGTATGTATGTGTTTTGTTAATAATTTATAATGTTTGTATTCTATTTTGTTTTTGTAAACTGGGGGTTCGATAAGTTGGGGTGAAGCCTCAGCCGTCCCCTGCGTGGGATGTCTTTATTGTAAAGTGACTGGCTGGTGGAGAGCTTTCGGTTTTACCACTAGGGTTGTTTCAGCAGATCTTTTATGCGGATCGGGGGTTGTCCGGTCCTGATTTGGCTCGGAAGAGTCCGCTGGACCTAAAGCAATAATAATGTAATGTAATGATTCATGCATTTGAACGATGTACATATTTATTTCAAAGAGCAAGTGGAAAAGAAAGGAGATTTAAATAAAATTAAATATTGTAACTGTACTATGGACTTTTATGGAAACTGTAACTTATGCATTGAATATTTTGTTGAATATCGTTTCTATGTGTACAAGTTTAGTTGAAAGAGAAATTGGAAAAGGGATGAAGTTTACAAAATAATGCTTAATATTATAATTGTACTCTTCTATGTAATGTGTAATGTATCTGCAATGAATTGTGTGGCACACATTTAATATGATAAAATAATTATAAGCATAGTTTAAAATAAATGAATAACATACAATGACATAAAAATATCATGTTTATTATAAAGAATTTTTTTTAAAGAGGTTGAACAATTAATATAAAATATTATAATTGTACTCCTGTATTTTATTTGTAGTGTAATGAAGGCGTTAAATGTGTTAAATAGATTAAAACTAATAAAATGACAAAACAAATTTTAAAAAATACAATGAAATAAACAAAATAACGTACAATAAAATTTATTTAAAAAATAATGTAACTGTTAAACATTTAAAAGGAAAAGGAAGGGGAGTTGTGGGTTAATACTCCCAAATAGTTAAAACAAATGATGTAATAGAACTGAAGAATGTTATGTAAAATGTAATGTTAGCATTGAATTGTGATGCTTGCTTTTGAATTGTATACGTATTTATTTCAAAAAGCATGTGGAAAAGGAAGGGAATTTTTAAAATAATAATCATTGTAGTTGTACTATGGGTTTTTATAGAAACTGTGATTTATTAATTGAATTTTGTTGAATATATTTTCTATATGGTCAAGTTTATTTCGGAAGGGGGTTGACAAAATAATGCCCAATATTAAAGTTGTACTGTATCTTTTATGTGAAGTGAAGTGAATTTTACGTGAAGTGAATTATGCATTGAATTATTTTGCATATATTTAATAAGATAAAATATCCCCCCCCACCCTGCAAGAAAAATAAAATAAAATAAATAAATAAAAATTAAATTAACAAAATACAATAATATAAAAAAATAATGAAACTGTTAACAATTCAAGAGATATAGCCATGGGGAGTTGGGGATTCAAACAACAATGTAAATGTTGTGATAGAACTGAAGACTGTTATGGAAAATGTAATTTATTTATTGTGATTCATACATTTGAATAATGTACATGCTTATTTTAAAGAGAAAGTGGAAATGGGAAGTTGGGGATTAAAACAACAATGTAAATATTGTAATAGAAATGAAGACTGTAAGTAAAATGTAATGTATGTATTGAATTCTGTTGACTATCGTAATAGTTTTATATCAGACAGAATAACGTACAATTGTGTTGCATACATTTAATATGATAAAATAACAAATAATAGTTTATAACAAACAAAATGACGTACAATGACATAACAATATTATAATGTATTTGCTACAAATTGAAGAGGAAAAGGCTGGATGCTTGGGATTATAACAAAATGTAAATGTTGTGATAGAACTGATGACTGTTATGTAAAATGTAATTTATTCACTAATTTGTGATGCACACATTTGAGTTATGTAGTTTTTATCTCAAAGAAAAAATTGTAGAGGGAAGTTGAAGGTTTTTTTTTAGCTGTAAACTTTTTTATTATACTAAGGATTTTTATGGAAAATGTAATGTATGCATCGAGTTATTTTGAATATGCTTTACCACATGTCCATGTTTATATTTCAAAGAGAATTTTAAAAAAAAGGAATGGAAGTTGGAGAATTAATACAAAATATTATAATTGTACTGTCATTTTTGTGAAGCATAATGTATGCAGTGTATAGGAGTGTTGTATAGATTTAATATATATATATATATATATATATATATATATATATATATATATATATATATATATATATATATATATATATATATATATATATATTTTAAATAACAAAGTTAAAAAAACAAATAAGAAAGTAAGAAAGAAAGAAAGAAAACAAGGAAGTAATATAACTGTTAAAAATTCAAGAACATTAGAAAGAGGATGGGGAGTTGTGGATTAAAACAATATTGTAATAGAACTTAAGACTGTATGGAAAATGTTAATTTATGCCCTGAATTTTTATATACACTTTTGATCTATGCACTTGGCTATTTCAAAGAGAAATTGGAAAAGGAAGAGGAGTAAGTTGTAGATATTGTAATTGTACTAATAATGACTTGTATAAAAAAAAATTAATTAATGCATATATTTTACATATGTAGATATTTATATTTTTAATGGGTAAAAAACAATATTGTAATTGTACTTATTTAGTAAAATGTAAACTTTATTTTAATCATTGATTAACAATACTAAAGACATTTATGGCAATTACAATGTTTGCATTGAATTATGATAATGTTGCTTGTTTTTTATATATTGTATATTTTTATTTCAAATAAAAGTGGAAAAGGAAGGAGAGGTTGTTTTTTTTAAAGTAACTTTTGTAATAGTACACTAATCAAGTTTATTTCAGTGTGTAATTTATCGTCTTTTCTCTGTAGTATGACAGCAAAATGAAATTAATGAAGTGATTTGCATTGCATACTTGAACTTTTATTTCAGACAATAATACTTAACATAAATAAATGAACTGGCTGTATTTAATGATATATTTTGTATGTTGTTGTTCTCTTGCCCTCTCCTCCCCTTTTCCCTTTCCCCCAACCGCTCTTCCATCTCTCTCTCTCTCTCTCTCTCTCTCTCTCTCTCTCTCTCTGTTTTGCCTTGTGAGTCAGATGCAAATGTGAGTCCTCTTCACAGTTGGCGGAAGCTGCTCAGGATTGGGGGGGCACACACACATTTTATTCACTGACATCAGGGCCGGACCTGGGAAAAGTGGAGGTGTGGGGGTGGGGTTGGGGTTACAGATTCAGCGAATCGCCGAGACTTCTATGGGGGTCCGGGGGTATCCCCCCCCCCCCGAAATATTTTTTTCAAGGATGCAAAATGGTGCAATCTGATGTAATCTGAACCTTTAAAAAGCCATTTGTGATTGTCTGGGACTTTGAGCTTTTTGAACAATTGAACTGACAAACTCTGGGGTACAAAAATTATCCTCTGCCCCTCCCTTAAAAAAAAAACAAAAAAAACACACACACACACAACCATTTATTTATCAGCAGAGATGTTTTGTATACTATTATTATTCACAATTTTTTGTTGTTTACCTTGTAGTTTATGAACATCACGTCCTTCTTTCACTTAATTCAGTCTTGCTGCACTAGGTTCCTCGGCATTAGTACCATTTGTGAGTTGTATCTTCTGGCAAAACAGTTCACTGCCTCTTTGAAGTCAATATCAACATCCCTGTGCACTTTCAGTAAAGCAAGTCCATTGAGTCTCTGTTGCCCCATTGTAGGGCGCAGGTAGTTTTTCAGGTTGCGCAGCTGACTGTTTGAACGCTCACACTCGGCAGTAGTGACAGGCAGAGTGCAAAGGTTCTTTAGCATGATGAACAGGTTGGGATAAAAATCCCTGTCACAATGTTTCAGTGCTTCTGATGCCGTGGATGGGATGATAGCTGTCGCATTCTCAGCAGCACTTCGCCATTTGCAAACCCACCGTTGGTATTCTGCATCAAGGGTAGCGTTGTCTGGTAGGTCAGACTCCCACAACATTGCCAGTGTCTTCACCCCTTCTGGAACCTGCATGAAGCCATACTGGTTGTCTATTAAAGTGCTTGGCACCAGACAGAGACCATCAACTGCTAGGCCAGCATTTTCGAACCTCGAGTCCAATTCGGTTGACAGTTGTGCCAAGAAAGGAATGGCAATGCTAATCTTGAAATATTCTTCTGGAGTGGCCGCAGGTTGGTTGTCACGGAGAGTCTGTCGGGATGCTTGACGAGGAACAATAACACCAGTTGTCAAAGCATTTGCCATTTTGCTGACTTCACCAAACCAGGCAACGAACGCTGTGTCGACATCTCTTCTAATAGAAGACATGCAGTTACTGACCTCTTTGATTTCCCTGTAGGCATCGACAACATCTTTTGTCCTTTTCTGCAGCTTCACTGTCAAGGGTTTCCATTTCAACGATGTTTTTGGACGATTCAGCGATGGTCGTTTCAACGGATGTTCGTTACAACGAATTGTCATAATTATCAACTTAGCATCTTAATTAATATTTCTAAAAAGTCGATTAGGGCAGTATCAAGGTGAAGGTGCTGGAAGAGGCTTGCGGCCAGAACAAGAAAATATGTCTGCATTTACTAATTTAGGCTTAGGGTTGGGTTACTTGGTCGTTTCAACGGGAAAACGCTTTGGACGTTTCAACGGATCCCTTGAAACGGATTTCCGTTGAATTGACTATAAATAACTCTTTGTACTTTGGACCAAAAGTGGCTAAAACCTGCAATGTTTTAAAAACAATTTTTAAAAAATTGAAACTTTTTGAATTTTAAAAAAATTTTTTTTTTTTAAATTTGGAGGGAGGGTTTTGGAACTTAGGTAACCCCCTTACCCTCCGCCCCCCCTCCCTCCCGGGTCCGGCCTTGGACATTTACTCCAAATAATTGGAACTATTTTCATAGACACTATGTGCGAGAGAGAGAAAAAAAAGATATATAACATATTTCTACAAATGTGCATATAAGAGAGAGAGAGAGAGAGAGAGAGAGAGAGAGAGAGAGGGTGGGGGGAGGGTAGAGAGAAAGGAAGAGAACCTGACCTGACAATGTTGATCCATCACAGTAACAAAAACAGCAGTCATGCACGTCATTTAGCATGGGAAATTACACCGTTAATTTTCCAAAGTATGCCTGACGGCGTTCATTTCTATTGATAAATTCGTAAGCAGTTTGCGCTAGGTCTAGTTGATCTACTTTGTCTTTGAACACATGCATTATAAGACAATTATTTAGACGCTTCTGCGTCATCGTTGCCCAAAGGTATGTTTTACCCGCTTCAGGGCTGAAAAACTGCGTTCAGCCGTTGCAGTTGTGGTTGGGATGGTGAAGTACAGTCTGAGAAGTTTATCCACTTCACTCAGCATCCGTCGCACAGTGTCAGAAGCTTTCATTTTATCCGGCAGTGCTTGGAAGATGGTGATCCTAGAGTTAACCGCCTTCCTAATGTTACCCAGTGCATGTGGGAGTTCTAGCTGAGTTTTGAGTCTGTCCAAGTCGATGTCAGCGGAATATGTATCTTTGATTTCTTGAGGAATTTCTGGTTTCTTCCCTGCTGCTCCATCACTTAGAAGAACTTCAATTTTCCTTGGTAAGTCGAGAGCTATTTGATCAAACCGGCTCTTTAAATGTTCCTTGATGTTGTCAATGGCCTCACAGTATTGCTGTCTGTAGTAAGCAGATGGACAAGAGTAGCTGTGACCCTGTGAGCCATCGTCCAGTCTTCGTGGAGGCTGCTTCTGTCTAGGAACGCAGGGCTCATCACACAAATTTGCAGCTTTCGTTGTGATGTCAGCAAAAAATGTCTCATAACAATCTTCATGCCTCATGCTTTCCAGTGTTCTCAGACAAATGTCAGCAGCGTTTACTGCGTCATCAAAAGTCGTTTGTTTTCTTTGAAGAACTGTCGCCAGCTCTTCAGTCACAGCAAGGATCTCATCTTTGAATCTTTTTGCAACTCCTGACACATGACCCTGAAAATTACTCGCCCCGTCGTAGGCCTGGCCCCTTCAGTTTTGCACTGGCAAGTCAAGTCTGATCAAGCAGTCCTTCAGTGCTTTGAAAATGGTTGGTTGGTTGGTTGGTTGTTTTATTAACGTCTTCTTCATCGAGATGATAAGACGTACGCACGCATTCACACACATTTACACCAGATACATACATCCATACATATAAAATACATAATTATATCAACTGAGCAACTGAAAATGGTCTCAGCACAGGTATTGTTAACTTGCATCAGTCCAGAGAAAGAGGGAAAATATTGGTTTGAACCTCCAAATAATGTTTTTTGAGGGGCTGAATATTGGGGGGGCAAATGTATAGGTTTGCCCCCCCAATATTTTTCTTGGGGGGGCCAGTGCCCCCCTTGCCCCCCCGCTTCCGCCGCCTGTGCTCTTTCAACCAAGTTGTGGTCCTAATTCTGATCTTTGCAGTCCGCTAGACCCCATATACACTGACTAACTAAATAATTAATTAAAATATGTATATGAACTCGATGTATATTATTCTATAAAACCTGACTATTAAGCTGTAAGCTGTTAATCTTAGTAGATTTCTTTTTTTTTCTTTGATGTTGTGTTGTTGTCATAGCAGTTTCGATCGAGAACCCAAGTCCAAATTTCGGAAAATCACTCAATTACCTTTTTCTCCAAATTCTCTGTTCCTGTCACAAAGAATTTACATGGTGTTAAGTTTGACACCTTATGATTCATTCGCCGTGTGCTTGCGCGCGCCTGTGTATGTGTGTATGCGCGCGTGTAGCTCACCTTAATAAAAAAAATGTTTTTAATCTTCCATGAAGTAAAATATTTTATGTATTCATATTCTATTCCCGTGTCAAGTTTTAAATCACGTCAGGTCAAATAATATATTGTATTGCTAAGTTCAAGAATAAGGAATTTCACTTTGTGTTGCGTACTGTCAAACTTTATGGCATAGACTCCGGGAATCAAATTTCAAAGAATCAATCTCTTCTTTTAGTCCATTAAAATAAATAAATAAATAAATAAATAAATAGAAACCCCCGTTGGGGTGCCGGGGGTTTCAGTATAAATAGTATCCCCACTTTCTGGAAATTTAGTGCTTTAAATTCCCACTGTCGCTGTCTTTCTCATTTGCTCTTTCTCATTCCTGCTCTGTTCTATCAATCTGCTATACTATTGTCTTCTTCGCTAGACCAGTCTCCTACCTTTTTTCTTGAAAACTCTTCCGGGAGAAGACTCCTTGTTTGTGTATGAGGTCTGTTGGATCAGCTTGCAGGGTGGAGAACTTTCCGCGAATCCGCGGATTTCCGCGGAAGGCATTTGCATTTCCGAGAAAAAAATATTGAGTTCCGAGTGTGAGAAGCTGAGGGGCTACCCTTTATTGGGCATAGCGGCCAAAAGCGGCCGAAGTTCTAAACAGGCAAAACGTCCAAAAGCGTCCGTATCAACCATGTGGTTATATTCTCGCGTTGTTTGAAAGATTGTGAGACTTCCGGCAATTGACTTCCGGTTTTCCTGTTGTGAAATGCGTTCGTTTTTTCGATTTTTTTTCCCAAATTTTCTTGTGTGTGTGTCTAAAATGGATGGTTTGGATTCTTCGACTGATGAAGGGGAGTTTACAGGCTTCCATTTATTAGACATTAAAGTGAGAGAAATGGACTTGGAGTCGGAGGAAGAGATCGGTACTGACATTAGAGTTAGACAATTAGTGTCAGTAGTGTGCATGCATATGATCTTTCAGACTGGCATGAAAGTGCACTGAAGAAGAGGAGGGGGCTTGTTTGGACTATTTAAAGCTTTTTTTTTATACACATGGAGTAATAAAAAACAAGACATGACAAGAGAAGTATAAAAGGTAGATAATCAAAAGAGAATTTATTTCTGTTCATTTTGCATTTTATTTCATTTAAATCTATACACTAGTCACTAATACCTAAGATGTGGTGTTTTTACTAACGTACCCCCCTAAATATCTCTAAAATTATAAAAATTCTTGCCTGTTTACAGCTAAAAAATAGACAAACGTGTGCCCAGTAAAATTGGAAATGTGGAGTTTGTGTGTAACAGTGGTGGACCTCAAACTTTGTTAGGCCTACAAATCAAGATTCTTAACTTTTTTGAAAGACATGTGCATAAAACATTCTTTTTTTTGGTTGTTGTTTCTATTGATGTTTACTTTGTGCTTTTTGAATTCAGGAGAGGCCCTAAATTACTTTCAAAATTGCCTAAATTCATTTTCTTCCAGGGGGCGAATACCGGGGCTTGGCCCCTGGGCTCCGGCCGGATTTCAGAGATTTCTTGATTCAGTTGTTCTCCACCCTGAGCTTGGGAATATTGGATGCTTTCTGCCAGGTGGTCACTAAGGCTTCCTATGATGTTATTATTTAGCAATGTAGGCATTTTATATGTATGTGTTTTGTTGATAATTTATAATGATGTTTGTATTCTATTTTGTTTTTGTAAACGGGGGTTCGATAAGTTGGGGTGAAGCCTCAGCCGTCCCCTGCGTGGGATGTCTGTATTGTAAAGTGACTGGCTGGTGGAGAGCTTTCGGTTTTACAACTAGGGTTGTTTCAGCAGATCTTTTATGCGGATCGGGGGTTGTCCGGTCCTGATTTGGCTCGGAAGAGTCCGCTGGACCTAAAGCAATAATAATGTAATGTAATGTAACCTTAATTAAAAAAATGTTTTCAATCTTCCAGGAAGTAAAATATTTTATGTATTCATATTCTATTCCCGTGTAAAGTTTTAAATCACGTCAGGTCAAATAATTTATTGTATTGCTAAGTTCAAAAATAAAGAATTTCACTTTGTGTTGCGTACTGTCAAACTTTATGACATAGACTCCGGGAATCAAATTTCAAAGAATCAATCTCTTCTTTTAGCCCATTAAAATAAATAAATAAATAAATAGAAAGATGTATCAACGTGTAAAAAAAATTAATGCTACTGATGGGCATGCGGGGAGGAGTCGTAAGATAAAGATGGAAAGAAAGGGGAAACACACACATACACACACATGCATGCACACACGCACACACACACCCTCTTTCTTTCACTCACACACGCACACACATACACACACTCATGTGCACACACACGCAAAGTATCTTTTACTCTCACACACATACACGTGTGAAAACGTACATACATAAACACACACACATACACGCACACACGAATCTAAACCAAGTTGCGATATAACAAAATGATGCGAGTATAATTTGAACCATGGCTGATAACTTGCACCAGTGGTTCAATAGTCCATAAGTGTTATTTCTAAAGCAGAGCGGTTTAATAGTAAATAAACATTATTGTTTAATTTTTATAAACGATCTTTTTCAAGTAAATAAACACTTTATTTTCCTTTATTTGTTTTCTTTCGTCTTTTTTATTTTTATTTTAAGAAATTTGCTTTGATTGAATTTTGTTTCCCGTTTTTGATGGCAGTAGTTGAAAGAATAACTTTTTAAAAAACTTATACCAAGTGAGTGCATGTCCATAGTTTAAAGAAACGGTCTTTTGGAAGTAATACAAATCTTTATTTTAATTTGTTATGCTGTTGTCGTTTTAGCGCGATGCTACTGATTAATTATATGTGCGAGTGCGTAGGTGAGTGTGTTTGTTTGCCTAGGTGAGTGGGTGTGCGTAAGTGTGTTTGTATATGATAGAAAGAGACACAAGTACAATTTATTCCATAATTATATACTTTAGTAGGTGTTTGCACTATGTGCGTATAAATTGAACATAGGTCCAATTTACTTTTCATTTATGTTCAATGTAGCCGCTAAGATGTCTAAATATGACTTTCACAACCTTTTTTTTTTAATCAGTCTAAAATAAACGTTTTTATAATCATACTATCTAGTGTAAATGTTTGAAAAGCTGACGTTAGACTCACTTTAACAGGCAATATTCGTTAAAGTCTTTGATTCTGTTTTGAACCAGTATGCGGTTTATAATGTAACTTGCTTCCGATACCAATATTGATGTTCACTTTAATAGAAATGTAACGCCCGAGTCCGTATTTACGTAGTCTTTGGTAACATTGTACAATCTTGAAAGTTTAAAATAAGCCGAAGTTCTGGCTTTTTACATTTTTTAGGCATTCTTCATGACAATACTATGTGTTTTGGCATAAGGGCACATTCTGATTATACTAGAAGCAGCAACTGTACACGATCACGTGAAGACTGCTTATCATCTGAATGACCACCATCTTTACTGCGTGGCAAGATCTAACAGATTATCTTGTACATCATCGTCTGAAAAGGTGTTTTAAAACACAATCATGGCTATAACATCCATTAATAGTATAAATGTCGAAAATAATTATCCTTGGTTGCTTTTCGCGACGGATTGACACTCAATTATGGTGTGTTGGGTCCCCTTCCAATGACGCTAAATATATTGGGGCCCGTTTGCAATGACGGGTAATTGGGGCCCTTTGCCATGACGGTATTGGGGTCCCTTGCAATGACAGTATTGAGGTCCCTGGCAATGACGGTATTGGGGCCCCTTGCAATGACAGTATTGAGGTCCCTGGCAATGACGGTATTGGGGCCCCTTGCAATGACGGTATTGAGGTCCCTGGCAATGAGGGTATTGGGGTCCCTTGCAATGACGGTATAGACGTTCCTGGCAATGACGTTATTGGGGACCTTTGCAATGACAGTTTTGAGGCCCCTGGCAATAACGGTATTGGGACTCCTTGTCATGACGATATTGGAACCCATTTCAATGACGGTATTGGATGCTTTGTGCTAGAGAACCCTAGTGACGTTAACGGGGACCTTATTTGGCTTTTTAAATTGTTCGTATTATTATTGGAGAGCTACCGCCTCAATGACGTGGATTAATAAACTCTGTTATGATCATACTACCTAGTAAAAAGATTTGGAAATAATTAAAGAAATAACATTTGCTATAGAAAGAATGAGCCCATTTCACCGAGAGGAGCACACATAATGATAATATATAATTCATTGTCAATTTTAATTTAGAATAAAATAAAATAAGATAAGATAAGATAAGAATATTTATTAACCAAGTAAAAACGTTACAAGGATTTTGGTGTGGCATGGCGACAATGAAATACATCTTTTCTTGCACAGTCACACATGCATTCATCGTGTCAGACACTTCATTGGCATACAACATATATACAGCACTAAAGGATAGGTAAACACAGTATTAAACATACATCACTCATCAGTCATATAAAGTTTTGGAGTCAAACACACCCTGCAAGTAAAACAAAATACAGCATTAAAACAATTTAACAGCATTAAATAAAATGAGAATTATTAAGAATGTTAGGTTTCACATCCAGATCTGCACACACCACAACACAACACACCACACACACACCCACGCACACACACACACACACACACACACACAGCATAGCATACTCCTATTCCACAAAGGTACAAATCAAGCAATGGTAATGAGTTTTCAGTTTATACAGATCATTCCATGTTTGGTGATGTACTGAGGACAGCGTCTGGGAAGAAACTGTTTCTGAATCGAGAAGTTCTGGCTCTTGAAGCACGGAACCGACGGCCAGAGGGCAGAAGCTCGAAGAGACTGTTGGCTGGGTGTGATGGATCGCAGACTGTCTTTTCCGTTTTCGTTTCATTCGCGTTGTGAAAATGGAGGCGACAGATGGAAAGTCACAGCCAGCTATTTTGGAGACAGTCTTAACAATGTGCTCGAGCTGTTTCTTATATAAATGAAATAATACAGTTTATTTTAGACTTGACAATGCTCCATCGCTTTCGATAGTCATATTATTAATGGATGTTAAAGTTCAATATTACTTCTATGACTATGTTAGCATGTTACGCAAGCTTCTTCTTTGCCAGTGCTTTCAAAGGATCTCCGTGGCGGCATCTGTCACAGCTGAGTTGAAGGTAGTGGTCATGGTGTTGACATCTACTTCACCAGCTCCAAAATTAGCAGTGGTGCAAATTTCCCTCCAATTGTGGCCTGAAATATTTTCGCCACCTCCAGGTCTTGCAGTTTGTCCAGGTATAACTTCAGTCTGGCGCACTTTGCTGTGTTTACTCTCTTCAAGTGGAGCCGGAAGGACATTATCACGGGATCGTGGTCACTTTCGATGTCTGCTCCTGGAAAAGTGCGTGTCCTGCCAATGTTGATGTTTGATCTGAAGCGTTTCTTGACCATGATGTAGTCGATCTGGTTGTGATGCTCCCCGCCGGAACTGTGCCATGTTTATTGTCTGGATTTTTTGTGGAGACCAAGCGTGTTTGCCAGTATAAGATTGTTGTATCTGGCAAACTCCAAGAGTCGCAGACCCCTGTCATTTGTCTCGTTGTTGCAATGTGGTCCACATGTGTCACCCCAGTTGTGGTGCGCATCTTGGCCAGCCTTGGCATTCCAGTCGCCTTCCACACTTTGTCCTTCTTCGGCACTTGGTCAAGAACAGCCTGTAAATTTTCATAGAAATCCTCCACTTCGGTGTCGTCATGGTCTGATGTTGGGGCATAGGCCTGGATGATGGTGATGTTGAAAGGGGTTGCTCTCAGACGGATGGTAATGAGTCTACTGGAGACTGGGCGGCTACCCATGACAGTGGCTAGAATGTTCTTGTGGACAAAGAATCCAACGCCGTGTTCGTGCCTGTCATCTCTCCCGCTGAAATAAAGCTTGTGGCCTTTGTCTGTCTTTGTTTCACCTAGGCCTTTCCAGCGCAGTTCGCTGATCCCTAAAACGTTCTATCGATAGTGGTCCATCTCGTTGACCAGTTCTTCAAATTTTCCCTCCGCATTTAGGGTCCTGACATTCCAGGTTCCTATGACGAGGTTGTTAAAATGTTAAAACAATGCGAATTTTAAGGTAAACCCGCTTTTATCAAAAGTAAACAAAGCTTTTGAATGGTGGCTTTTTAAACAATGCCGGGAAGGGTTACTACTTAGAGAGATAAATAATCCATGCTTAAAGGGTCCAGCGGATTAGGACCACAAACAAAACAAAACCTAATACCTTAAACTAAGATGTCGCCTTTTTCGTCTCACAATCGTATGTTCTAATAGATTCTAATAGTGACCTGGCTCTTACTTGGGGAGAAAGCGCTTATAAAGCGTCCAGTAGAGTAGCAGTAGTAGTAGTAGCAGTAGCAGTAGTAGTAGTAGTAGTAGTAGTAGTAGTAGTAGTAGTACTAGTAGTAGTAGAAGTAGTAGTAATTATTATGTTAATGTTAATGTTGGGTAAATAGTTGTTGTTTTTTTACAATCTATTTATGGATGCAGATGTGGCAATGTAAAACCCAATGTGGAGGCATTTAAACTTAAATTAAAATAGAGATATAATACAGTAAAACCTCCGTTTTGAGACCCTCTCTTAAACGACTTCCTCCAAGCACCTAGCACCTGACAAATTCAGATTCCAAAGTAATACTATATTTGTGCACTTGAAGAAAACAGTTTCGTTTACAACTTTTAACAGCAGACGATACATTAAAGCAGCTAGGAAGTCGGAAAGGGAAATAACTCATGCGCCTTAAATTTGTCTTGAAAACAAAGTTGGCGGATAAAGTGGCTAAATCGCGTAAACGAAAGGACATTAACCCACCTATCAACTTCTCCACTGCCTTGAAATATTCTAAGGAGCTGATCAGATTTGCCCTGAGCAGGGGCCTGTCAGATCTTGCCGACACCATGTCTGGTGTTCAAAGTGACATACTAAGAGAACATGCAAACAAACAGAAATAACCGCTTTCTTTAAAAACAAAACAAAACAAAAAAAACTATTCAATGATTGAATAAAAATAATTACAACAATATTAATGGGGTTATCTTATAAATAGTTATAACTCCAAACATGTACTCAGTACTTACATACATTTTTAAACAACTATCATACCAACATTTATTTTTTATTTTGTAAATAATGAGGAACAGGAAGATATTGATTGTATTGGTTGTGAGACAGAGTTTAATCTATATTTCTAAAAGATAGTAGATGTTCCCCATACTCAATGGTATGTGTACTTTTTGTACATGTATTTATTTTACTTAATTAATTTTCTAAATGCCTTTTTTCAAAAATGTCCTACCTCCTTTTTAAGACCCTTCCAATTCAAGACCTCGTTTTATTGGCAATTTAAAAGTCGTAAAACGGAGGTTTTACTGTACTGAGCGATATAATGTTAAATTGAATCAATAAGAATCTGGATTTGATGCTGTATGGTTTTATTATAAGCAGTTGGTGTAATAATGGGTGTAAATAAGAATCTCTCTCTCTCTCTCTCTCTCTCTCTCTCTCCTCTCTCTCTCTCTCTGTTGCTCTCTTTCTATCTCCTCCTCCCTCCAAACCTCTCTCTTCTTTTATCTCACTCACCCACCCCCCTCCCCCGTCTTCCAAATCTCTCTTCTTCTAGCTCTATTACTGTTTTTTTCTTATTTTTTTCTGTGTTTTTTTTCTTCTATACACTGTCACTGTCTTGTTGATAGAATGTTGTATTGCCCTATTATTACTCTGCAAACATTATTTTAAAGGTAGACCTGTGACATTAGTTTTTGAGCTGTTTGTGTATTTCTCCAATGCATTTGAATATCCTATGTCAGTTAACGGTTCGACATTTTCACAAAGACAAAGACATTAATATCAGGGAAGAAACAAATCACTGCGAACAAGACATAAATCAAGCGTTGCAATTATACAAGAAAAAGAATCATCAGCTCTGATCTTCTTCGCTGTGAATGTGTGTGTGTGGTTGTGTGCGTGTGTGTGTGTGGGTGTGTGTGTGTGTGTTTGCGTGGGCATGTAGAAACGACGTTACAGTGACACACTCATGAAACTCCACATGGTTTCTTTTGACTTTTTTGGAAGGTTGCCCTATTTTGACGTCAAAATAGGGTTCCGGTAGAGTTACAGCTGTTTTAGGCTTAGGGTTATGTTAAGGGTTAGGGTTAGGAATAGGTTAAAAAAATTTTAAATGTCAAAATAATGTCACGAAAATGAAAAGTGTGTCAAAATAATCCCTGTTTTTTTCACAACAGTCATCAGAATGTCGTTTTTACAGAAATGTGGGTGTGTGTGTGTGTGTGTGTGTATTTTATTATTGTTTGAATTTCCTGTGTGTTATCAGCAGCATACGACGTACGAGGTCATGGAAAGATACGATGTATATATGTATATGTGCATGTAGATGTGTGTGTGTGTGTGTGTTTGTGTGTGCATGTGCGTGAGAGAGAGAAAGATTGCGTGTGTTTGTGAGAGAGAGAGAGAGAGAGAGAGAGAGAGAGAGAGAGAGAGAGAAAGAGAGAAAGAGAGATCGCGCGCGCGTGTGTTTTTGTATTTGTATCATGTGTGACAGCGAAAAGGTCAATATATACATTTATAAAGGTCAAAGTGGGCAGTGTTAAGCATTGCTCTTTTTTGTTCTTTTTGTTTCATGATCGATTTTCTTTTAAAAATAAACGAATATAATGTTTATTTTCGGGTTTAATTGATAGATAATCCTTCAACATTTCAAATTATATACTCTTTCATAAGCAGCTGTCACAACAGTCATTGCATAGTAAGTGTTATCATAATAAGTAATTTGTTTACATATTCAATTTTTTTTTTAGTTTAACGTTTTTATATAGCGCTTTTCCAGCCCACGAGCTGCTCAAGGCGCTGGTCGATATATGATTGTACTCAAGCCGCCCGAGGCGCACAGTTGTTACATAAGGCGCATCGTCTCCTCCTTCCCTTCCACCCGCCCCCTCCATTTTCCCCTCCACACAACTGAGCACAATCCTAGGCGACCGGGGATGGGATAGCAGGGACCTAGTGCTGGCTGGTTGCATTTATGTATGTAGCTTGCACGCATCCTTGTAGGACACGGGCGTCAGGGTCTTTAGACTTCATGCGATGGAATGTGTGCGCGCACATACTATAGATAGACTTCGGTTTATAAGTGCCTTCTGGGGAAACTGCAAATATAAGTAACCGAAAGGTCGCTGGTTCGAATCCCGGATTGGTCAACGTGTGATCATATTATTTTCCCCTTTACCAACAACTGGCCCGCTGGTGTCAGTATAAATCGGTCCAGTAGTCACCTATATGCGAAAGTGTCGTGTGACTATAATCTACCAACAACTGCAAATATCAACGTTTGTTTATACAACGAATGAGCTTTGAGGTTTAACATCCACACCCACCTTTGGCGATATGGCGGACGGGACGTGTTGACTGAAATCCTTTTTATGCAAATGAGTGGCATTCAATTACTGTCGTTAATGTTATATATTAATATCGTGACACTGTGATTGAGCTATACTATAATAATAGTGTGATAGTGTTGTGAAAGGGGTTAGTGTGACAATGCAATGATCTCTTACCTTGGGTAGCCTTGAACTCGCTGTCATGAACTCATCTCCTTTCATGCTGTTGTCTTTATGTAGTTATGTAGTTATAACACTCTTTCCTTGTTAATAGTAATCCTTTCGCTTTTCTTGTTGATAGTAATCTGTTCGATGCGTAGGCCTATGTGGTCCCCTGACCGCAATAAATGTACATTTGTTATCAGAGACCATTTTTGGCCTCAGCACTCTTAATGTTGTCACTTTAAAGCACTAACAGCCTGTTTTTTCTTTTTTCCCCTTTCCACCAAGCAAAGATAAGTTCATACCAGGGTCAAGGTCCATGCCATTACGTCACTTGTTTTTTTATCGGTTAGGAATGTATGGTTATGAAGCTTAAGTTTGGAAGTTTTGTCATTTCTTACACGTCCATAGTTGTTAACAACGTGTGTGGGAAGTTCAATGAAAGGCGCACTCACAGAACATCGTGTGTGTGTGTGGGTGTGTGTGTGTGGGTGGGTGTGGGTGTGTGTGTGTGTGTGTATGTGTGTGCGTATGTGTGTGTGTGTGAGAGAGAGAGTATTTGTGTGAGGGTGGAGGTGGGGTGCTAGGAGAGATCACAGGCGCTTGTATCTGGACACGAGAGCGCCTATGCCTGTGACGCGTCTCCCTTTGGTTATCTATAATAGATAACCAAAGGGAGACGCTTATAGATAACCAAAGGGAGACGCGTCACAGGCATAGGCGCTAACAAAAGGGAGACGCGTCACAGCTCGCGTGTCCAGATACAAGCGCCTATGGGAGAGAGTAGGGGTTTGAGGGGGCTACACAGAGAGATTTTATACTGCGACAGCAAACCTTTCATCAACATCCACCTTCCCCCCCCCCTACAGCCTTACCTCCACCCCTCTTTGTTTTATGCTGTTCACGGGTATTGACTGCGAGCGCTATGTGTAACTATGACTACTACATACTGGGCTTTAGTGTGGGTCTGATTACATTATTTTGTATGCAATGTTTCAATGCAGGGCCGGACCCAGGGGGGAGGAGGGGGGGTACCTGGGTTCCGGAACCCCCTCCAAACTAAAAAAAAAATTAACTATTTTTTTATGCAAAGAGTTTTAATTTTTAATTTTTTTTTAAACATTGCAGTTTTTAGTCACTTTTGGTCCAAGGTACAAAGAGTTATTTATAGACAATTCAACGGAAATCCATTTCAAGGGATCCGTTGAAACGTCCAAAGTGTTTTCCCGTTAAAACGACCAAGTAACCCAACCCCTAAGCCTAAATTAGTAAATGCAGCCATATTTTCTTGTTCTGGCCGCAAGCCTCTTCCAGCACCTTCACCTTGATACTGCTCTAATCCCCCAAAAACGACTTTTTATAAATATTAATTAAGATGCTAAGTTGATAATTATGAACACAGCGTTCGTTGCCTGGTTTGGTGAAGTCAGCAAAATGGCAAATGCCTTGACAACTGATGTTATTGTTCCTCGTCAAGCATCCCGACTGGGGCAACCAACCCTGCGGCCCCTCCAGAAGAATATTTCAAGATTAGCATTGCCATTCCTTTCTTGGAACACCTGTCAACCGAATTGGACTCGAGGTTCAAAAATGCTGACCTAGCAGTTGATGGTCTCTGTCTGGTGCCAAGCACTTTAATAGACAACCAGGATGGTTTCATGCAGGTTCCAGAAGGCGTGAAAAATGTTGTGGGAGTGACCTACCAGACCCTTGATGCAGAATCCCAACGGTGGGTTTGCAAATGGCGAAGTGCTGCTGAGAATGCGACAGCTGTCATTCCATCCACGGCATCAGAAGCACGGAAACATTGTGACAGGGATTTTTATCCCAACCTGTTAAGTTCATCATGCTAAAGAACCTTTGCACCCTGCCTGTCACTACTACCGAGTGTGAGCGTTCAAACAGTCAGTTGCACAACCTGAAAAACTACCTGCGCTCTACAATGGGGCAACAGAGACTCAATGGACTTGCTTTACTGAAAGTGCACAGGAATGTTCATATTGACTTCAAAGAGGCAGTGAACTGTTTTGCCAGAAGATACAATTCACAAATGGTACTAATGCCAGGAACCTAGTGCAGCAAGACTGAAAGTGAAAGCAGGGTTGTGATGTTCATAAACTACAAGGTAAAGCTTTATACCGTTAACGATCAACAAAAAGTAGTGAATAATAATAGTATACAAAACATCTCTGCTGATAAATAAATGTTTGTGTGTGTGTGTTTTAAGGGAGGGGCAGATGATAATTTTTGTACCCCAGAGTTTGTCAGTTCAATTGTTCAAAAAGCTCAAAGTCACAGACCATCACAAATGTCTTTTTCAGGGTTTAGATTGCACCAGATTGCACAATTTTGCATCCTTGAAAATAAAAAAATGTCCGGGGAAGCATGCCTTCACTGAATCTGTACCCCCCCCCCCCCTCCCCCCTTCGACTTTTACCAGGTCCGGCCCTGCAATGTTTCTGCAATGTTATTTGTTGCTTCTTGTGACAAATGTATGTTCATCGTGTTTTGCTTGACCCCATCATATCGTACTATACAGTTTGAATCATATATTCTGTGTGGCTTTTAGCAATAAAGTATTAGGTAAGCATGTGTGTGCGTGTGTGCGTGTGCGCCAGTGCGCGTGTGCGCGTGTGCGTGAGATTCTTAGCGCTAACGCGGAAGCTATTTATAGGCACAAAAACTACTGAATTTATTGTGTGTGTTTTTTTAAACAATAACTATACTTTTGAAAGATTTTTTGTTGTTGTAAGCTTATTTTTCAGTGGGGCAACACTTACTGTGAATGTCAACAAGATCTGTCAAGGGAGGGGGCGGGACGGAGGGGAGGCGTGGTCAAGGTTTGTTCCTTTAGGTACGAAGAAAACAAGGTTTTAGATTTTTTTGTATGGGGCCGGGTAGCTCAGTTGGTAAGAGCGTCTTGCTAGTAACCGAAAGGTCGCTGGTTCAAATCCCGGATTGGTCAACGTGTGATCATATTATTTTCCCCTTTACCAACAACTGGCCCGCTGGTGTCAGTATAAATCGGTCCAGTAGTCACCTATATGCGAAAGTGTCGTGTGACTATAATCTACAAACAACAACAACAACAACATTTTAGATTTTTAAGGTTTATTCTTGCTCTCCTCCCACGGGGGCTTTTTAGCCGACAAGAAAAATTGGGGGGTGGGGGAGGAATGGATAGAAACAACAAACGAACGTTTGAAACTCACTCCATTTATAGTAAAAAGGGAAAGCTTGTGTACGTGTATGCCTCCGCAGTCTTAGATAGGGATAAATTAACCCCTCTCTCTCTCTCTCTCTCTCTCTCTCTCTCTCTCTCTCTCTCTCTCTCTCTCTCTCTCTCTCTCTCTCTCTCTCTCTCTCTCTCTCTCTCTCTCTCTCTGTTCTTGAAAACAAAAATTGCAGTAATTCAAAACGAACCCATTGGAACATGGTTTTCAGTTGTAACACTTTTACTGTTTATGCTTAATCAAGGTAGGACAATTCGGCCACTACACACATCGTGCTTTCCACTTTAACTCAGTGTTTGCCACCTATAATTCCCCCTTGAGCAATTATCTAAAGCTTGACCACGAAGCTTGATGACGCAAGGAACGGTACAAGGAAGCTGAAGGAAAGGTCATTTTCATGTAAATCTGACCATGCTGCAGTTGTTCATAAGACTGTTCGAAACCAGATACCGGAATAACACAGGGGGAATTACTGGTACGGTCCCTTTCTTTCTGCATAGACAATGCAAATTATAGGGGCCTTATTATATAATTAATATACACACTACTATAGCAAGCTAAGCGCGGTCATGGGTCAATTACACTAATTAGCATTATGGTAGTCACCATTAGAGTAATTTTATTTCCCCAAGTATAAATTAGAAGCGAAAAAATCCTGCAATGAAAAGTATAGATTTATTTTCTCGCGTCAGCCGAGACGATGGATTGTTCCGCAATGAAATTATAACGACTTTCGTGTCGATGCTATAGTCTATGCCTTCGGATGAGATTATAAACGAGGTCTAGTCTGCTTACGCATGTATTCCACTACACGTACATTAAGGATCCTGACGCTCATGTTCTAGACAGTTGAATGCCAGAAACACCAATACATCCAGCCTGCGCTATAGGTCCCACCCTAACTTGTCCTGGCTGGCGCTGCACTTGCTGTTGACACGCTTTCGCTGAGATGGCAGCCAGATTTTGATCCGAGTGATTGGGTGACGAATAACGGTTTGAACAAAAATATCAAAATCTATATGTGGCGGAAATGGAAGCGACTGATTCAAGCTTGGAATAGAGGTTGTCTACATTTTGTTGGTTAGACTAGCTTGGGTGGCTCCTGCTGTGCAGAATCCTTTGGTGTGGCCATTGGGTTATGCAGGACAAGGCGACACGACATGTGTTTTCCCCGGCTGTCCATTCGTCATCTGCTTTCGGTGGTGAGCAGGACTACATTGTCGGCAGGCATTTTATGCAAGTCAGTGGCAGTTGCTTGTGTGGAGTGTCGTGGCACTAGTAGCTGGCAACCCGGTTTACTATCAACACTATTAAATTTAACTATCAACACGCTTCGCCGCCTTGCAGGGTAAATATTTTTATGTCCCTCTTCCGAGGGATAAATAAAAATAACAGCTCGGATTGGGTCGTGTTCTCAAGGTGGTGGCCGAGAGACGGGAGTCAAGTACTCCGCTCGGCCACATATAAAGCAGTAATTATATTACTTGACATGATTATTGCTTTAGGTCCAGCGGACTCTTCCGAGCCAAATCAGGACCGGACAACCCCCGATCCGCATAAAAGATCTGCTGAAACAACCCTAGTGGTAAAACTGAATGCTCTCCACCAGCCATTCACTTTACAATAAAGACATCCCACGCAGAGGACGCTGAGGCTATACTATAATTTATTGAACCCCCGTTTACAAAAACAAAATAGAATACAAACATTATTATAAATTATCAACAAAACACATACATTTAAAATGCCTACATTGCTAAATAATAACATCATAGGAAGCCCTAGTGACCACCTGGTAGAAAGCGTCCAATATTCCCAAGCTGATCCAACAGACCTCATACACAATTAAGGAGTCTTGTCCCGGAAGAGTCTTTAAGAAAAAAGATAGGTGACTGGTCTAGCGAAGAAGATAGTATAGCAGATTGATAGAACAGAGCAGGAATGAGAAAGAGCAAATGAGAAAGACAGCGACAGTGGGGATTTAAAGCACCAAATTTCCAGAAAGTGGGTATACTATTTATACTGAAACCCCCGGCACCCCAACGGGGGAAAGGCAGTAATTAGTCAATGTGATCTTAATGTGAGATATATAAGTTTGAGCATGACTGCTGCTGACGTGCAATTAAAATGAGTTTCTCTGATAAATGCTAGTGTGTTTTACGCAATGATGCGTCGGTAATATTAGTTATATTACTGGTTGTGCTTTAAAGTCCGGTTTTGTATTTATTTTGCTGTTTTGTTGTTGTTGTTTTCCACAGCCTTCTTTCTTTATCCTTTCGACGAAAAAGACATTTAAACAACGGAAATGAACTGAACATGACCGGCATAGATAATGCATGCTTGAGAGAGAAATAGAGAGAACAGGGTGACAATCCAAATCTACATCATGATTTTCAGTAAACCAACTTGATGTTTCATGACAATATATAATAATTATGAGAGTAATTCCATTGTTACTATTAGAAGTATATGCTGTCCCGTGGATGACGAATATGTATCCAAAACTGTTAAAATAGCCCAAAATAGTTACATATTGTGCCCACTTTGTTGAAGAGATTAAAAATGTAAATCATGTGCCTAAAAGGATAATATCATATGCTTTAACTTTTTTGTGGAGGAGAGCCTTGCAAGAAAGCTCGTAAAAAGGACTTATCTACTCAGATTGCTCTATATTGATTTCGTCTGTGGAACTAAGTGTGCGATTTACGAAATCAAAGAAACGATAAGAACAACGTGTACTTCTTTCATTTTACCCGTTAGAAAGGGGCTCCGCTGCAGACATAATGCAACTCTCTTTTACAATAGTATCGAGAACTCTCGACAGTCACGAGAAAAGAGCGCGATTTGATTTCGCTTAATATTAATACTCATCTCACCGTTTCTACGGGCCGGAGAGAAATATAATAGGAAGAATGCGAAGTAGGAAACGAAGAATGGGAATAGAAATGAAAGAATGGGGACTGAGAAAAGAAGGGTGAAAATGAGAAGGATGTGACAAAAGGAGAGATTGGGAGACAGGATGAGTTGCGTTTGGCGACAGAAACCGCCGTCTGTGTTCTCGTTTAGGTCTCACACAAAAGAGAGAAAAGGCCCGGTAGCGAACCCTTCTAAATCATCCAATTTCTCTCCGTGCCAATTTCTCTGTATCTCATTTCACTGGAGCCCAGTTGGCCAGCGTGCAGCCCTGGGGCTGACGGCGAACCCCCACGTGCACAAACCACTCCCACTGGACCGGAAGAAGGAGCTACGCCATTGTTGCAAAGCACGCCGGGTGCAAGGCGCAAAGCATTGTGGAACGATCGATGTCGGAACGGAGCTAGTCATGTTTTCTCGAGCGAGCAACGAGGCGAGTTTCGTACTTGCTGGTGTCCATCCAGAGAAGGTCGGAATTTCAACTGAGTCTCGGCGAAGTGAGAAACTAAAAATGTAGCTACGCTTGTCTAAGTTTAGCTGAATGGCCATACACAATTGTTTGGCGACGAGAACATCGACACGAACAGTAAAACGTTTCCGACGGCGAATACTAATAGTCCTTTGTACTGATGATAGAGATCACAACTTTGTACAACTAGAACTTACCAATTTTTTTTTGGGGGGTAATAAAAGCCGACACACTCTCTCTCTCTCTCTCTCTCTTTCTTTCTTTCTTCTCTCTCTCTCTCTCTCTTGCATGGAAAAAGAAGAAGATGAAGTCCACTTTGTGTTATGTTGTCCAGTCTTACATAACTTAAGAGTGCAATTTATTGCTGAAAAATATTATAGAAATCCATGTGCATCTAGACTGTGTATTTTGATGGCGTCTAGTAACCCGAATATAATTAGGAAACTAAGTATATACCTGTACAAAGCCTTTAAACTAAGAGAAATCGCTCTATCGTGATTTAATCGGAATAAGAAGTGTATGGTTTTTTTTTTTATTATGTATAATGTTGTGATGTACACACCCTTCATGAAGGGGCGATGCCTAAATGAATAAATAATTAATCTCTCTCTCTCTCTCTTTCTCTCTCTCTCTTTCTCTCTCTCTCTCTCTCTCTCTCTCTCTCTCTCTCTCTCTCTCACACACACACACACACACTCGTCCCACCGCTATAGCTCAGCGGTAGAGCGTTCGCCAGCCAAACTTATGACCCGGCCAGGTTCGAATGCCGTGGTGGACAAGAAAAAAGTGAACATTTTCACTATCCGTCTGAGCAGTATGATTGCTCTGGTGGTTCAGTGTTGATTTAGGTCCTTTCTCTTT
>CM072511.1:121341857-121384357 GCA_036898135.1 Oncomelania hupensis | reverse complement strand
TCATTAGCATCCGTCTGAGAGCAGCCCCTTTCAACATCACCATCATCCAGGACTATGCCCCAACATCAGACTATGACGACAGCGAAGTCGATGATTTCTATGAACATCTACAGGCTGTCCTTGACCAAGTGCCGAAGAAGGATATAGTCATAGTGCAAGGCGACTGGAATGCCAAGGTTGTCCAATATGCGCATCACAACTGGGGATACACATGTGGACCCCATTGCAACAACGAGACAAATGACAGGGGTCTGAGACTCTTGGAGTTTGCCAGATACAGCAATCTGATACTGACAAACACGCTTGGTCTCCACACAAAAATCCAGACGATGGACATGGAATAGTCCCAGCGGGGAGCATCATAACCCGATTGACTACATCATGGTCAAGACACGCTTCAGATTAAGCATGAACATTGGCAGGACACGCACTTTTCCAGGAACAAACATCGGAAGTGACTACGATCTCCTGATGAATTCCTTCCGGATCCACTTGAAGAGAGTAAACACAGCAAGGTGCACCAGACTGAAGTTCTATCTGGACAAACTGCAAGACCCGGAGGTTGCAGAAATATTCCAAGCCACAATTGGAGGGAAATTTGCGCCTCTGCTCATTTTGGGAGCTGGTGAAGTAGATGACAACACCATGTCCACCACCTTTAACTCAGCTGTGACAGATGCCGCCACTGAGATCCTTGCCAAGCACCTCACAAAGAAGAAACCGTGGATGACCCCTGAACTTTTGGACCTCTGTGATAAACGGAGAGATAGGAAAAAGAAAAAGAACTCCTCACAGGAAGCTGATGCCTACCGAAAAATCAACAATGCTATCCGAAAAGGCATGCGCATAGCAAAGGATAACTGGATAGAAGAACAATGCCAGGTAATAGAGAACAGTCTGTGGTGCCCCAACGATCTTTGGGTTACGGGATAGGATAGGATAGTCTTATGTCTGTAGACTAAACGAGATAAGCCATTTGTTGCTATTCACAGACCACTTTTTGAACGCCGAGCAGAAAGGCAAAAATCGCAGGCACAGATAGACAAATAACATAAAAGGAACATAGGCCTAAGACTGAGAGAGAGAGAGAGAGAGAGAGAGAGAGAGAGAGAGAGAGAGAGAGAGAGAGAGAGAGAGAGAGAGAGAGAGAGAGAGAGAGAGCATATGCTAGATGAGCAATAAAAATATTTTTTGAACTGATCAATTTCCTGTTTGTTTAAATTTGACACGCTTGGCTGCGGCGCAAGACTCGGAAAGATTTTCTGCATGAGATGATTATCTGAGGATCCTCCAAAAACTCTGGTGTAATGCATTGAAATAGCGTCATGAATCCGAGAGCTTAAAGTTTTTGGTATTTTTTTCTTTAATGCTACATTTGTTATGATCAGATTTAAAGCTTACATATGTTATATTAAATGATATTGTGAATGAACAGATTTGCTTTGAATTAGTTTTATTAGTTTGACAGCCTAAAATGTGTGATATGTTCTTTTAAACGTGACAATTAAAGTGGTATGATGCAATAAATCTCTTGATCTCTTGAATTATAGCATAATAAGTTGTTGTTATTTTTAAAATTTTTTAATTCACTGAAGAAGTCGTGATGTAAATGCTTTAAGACAGGAAAATTATGAGCCTATAGATAACTGCTAGATGAGTTTCTTGATCGCGAGTATTCATGAATCATTGATCGGCTTGGTCAACCCGACATAAAATGTTCCCATTGATTAAAGTGTCATTTCTGATCATAAATCTGGGCCCTTATTCTCTTAAGGTTTATTGTAACCAATTTTCAATTTTAAGTTCATTTAAGATGCAGCTATCTATTTGTTTTTTTTTTTCATTATTGTAAAATACAGCTTGATATTTTTATGTGAAATAGAAGAATATTTTAGTTATACGAGTGCATTAACCCGTGTGAGTTGCTGTCATTGCAACCAATCAGCAAGTGACGATCAGACACATCTCCCCAGGTTTGACCAATAATTAATTATGGGATGCATGCAGTTCTGTAATTATTCTTTCGAAAAAGAAAAAAAAAGACCACCCAAAACAAGAGAGTAAGAGGCCATTAAGAACACCGGAAATACGGGAAGACAATGAAGTACAATCAAATAAATTTATGTCCTTGAAAACGGCCAGTAAACCTTTCCCTGTTTCCCATTACACTGGCAAAACCTTGACATGAAATGAGCCAACTCGCGTCAAACACGCGCAGACGTACACAAGGTCCGATAACCCACTCTCTCGATCATGTCCTTCCCTTGCGGTTACGTCCCCTAACACGTAAAAGGGGCACTACTCTGGCCTGCGCAAAGTCCAAGGGACGTTACCTCTAAGAACGTGGAGAAGGGAGGAAGGATCGTGGGTGCGAAAGGAATGGAGGAAGCAAGATGCTAATGGGTCTGACAAACCCGAGAGGTAATCCTGAATATGTTTGGCAACACAAAGCAGTGAAAAAACCTTCTATTACATTCTGTCTTTGAGTTATGTCGGCTCCCAAATAACATCTTTAACTAAGTCACTGCTTCCTAAAAAAATAGTTATAGTTTCAAAGATCAGACGAATGCTTTGACTGGAAGAACTATAGACACTTGTAGAATTAGCGTGACATGTCAGAAGACACCTCTCTTTTTCGTCAGTTGCAATAATTTCCGAAAGTCTAAGTTTACTTACTTTTTTAATCAATACAAAGTTTAGGGAACTTAATTGAATAAAATAGATTATTAAATGTAACTAAACAAACTCAGGTCCCCAATACATTCTAAAAATATGTGGTATGTCCGACCATTAAAAAGGGACATAACTTGAGAAAGGGAGAGAAGAACCTAGATCAAGTCACAAGACGGCGCAGCACGCTCTACCCAAGTCTCAGAGCTCTATCAGTAGCGAGTTGCTTTGAAGCGAGAACTCGCGAGTACACGCGGGCACACGCGAATATGGGCGATGAGTTCCGTTGCAAAAGGCGAAAACAAGCAATCCGTCACGTGACTTTGGCCAGTTGGAAAAATGTATGCTTTTCAGCGAGTACATTATGGCCGCCCACATTGTGGACTTATCCCCCTTTCGATTTTAGCCTGGGATAACTTATTGCGCAGGCGCAGTTCCCAACGTTGCTTTGTGAGTACTTGCATACGAAGCAACGCGAGTAAGCCACTCGCTGCAAAACAACTCGCTTCCGGCCTAGGTTTTTGGGCGTTTGCATCAGCAGTCCCAGATACTCCGTGGCTATAGCGAGAGCTCGGGAAGAAGTTATTCCCGGCAAGGATAGCAACATTTCCGCTGCTGGAAATACGAATGAGCTGAACTGGAAAATTAAATCTTCAACCAAAACCAAACGCTGCTTCTGGACCTCTGGTGGACTGGCACAGAAAGCTCGAGCGTACCGGTGGCTTAGTGGGTGGGATAGTTTGCCAATAAATAAATAAATAAATGAAAAACTTGACTCTGGTAAACAAGTATATTAATATATTTATGTGTAGCGGCAGCGGATTGTTCGAAGTGTTTTCAGGTTGCAGTCTCTTTTTGGATACCAAGCCATTTTCATAGATCAAGGGAAGTAACTTTCCCTTTGACTAGTATCCATTTTGATGACTTTTGGCTGTAGTTTGAAGCCTACATTGTAGGTTTTGTTGTTGTTGTTGTTGTTTTTTAAAACTCTGTACTGTTCTATAGCTAATGTAATAATACATATATTGAAGAAGAAATGATTGATTGATTGATTTATTGTTGCTTTAGGTCCAGCGGACTCTTCCGAGCCAAATCAGGACCGGACAACCCCCGATCCGCATAAAAGATCTGTTGAAACAACCCCAGTGGGAAAATTGAATGCCCTCCACCGGCCAGTCACTTTACAATAAAGACATCCCACGCGAGGGACGGCTGAGGGTTGACCTCAACTACGCGAACTCCCCGATTACAAAAACAAAATAGAATACAAACATCATTATAAATCATCAACAAAAAACATACATATAAAATGCCTATAGTGCAAAATAGTACATTCATAGGAAGCCCTAGCGACCACCCGGCAGAAAGCGTCCAACACTCCCAAGCTGATCCAACAGACCTCATACACAAACAAGGAGTCTTGTCCAGGAAGAGTTTTCAAGAAAAAAGGTAGGTCATTGATCTAGCGAAGAAGAAGATAGTATAGCAGAGTGTTAGGACAAATCGGGAATGGGAAAGAGCAAATGAGGAAGACAGCGACAGTGGGAATTTAAAGCACTAAATTTCCAGAAAGTGGGGATACTATTTATACTGAAACCCCCGGCACTCCAACGGGGGGAACTGTTGCCGCAGTTAATTTGTCATGCCTACAAAGGCAAGACAGGTTTCAACTGGGGCTTTCACTGTACCCTTTATAGGTTAGAACAATCTACAGTGGCAAGATTGCTCATGACCCCAAGGGGGTGAAGAAGAAATGGGGTAAAGGCTACAAAATAGAGATACACCAGCTAAATGTTCCTTTTTATCGTAAGAAGATAATAAATGCACTATGTCGAGATTGTAGCCGTGTTGCACGCTTTCATCACAGGTTTCAATAAAGCAGGCAGCTGCTAATTCCCCGTCCTTACCACTTTTTCACTTGGCAGGAAACTGGCTAGTTTGATTAGACCGTGGACTTTACATGAAATGCGGCAAAGGGGGACGGGGTGGCGCTCGCTGCCAAATAAATCCTCACTTTCATCAATTACAGTCACCCGCCGTGTAACCTACACACATAGTCAAGGCCCACCACTCTAGCCGCCTTCCTGCATCGCCCAATGAAATATGGAGAGTTCAGCCCCTTGCCAGCCCTTGCCCCAGTCCACACACACACACACACACACACACACACACACACAAAGACGACGCCACCTTTCACTCGGAAGCTCTTGTGGACAGTAAAATCGTGCGTTGTTGCGCACGCGCCGAACGCAGTAAAAGCAACCAAATGAATTGTAGTCTGCAAAGGTGGTGTCACAATATAGCGTTCGCTGATTGATTGACTGAGCGACCTCTGGTTCTAACACTGAGAGGCTGCGTTAGCCATTATGTGCAAAGGCAAGTGGGAAAGTCGTACAGGTTTATAACGTTGCATTTTGCACTTTTTGCCTTTATTCACGCAGTCTTCTTTGCCTCAAAATTTTTTTTTAATCCGGACAGTTGGGCTACGAGGCGCATCCAAACGCGTGCAATTTAAAAATACAAATAAAAAAAGGGAAGGGGGACCTGGGCGAGGGTGGGCTTCAGTGTATGGCAAATTTATTTATTATGTAATCACTTTTAAATAGCGCTTTTCCAGCTCAAGAGCTGCTCAAGGCGCTGGACAATTCAGGATCTAACTCAAGCCGCCTGAGGCGCCCACTTGCAGCCTTTGGGCGCATAGTCTGACGCCTAGACGACTGGGCACAATCCTGGGCGACCGGGGATGGGGAGGAAAGACTTAGTGCTTGCGAGGTGTACTTGTGTAGCCGGCATTCACTCGTTTAGCACAAGCGTCAGGATCTTGAAAGTCCATGGAATGCGTGCGTGTACAGACTAGACCTCGGTTTATACTCTCATCTGAAGGAGTAGGAGCGCAGTGACTCAGTTGTGGTTCCCTCCACCCCATCCCCACCCCCCAGACCGTTAGCGGCGTTTGAGCCACTGCCTGTGCAGATTGCAATGTTATCGTCTGACATTCGAGCACACGGCGTACACCCTCTGAGCTAACTGCGTTCCCAAATTCAGGGTCCAGCAATATTATGTAGACCTCTAAGATGCACAGACAGCCGAGCCACAGGAAGGGGGAAGGGGAATGGAGCAGCGTCTAATCTTTTCTTAGAACATCATACAGTCTACATTCTTCAAGATGTTATCTCCTCACAGCCTTTACTAGGTACATTTTTGTTCTCGTCTCCTACAAGATACAAGATGTTTTATTGCCTAGGAATGCATTTGGTCAACGCTGCAGCATCACACACAAAAGCACACATAAAACATAGTTAACAAGTTGACAGCAAATCACAATAAAAAGATAAAAAGATAAAAATCACAAAACAGATGAGCTGTACAAGAGGGTAAATATTTAGATATCTGAAAGAATTTGAAAATAACCTTTTGAGCTCTGTTTCCTCACCTCAACCCGCATGGCAACTCAAGCTCTTGGTACTTCCCTAAATAAAATCCGCACCTTCCCAACTGAAATAACCCTATAATAAAAATGTTCAACCTGAAGGGATTGAGGTTTTGTTTGATTATTATTGTTGTTGTTGTTGTTGTTTGTAGAAGCATTCTGTACAACCAATCAAGAAATCGGTGACCCTCGCGATTGAATTAAAAAGTTCCAACACACGAGCGTTGCTGCGTGAGCGGTCGTCCTTACTGGATCTGCTCGTATAGTCCCTACAACATTAATTATATTTTTTATTAATCCTTTGAACCCTTAAGGGTATGGCGATATTGTTGCATTGAAATACAGAGACATTTTGACCAATTTTCCATTTTGAAAAATTGAGTCTCCATCGCGATGAAATTATAGCGACAGGGTGAATTCCGTTAATCATTACAATCATAATTTGAGAAGCGAATATAGGCAAGAAAGATGACGAAGAAATAACGAAAGAAACAGCATAGTACGCCCAAGAAGAGCCGTGTAAGGTGTGACTGAATTGTAGTATTTATTCTTATCTTGCGCTTTTTCAGAGCCAGAGCTAGAAGAGCTCGGTGCACTGGCCCGGGGCTTGCTTTAACCTTAAGCAAAACCAGGCGCCAACTTGCTGCTTAATGCGCGCCGCCCAACTACCCAGACAACTGAGCGATCCAGAACGGCCGAGAGTGTCCCATAACGATTTACAGTGTGGGCTGCTTGGTACGGCTTGCTGCTCTGTGTATAGGGAGGCCAAAGAAAGGGAGGCGCTTGTGTATTGATGGCGCGAAGGGCCGGAGGAAAATATTTCTGTCATAAGGTCCGCGGCAATGGGGGATAGATCAATAGCTAATCGCTGCTTGATGCGACAAGATTAGCTAAATTGTATGCTAATGGCCGCTTGCGCCCAGCTCGAGGCTCTGGCGCCTAGCAATAGCTCCACAATCACGATGTTCATGTTCAGGAAGGAAGCACAGGGGAATAAATCATTTCATCTAGCCATCTACAGACATTACCTTCCCTCCGTGTTAGCTATCCACGATTATTACCTTCACCCATTTGTGTAAAGTCTTCCATCAACAGGCTTTATATTCACACTCGCAGTTAGTCTAAATTACTTTCGGAGAGTCGACCAAAATGTATATAAATATATAAATAGATATTAATAACGCCGGGGCTCTCGGCGAATGGGATGGATGAATTTAACGTGCATCACACTGCGTAGCTGAGATTAGCCGATGCTTACGTTCGTCTTTCCTTAAGTCTCGGCTAGTCTCAGCAATGCAGTGTGCGCGTGCCTGCGATAGCCAATGAACGAAAACCTGATGCACGTGTGCACGTGAATATCTGGAAAATACTTTTTTTTTCTACAAATCCACTCATTCCAGCAAAGGCCCACTTTAGAGTTAGATATGGAGGGGAATGGAGGAGGGGAGAAGGGGCGGTGACGTGAAAGGATCCAGAGGTCATGTCGCAATATGACTAGTTTTACCCTGCCTGATTTACGTTTTTGCTTGTATAGTCAGTTAACTTTAGAAAGTTAATGTAGTATAGAGCAGTCGATGACAATATACTGAGGTACACACACTGCGAGCTTGACGCAAACAGTGTAGTGACGTCAGCACTGTGTGCATGGAATCCGAAGGCTTATCCAATAGGACTCAGGCAGAGCGGTTAGAGCCGGTTCTGACTGAGTCAAAACCTAGCTTAGATTCAGGCAGTCGAGTTTGAAACGAGGAGCAGTAACCAGCTACACAGTTAGCAGTAATATCTCTCCACTGATAGACCAGGAAGCAGGACTTGTGAATCTTAGAATTCAATCAAGTAGCCACGGGCCTGACTTTGTCAAACAGGTAAATGAACATATGTTTGTGGAATTTGCTATGCATAGATTTGAATTGTTAATCCGAATTTGCCTTACCACGTGGAGAAGCCGAACACGTGTTAAGCACGACCCGTTTTGACGCCAGGTTGTATACCTGACGGAACCACTGTTGTTTAACCTATATGTATGTTTGCAGACCAGTGGCTGTACCAGTAAATGTTTATAATATTATTAATTCTGTATGTGTACAGGTAGCCACGATTTATATTTATGTATGTATAGGAAATTAGAGTGGAGATTTCAGTGGACCACGGACGTAGCAGAATGTTCGTCGCTTATGTATAGAGATGTGGAGCTATCACTGAGGGCTACTTTGGCTTTCAGTGAGACGCTCTGCACAGACCTATTATTCAGGGTTGTGCAGAATTTCGTCTCTTATGTTACAGACGAGCAGGCGAGATATACCGTGCGCCCAACTCAACAGAAAAAACTAGTTGGCTGTTTAGCCTCTACAGCACAGGACTGAGAGAGCAACCCTGGAAAACACTCTCCAAGACAACACAGCGTGTCAAGGAACCAAACTACACGACGACCCAGCGTGTACCAGAAGCTACCTCAACAAAGGGCTTCAAACCCGCTACACAAAAGTTAAGTGCCGAGGAAACCCATGCATTAAAACTGATAGCAAAAGGACACAGTAGTCCACTCTTCAGAAACTATATTAAAACGGACCACAGTAGTCCAATCTTCAAGAACGCTAGTAGCCAGTGCCCTAGGATGAGAAAATAGCTGCCTAGACTATCAGCGATCGAATCATTTGCATTGACTTACGAACTTTTAAGGTAGATTAGTACATCGAAAATCTTGTATAGAGTAGAAGAAATAAATGTGTGATTTTAACTGTTAGCAAGTGGCTGGGCTACATATGATTCATAGCCGTGTGAAAGCTAGTGTGACAGTGATCTTTTACCATTTTTCTATCTATCTCTGTACCCCAGCCTTAACACAGACCGAGCTAAACAAATAAATGTATTAATGTAATTCACCGGGTGACTAACTAGCGGTTCCCATCGAATAAAGCGTGAGGGTTACAGCAATCCATTGTGCAGAGCCCAGCAACAACTAAACCCCACGTCACAGGTCAGAGCGTTGTGACGTAAATGCGCAGCATAAACAAGTTTCATCCCAGCGAAGTCACAAGATTTAGCAATGGATGCAACCAAAACTAAGGTGCCTCCTTGTAGCTTTAAAAGCTTTTTAAGGTCCCATCTTTGACTTTTTAACAAAATGCAACATTTTCAACGATATTTGCGCACAAAACATAGTTCTAACACACAACAACATGTCACCACTCTCTGTTTCTTCTTAATTTTCTTTATTCATTAAATGAATCCGTTAAGCATTTTAATTTTACGTCCGTTCACTCTATTTAATATTAGACAGCAACAACAACAATAAATAAATAAATAATAACAATCTACCAACTGGTGATTTTAAAATAACAAGAACAATATTACTAATATCCGGATGATATATCTCTTTTTTTCTGGCCGCATTTCTTGGAATTAACACCATTTTCTTATAATTTTCAAAAAAATAATTGGGCATTCAAACACATTCAAATACGGACATTTTTCCTGAACATGGACAATACTAGTAACATCCGAAGAATATTTTTATATATTAAGAATGCAATTTTCCTTTATTTATTATCCTTGAAACGTTTCTTTGACAATTAAGTGCTACGCATTAAATGATGGTTGGTTGGTTGGTTGGTTGGTTTATTAATGTCTTGTTCACCAAAGATGATAAGACAAACAAAAAAAAGAGGGGGGGGGGAGAGACAGTTAAACAAATCTACCTACTGGTGTATCAATTAATATTTTTGCCACGACGGTGCATAAATCTAAATCAAAGTCTGCTAGACTTGTTTCCCTTTCTAACACTGGAATAAACAAGGGGGTAATAAAATTGCAATCAAAAAGAATATGAATTAATATTAAATATTAAATGAATGACACAAAAAAGCATGAGTTTCCAACAGGCGATAATCTTTATAAAATACAATTATCAACATCATCATCATCATCAACAACGTCATCATCATCGTCATCATCATTGTCGTCGTCATCATCATCATCGTCAGCATCGTCAACATCAACAACAACAACAAAATAAAACAAAAATCGACATCGTCTTCGTCATCATACATGATTATTGTAAACGCAATTTTCTTCTACCGAATTAAAATGAATGGTGCAGCAATCTTAACAATGTCACTATTTTAGACAACTAAAATGAAGTCTTATTATTTTTAAAGATTTGCATCAAGTATCATTAGTAAGGAAAGAAGGAAACCGGAGTACCTGGATAAAATCCTCAACAATAACAACATTACAACAACAATTAAAATAAATCAGCAGCAGCAACAGCATCGTCATCATCATCATCATCACCTTCTTCAACAACAACAACTCATACAACTACTGTCAGTAACATATACTTAGTAATAATAATAATAATAATAATAATAATAATAATAATAATAATAATAATAATAATAATAATAATAATAATAATAATAACGGATTTTATATAGCGGGTATTCCAGCCTACGACCAGACTCACCGCGCTTTACATAGTCATTACATAAAAATACATGCACTCGATCAAACATCGCTTTTGCTACGATACACCAAAAGACGGAACAGTAAATGTAAGAACTATTTACAACTATGTACAAAAATGACAAAAAAAGACAAAAATAGAATAGCAAAAACTTATTCACAGCTATTTATATGCCCGGTTAGACCTAGGAAAGGAAAACAGTATAAATATTTACAGCCATGTACACACTTACGGATCAGACAGAAACAAAAGAGGAGAGAATGGCAGCGGAATACAAATCAGTCTGAATAATTCAGTTTGAAGAGGTGGGTTTTTTAGGGCCTTTTTGAATGCCTGTGTTGATTGTATGTTGCGGATATTGGAGGGAATGGAATTCCACTGCTTGGGTGCAGAGTAAGCGAATGCACGTTGGCCGTATGTCTTAGTGCGGGTGACGGGAACCTTGAGTGTGCGAGTGTCAGCAGAAGATCTTAAAGTGCGTGAAGGAGAGTAGACAGACAGTAGATCAGCAAGGTAGGAAGGACAAGAATATGTGAAGAAGTTGTGACAGAGAACAGAGAGTTTGTACTCTATGCGTGCTTGCACAGGAAGCCAGTGAAGGGAATGTAGTAGAGTTGTGATGTGATCGCGTTTCTTTGCTCAGAATACTAGTCTAGCTGCTGAGTTCTGAACCTTCTGTAGTTTGTCAATGATGTGTTTTGGGCGAGGAGAGAGTTGCAATAGTCAAGACGAGAAAGGACGAGAGCGCAGACTAGGGTTTTGGTGGCAGTGACTGTAAGATAGAGGCGAAAGGAGCTGATTTGGCGTATGGCCGTGTATGCAGAGCGACAGACGTTGGAGGTGTGGTTGTTGAGGGACAGGTCGTCGGAGAGAATGTAGCCGAGATTTCTCGCTGAGGATGAGAAATGAATGTTTGTTGTCCCTACTGTAAGCAATATTGGGAGAGGCGAGAGTGAGGAGGAGGTGTTGTGCTTGTGAATGAGGAGGGCTTCGGTTTTATCGTCATTAAGCTTAAGCTTGTTGAGTGTCGTCCATGACTTAATATCTGTGATGCAGTTCTCCAAAGTCTGAACAGTGGAATTAATGAGAGAGGGGGCAGTGGATATATAAAGTTGTGTGTCATCTGCAAATGACTGACTCTCAACAGCTTGCGCTTCCGAGCAGGAGAAGCAGTGGCTTGGTGTACAGAGTGAATAACACCGACCCTAAACCGGAACCCTGAGGCACTCCGCACACAGGACGAGAGCGCAGACTAGGGTTTTGGTGGCAGTGACTGTAAGATAGTGGCGAAAGGAGCTGATTTGGCGTATGGCCGTGTATGCAGAGTGACAGACGTTGGAGATGTGGTTGTTGAGGGACAGGTCGTCGGAGAGAATGTAGCCGAGATTTCTCGCTGAGGATGAGAACTGAATGTTTGTTGTCCTTACTGTAAGCAATATTGGGAGAGGCGAGAGTGAGGAGGAGGTGTGCTTGTGAATGAGGAGGGCTTCGGTTTTATCGTCATTAAGCTTAAGCTTGTTGAGTGTGACAGCCATCGACAGTGCAAGTGACTGCTTGTGATCTGTCAGAAAGATATGAGTGGAACCAAGCCAGGACTGAGCCAGAGATTCCAAAGTAGTGTTGAAGAGAATGTGGTGGTCGACTGTGTCAAAGGCGGCTGAGAGGTCTAATAAGGTGAGAATGTAGACGTTACCAATGACACTAAGCAATTGCATACTATTCAATAATGGAGCCAACCCAAAATTTCAACAAAATAAAATTCGATTCACTTTTCATGTTTTAATAGCGAACCCCATGTCTTTTCGTCACTTGTTAGAATAAAGGATGTGTGATTAGTGTGTTTAAGAATGTGTGAAACTTGTGAGAGTGTATATTGGTACAGATCGCCCCCTTTGTGCATGATTTGTGATTTAGTGAAAAGCGCCTGAACATTGAGGTTTAACGTCTACACCCACCATTGGCGATATGGCAGACGGGGATAACCATCTCAGGGAAAGAGGAGTGGGAACCTAAATCAACACTGAACCACTAGAGCAATCATATTGTTAAATGGACAGTAAAAACTATAGCATCCACAATTATTAACAAGGGCAATATAGGGCCCAGCTAGCGTCACAATGGACGGTGAACAGGCACGTGAGTGGACATAGGCGCTCTACTTAGCCAGCGCAACGTCATGAAGCTAATGCTGTCAGTGTATTCCATTTAATTCAATTCTTTAATTGCACATCTTTTCAAAGTGATATTAGACTCTCAGTGTATGTGTGCTATCTTATCTTAATGCCCGTCACCCCTGCCAGGGTATGGGCCGCCGACAACAGCTCTCCAGAGTCCTCTGTCCTGTGCCATTCTTTATAACTGACTCCAGGTGAAGCCCAACTTGGCAGTGTCGGCCTCGAGGTCGCGTCGCCAGGTGTTCCTTGGACGGCCTCTCTTTCGCTTTCCCTGGGGGTTCCACTTCAGCGCCTGCCGGGTGAGGTTCGTCGCTGGTTTGCGTAGGGTATGCCCTATCCAGCCCCATCTCCTTTTCCTGATTTCATATTCAGCAGGGAGTTGGCGGGTCCTTTCCCAAAGGTTGGCGTTGCTGATGGTGTCGGGCCAGCGGATCTGGAGAATCCGTCGGAGGCAACTGTTGATGAAGGACTGGACTGTTTTGATGGTGGTCTTGGTTGTCCTCCATGTCTCTGCTCCATACAGTAAGACTTACTTCAAATTGGAGTTGCATACTCGTATCTTAGTGGCGAAAGACAGCTCTCTGGAGGTCCAGATGTTCTTACGCTGAATGAAGACAGCTCTTGCTTTGCCGATCCTAGCCTTGACGTCCGCATCTGTGCCGCCCTGCTGATCAATGATGCTACCCAGGTAATAATAATTATAATAATAATAATAATAATAATAATAATAATAATAATAATAATAATAATAATAATAATAATAATAATAATAAAAATAATAATAATAATAATTTATGTTGTATAGGTAGGTGAAGGACTGCTTTTCTTCCAAGGGACTTCCATTCAAGATGACTGGTTCGGTTACTGATGGAGTTGTGTGCTATACGCTGCGTTTAATTGTGTGCGCCTGCACGTAGCAGTTAAAATGAGGTATTCCAGGAGCTCCATCACGTACTGCTTATGTAGCAGACGCCGTTCGTTTACAACGCACGGACACGATGCTTAGATTCACATTTCGCAAATATTAACCCACCTATATTTCAGTAGTTTAACTGAACGTCTTCAAAAACTACAATCTTCACTATGGTGATATCGTCAAATCAAGAAATCTGTATTCACAAAAAGACAGTGAATGTGTGGCGTATCGCACACACAAACGCACGAACACGAAGAAAGATAAGCGAGGGAGAGAAAGAGAGAGAGAGCGTTCTTAAGTAAAAGTGCTATAGGGTCTTTAACGCTATTTTCAAAACAATAAACCCAACGCTCTTGTATCACTAAATTGTCTTTGACGTTGAATTTGGAGACGTCCTTCCAAAGAGCTTCAAAGGCAAGGTGGTGATCTGGAAAACATAATTAGTACATTACCATCATCATCATCATCAGCAGCAGCAGCAGCAGCAGCATCAATTAGCAGTAATCGATCATCATCATCATCATCATCATCATCATCGTCGTCGTCGTCGTCGTCATCATCATCACCATCATCTCCATCATCCATCCTCATCATCCTCATCCTCCTCATCATCATCTTCTTCTTCTTCTTCATCGTCGTCGTCGTTGTCGTCGTCGTCGTCGTAGTAGTAGTAGTAGTAGTAGTCGTAGTAGTAGTATCCTATCCTATCCTATTTTATTCTATCCTATCCGATAACTTGGAAGTCATTGGAGCACCACAGATGATCGTTTAACCAGCGTACTCCATCCTTCTCTGTCCTCAGCTGTTCGCTCAATGTCAATCCTATCCATTCTCGGATGTTGTCTTTCCATTTCTTGTTCTGTCTCCCTCTTCTTCTGCCTCCTTGCACTGTGCCTTGCAGGATAGCCTTTGAGTGAAATTGTGATACTATCGGAGTTTCCGTTTCTTCACCACTGTGAGCAAGTCTTCGTATTATCCAATGGCTTGTGTGATGGTCTGTCGGACTTCGGCATTGGTGATGTGCTTGGTATAGGAAATGCCCAGAAGTCTTCTGTAGCACGTCATCTCCATGCTTTGTATTCTTCGTTGTAGATCTGCTGTGAGGGTCCATGCTTCGCAAGAGTATAGGAGGATGGAGATGACAAGGGAGCGCAGCAACCTTGCAATGGAGTATGGACTGGTGGTCCTGTTTTTCTAAATGGGCTTCAATTTTGTCAAGGCAGCAGTTGTTTGTGCGATCCTGGAGAGGACTTCCTGTCGGGACCCATTGTCTGATACAATTACTCCTAAATATTTGAAGCTGTACACCGTGTTGAGTGATTGGCCTTTTACTTTGATGTCCGTATTGATGCTTGGTCAACATTTTGGTCTTCTCTGCAATTATTTCCATTCCAAAGGCTTTGGAGGTGACGTCACACCTCTGTACCAGCTGTTCTAGTTTTTGTTTCCCTCCAACAAGTCCATCAATGTCATCCGCAAAACGGAGGTTGGAGGTTGGTCTACTCCTTAGTCTAGTCCTCGTAATTGTTGCCACCTCTTCTTCTTCCTCCTCTTCCATCATCATTATCATCAGCAGCAGCAGCAGCAACAACAACAACATCATCATCATCATCATCATCATCATCATCACTTCTGAACGTTAACTGTCACACCACCAACGCCATCACTACCACCATCACCACCATCAACAATAACACTTTCAACCCCACCACAATTAACAACATGCACTAATCACAACGCTAGCACACTCATCACCATCAACAACAACACCACCACCATCACCACTACCATCACCACCATCACCAACTGCAACAACAACAATCACATAAGTACCCATACAAACACTTACACCCAAACTGCCACCAACAACATCGCTATCAACAGCAACAACAGTTTTACCTGATTACGACCTTTAGAAGAAGCAAGTCGGAAAATAGGAAAGCAGCTGATGTTGGTGTTAGCCAGAACTTTGGGTATTGCACCTTGGTCCTGCTCGTCGACAAAGATGCGCAGACTGCCCGCTGAGTCCAGCAAAACGCCCACAGTAGTCTGATCGCGTAGTGCGGCCACACTCCGACACAGCGGGGACTGGAACTAGAGACAGGCACACCCTATGCCGTAGTAATAAATTTAAAAAAAATTTATTTCAGAACAAAGAAGGCCACGTTACAGATACGGATGCCGATATTATGTAAAAGTAGAAACCTGTATTGCTCCATCGTAAAATTACTTTCTTTTAGCGAAATAAATCCTTGGGCCTGTACTAACTCTTTGAGCTTATCATCATGTAACTATCATCGCAAGATTTGAACATAAGAATTTAAAAACAAAAACACTGCAGAGGAGTTAAGCTGGGACAGGATTAGAATCGTATCTTCCACACAACTATAAAAAATTAAAAGAGAGTAAAACTGGGACGGAAGATAGTTATACTGGGACAGAGCCAGAACAGCCCCTCTCACCTTCCCCCCCCCCACTCCATATCAATATAAGGGGGTTAAAGAGGGCCAGATCCAGAACAGCCTCCGAAACAGCACCTCCCCCACAACACACAAAACACAAAAGGTGAGTTAGCCTGTAACAGGTCCAGAACAGCCCCTTTAAACAAAACTATCAAATACACAAAAGGTGAGTTAGCCTGTAACAGGTCCAGAACAGCCCCTTAAACAAAACTATCAACCTACAGGGATTTAAACCCCAACTTAACTATTGACCACTACGCCCTTCACCAGGGGAGTTATATTTGGACAGGTCTGTAACAGCCCTCCACATCCCTCCCACCTCCCAGCACACTCATAAAAAACCCAAAGGGGAGTTTAACTGGAACTCGTCCAGAACTACCCCCACCCCAACACACTCGTAAACCATAGAAGAGGAATTTAACTTCTCTGTAATGTTTTATAGAGGGTGTGAGTGGCAGAGGGATAGCCTTGACCTGTCCCAGTTTAACTCCCTTTTGTTTTCATAGAGGTATGGGGGGTGGGGAGGGGGGCTGCTCAGAACTTGACCCATTTTAACTCCCCTGTAGTGTTTAATAGTTGTGTGTGGGAGGAGTTTTCTGTATCTGTCCCAGTTTAACTCTCCTTTTATGTATTTAGTGTGGGGCTTTAGGTGTGCTTGGAGGCTGACCTGGACCTGTCCAAGTTTAGCTCTCCTGTAGTGGGGGTAATATGTTTAAAGGGGCTGTTCTGGACCTGTAAAAAGCTAACTCACGTTTTGTGTTTTGTGTGTTGTGGGGGAGGGCTGTTCTGGACCTGTCTCAGTTTAACTCGCACTTTTATATTAATAGTGTGGGGCTTTAAGTGTGCTTGGGAACTGACCTCGACCTGTCTCCGTTTAACTCTTCTGTAGTAAGGTTAATAGTTATGTTTTAAAGCGGTGGGGGTGGGGGGGGCTGTTCTGGACTTGTTCCAGTTTAACTCCTCTTTTGTGTTTTATAAGTGTTCTTGGGAGCTGTCCTGAACCTATCCCAGAATAGCTGCCCGGATCAAGGGCTGCAGTGTTCAAAAGTTTATTTTTGTAGTGGCTGTTCTGGACCTGTTCCAGTTTAACTCCCCTTTAGTTGTTTTTTTATAACCCCTACCTCCCCGCCACCTCCACCTGCTCCAGTGTGACACCTCAGGAGTTGTTTTGGTACAGTTAAAATTGTCCCAGAATAACTCCCGTAGAGTGCATCTGGAACTGTGTCAGATTTACTCTCCATTGAAAAGGGGGCTGTTTTGGCACTGGTCCAGTTTAACTCCTTGTAGGTTTTCGGGTACAAAATTGTCTAATGCCAAAGTAACTTCCTGGGGACTGTTCTGGCACACATAGAGAGTCAGTCCAGTTCATGACCTTGATCGTCCCTATATAGTCTTCATTCCGCGATTAACGCCCTGGAGTCGATTTGGAACAGAAGGTGGGCCATTTTGGGCCATGACAAGACTAACTCCCGTAGAGTTAATCTGGACCTGGACTGAAACTACTCCCAGGAGTAAAACTGGTAATGGGAGGCAGTTTTGGCACGTTACAGCTGTTTGTTTACGGGCTGTTCTCACATGTCCCGTATTGACTCTCCTCTTGCTAACCTATAAGTTATAACCATTGCTAACCAGATGGTGGGTGTGGGGGCCAGTCTGGACCTGATCCAATCTGACCCCCCACTTTTTTCAGTGTGACTCCCCAGGAGTTGTTTTGGTAGAATTAAAATTGTCCCAGAATAAATACAGTAGAGTGGATCTGGGATTGTGCCAGATTTACTCTCCAATAAAAAGGGGGAGCTGTTTTGGCATTGGTTCAGTTTAACTCCTTGTAGTTTTTTCTGGTACAAAATTGTCCAACGCCAAATTAACTCCCTGGGGGCTGTTCTGGCACACATATAGAGTAAGTCCACTTCATGAACTTGATTCTCCCTATGTAATATATATTCCCCGATTAACTCCCGGGAAATGATTTCGAACAGAAGGGGGGGGGGCCATTATGTGCTATGACAAGACTAACTCCCGTAAAGTTAATTTGGGCCTGGACTGAAACTATTCCCAGGAGTAAAACTGGCACGTTACACCGACAAGCTGATTGGCAGACCCGTCTTTGACCTTCACGCGCACTTCGAGGTGAAAGCAGTGAATCGCCTGGAGGCCATTCAACGTGACCCCACCCTTATGCTGGTGCAGACCTCCTTCAGATCCGGCAGCCTTATCAGCTGCCGCGCGAGGACTGACAGGTTCCGCCGGTCCTTTCTGCCGAGCGCCATTCGACTTACAAAAACTATTCCCTGACTTTATGAAAATCTGATCAGTTAGTCAGTCAATCACTCAGTCTGATAAATTTAGCTAGTCAGCCAGAATGTTTGCCTGCCTGCCTGCGCGCGTGTGTGTGTGAGAGAGAGAGAGAGAGGTTAGGTGTGTGTGTGTGTGTGTGTGTGTGCGTGCGTGTGTGTTTGTGTGTGTGTGTGTTCGTGAAATATGTGAGTGTAAAATGGCGTGCCGATAGTTGCGTACTGCATGATCCTGCATGTGTGCATGATCCAGCATACAATATATACAGTGCCTAATACAGTATTTTGCTGTTGTGGTTGTTGTTTCGAAAACTGCTTTGTGGGTCTTTATGTGTGTGGAGATATGTGCGTGTGTGTGTGCGTATGTGTGTGGGTGTGTGGGTGTGGGCGTGGGTGGGTGGGTTGATATTTGTGTGTGCTAAATTTTTCAAACAGTCCTGTTTGGTGATTTGGCTTAGCGTGTGATGATCATGTCGGTACATGGGTTGCGTGTGTTCGTACGCTTGTGATTAGTATTTTTGCTTGATGGCGTTGGTTTGTGATGATGTGCGGGTGTGTATGCGGGAGTGTACGGCGCAAGTATGTCTGGGGTGTGGGACAGTAGTTGTTTTATTATAATTATGTGTTGCACTATTTATTTTTTTGTTTGTTTGTACATGTCATTCTTTTAAAGATATTCTACATTTTACACTGACTATATTTGTGCAGGCGAAAGGCAAAATTCTAAGTAAATTTCATAAACAAATGAAGTCTAAACTATTTTTTCTTTCACTGACCCAGGAGCAAGACCTATACAGTACTAGGTACAAAATATTTCACACCATTTTTCCATAGACAGAGACTTCCTTGGACGACACGCTTACGGCGAATGACCAGTTGCAGAGGACAGTGTTGGGAAGTTTCAGACTGCCAGGGTTCTTGGTCACCACCCCAATCGTCATCTCAGAAGTACCCGACGACAGCAACGTCATCCTCACCTTCAATGACGTAGATCTACATTACTCATGACATCATCAGCACAGAGCACTAGGCTCTGAATTTTTAAAAAAAATGTCTTCTTTTTAAAAAAAATTAATAATTAAAATAAATGGCGAAAAACTATTAAATTAAACTTTGGAGAATTGTGTCTTTCCCAAAGACATTTGTTAACTCTTTAGCCGATTTTTCCCCTTGGTTTTGAAAATATTAAGCCTTGAAAGGAAGTAAGTTTACATGTAGTAATAATTTGAACTATATGAAATCAAATTCAACGCAATATAATTAGAAAGTTAACCACACAGCTCAAACATTCATGATTATGAAAAGGAGTGGAAGTAGGAGGAGAAGAAGGAGGAGGACGATGTCGGCGGCGGTGACGACAACGACAACGATGATGATGATGATGATGATGATGATGATGATGATGATGATGATGATGATGATGATGATGATGATGATGATGATGATGATGGTGCTGCTGCTGTATGATGATAATGATAATAATGATGATAATAATAACGATTATGATGAAGGTGACGATGACGACGACGAAGACGACGACGACCACTGCGACAATGACCACAACCGCAAAGAAGACGATGATGATGATGATGATGATGATGATGATGATGATGATGATGATGATGATGATGATGATGATGATGATGATGATGATGATGATGATGATGATGATGATGATGATGATGATGATGTAGAAGTAGAATACCCGATAGAGCGTGTTTTTTTCCATAGCCGCGTTGCCCATCACTATTCCTGGAGTGTTCCCCTCAAACCAAGCAGTCATCAAATCACGAGACAGAGACACACCGCATCCATGGTTGGGATGAAACTCAAAGGCATAGCTACGTCGATGAGCCTGTTGACAATTTTCCAACAGAAGAAGAACAAGAAGAAGAAGAACAACAACAACAACAGCAACAACAGCAACAACAGCAACAACAGCAACAACAACAACAAACGTGAACAAGAAGACACGAAGAGCATTGCAAGGCGCTGACGGAAATTAAAATCATAGTCAAGTCACTCAAGACGCTAATTATAGGATCAAGTGCAAATGTCAAACGCCTGAGATCAGAATGATTAAAAAGAACAAACATATCTTAAGTGAAATGTCATGATGAGTTAAAACAACACGTATAATTATACAATCTACGTCATACATGTTTTTAAATCATCCTGAGCTTAAGCGATTGAAATTGCTTTTGATCCTACAGATGGAGTTAGGTAGTTATTCATTGCTTACAGGGTCCAGCGGACTGCAAAGAGCCGAATCAGGACCACAAACTCAAGACCACATCTTCGCTGAAAGAACACTCGCCCCTGATCCGCATAAAAGATCTGCAGAAACAACCCTAATGGTGACACTTAAGACACTCCACCAGACGGTCACTTTACAATAAAGACATCTCACGCAGGAGACGCTGAGGCTATACTTTAATTTAACGAACCCCCGTTTACACCCAAAAAAAACTCTTTATAAAATAACAACAAAACACGTACATATAAAATGCCTACATTGCCAAATAATAACATCATAGGAAGCCCCAGTGACCACAGGCAGAAAGCATCCAATATTCCCAAGCTGATCCAACAGACCTCACACCCAAATGTGGAGTTTTGTCCCGGAAGAGTTTTCAAGTAAAAAGGTAGGTGACTGGTCTAGCGAAGAAAAAGATAGTATAGCAGATTGATAGAACAGAGTACAGTAGGAATGAGAAAGAACAAATGAGAAAGACAGCGACATTGGGAATTTAAAGCACTAAATTTCCAGAAAGTGGGGATACTATTTATACTGAAATCCCGGGCACCCCCACGGGGGACCTACAATAGGAGTCTTATATATATGCTATAATATGCACAATTGGAGTCTTGTATATATGCACAATGATATGAAAAGGACCTATACCATAACTTCACGGATTTCAAACAGGCCTTTGATAGAATCTGGCACGAGGGCATGTGGCTAGTCCCATTCTTTAATATAGAATATTATTATTGTTTATAGCTACCCGACTACTGTTAGTGTTTGCCAAGAATATCTACTGTCTCCTCCCCTCTTCAACCCATTCCTCAAGAACATTGAGGAAGAAACCCTGCTGAACTTCCACACAACCATCTCCATTGGATGAAGACTATTGTGCAACCTGCACTTTGCTAGTTACCTTCACCTAATGGGAGGAAGCGAGCTAGAACTCCAAGACCTGCCAGACTGGCTTGTTGATCGGGCAGACGCCAATGGTATGGAAATTATCTCAGAAAAGAGCAAACTGTTGGCATCGGTCACAGAGGCACCAGCACCAACATCAAAATGAGCGAAAAGAAGCTGGAAGAGGTGGAGTCTCGTAAGTATCTTTTCGCCATTATAACGATCAAGGACGGCAGATCCTCCACAGAGGTCAGGACCAGACAGACAGTGGCAAGGTCAACAATGGCAGGTCTGAACAAGATCTGGAATAGTAGAGAAATTCATGTTGACAGCAAGGTGAAACTCTTCAGGTTTTTGGTCCATATCCATTCTGCGGTACACGGTTGCAAAAACTGGACATTGACAGCAGAATTTGAAGAAAATATAGGCATTTGAAATCAAATATACCGCATAAGGCTACAAATCGCCTGTCATGAATGCAAGACCAACAATCATGTCAAGAGCCTGGTCACGTCCCTTCCGAGCCCTCAAAACACACTCCTGGCCATTGTGAACAGGAGGAAGATGGCGTGGTTAGGCCACTTCAAGCAACACCACACCGTAGCCAACGCACACACGCACACATACGCACACACACACACACACACACACAACATAGCATACTCCTATTTCACAAAGGTACAAATCAAGCAATGGTTGTGAGTTTTCAGTTTATACAGATCATTCCATGGTTGGTGATGTACTGAGGACAGCGTCTGGGAAGAAACTGTTTCTGAATCGATAAGTTCTGGCTCTTAAAGCACGGAACCGACGGCCAGAGGGCAGAAGCTCGAAGAGACTGTTGGCTGGGTGTGATGGATCGCAGATTGTCTTTTCCGTTTTCCGTTTCATTCGCGTTGTGAAAATGGAGGCGACAGATGGAAAGTCGCAACCAGCTATTTTGGAGGCAGTCTTAACAATGTGCTCGAGCTGTTTCTTTTCTATCGTGGTTGTGCTGCCGTACCAGACAGTGATAGAGATTATCCACCAAATATTAGTTTTAAAAAATTAGTATAAAGGATTTGAAAATCTTACCTGGGAAAATAAGCGAGTCTCAGATTTTCCTAGTTCGCCAGAAACGAGCGAGTCCGTCGCTGAGGAGGAGAGTCCAGGTGCATTGGATGTTAGTCTTTCAGCACTGCCAGTGGGTTGAGGGTCTGGTCTACCATAATACGCGGTCTTCCCTTCTTTCTCTCTTGGTGAGAGCTGACTGTCATCCTTGTCGACGAAATTAAGATGGTCTACACTGTCTGTGCACACCAAAGTCTCATTTTAGTCAGTATGGTTGGATGAATCGGATTGGATATTATGTATGTTGTTGCTCTCTCACTCTCTCTCTCTCGCGCGCGCGCTCTCTCTCTCGCGTTCTCTCTCTTTCTCTCTCTCTCTCTCTCTCTCTCTCTATCTCTCTCTCTCTCTCTCTCATAAGGTTGTGAAGTTAATGTCTGCTACTGGTGCTGGAGCTGCTGTTGTTGAGGATGATGGAGATAATGATGAACAAATAACGGCATCAATGACGATGCTGCTGTATGACTGCGACGACAATGACGAAAACTACTTCAATGGTGATAATGACGTTAAGGACAACGATGAGAAGTCGATGCTTCTGTTTATTCGTAACCTTCATCCAGATTCAATCTTACTTGTCAATGCATCCAAAGAAAATGCTTCTGCGCAGCTGTGTGGTCGCTGAGCCTGAGGAGGTGGGACGCCAAAGCCAGCAGGCCCTGCGGAAGGGTAGTAGGCAACGGGAGCTGGGGCTGGCTGGTCAACAGGGATGGATAACAAAGACGCCGCCTCTTGCGTGTTCCCGGGAGCCTTTAATCAGGACACTTTCATGTTGAGTTGATTGATTGATTGATTGTTGCTTTAGGTCCAGCGGACTCTTCCGAGCCAAATCAGGACCGGCCATGTTGAGTAACGAAGCTATTCTAAACAGTGGCAATTACCCTTTTGACCGCACAGAATTGTGTACAAATGCATAGTACTTATTCTTTGTTTAGCAATGTCGGACAATACATTACTAACTTTAACTGTACACGTATATTTATTTCTAAGCAGCACCAATCTGACTTTGGACCTGAATAAAGGCATAATTATGAAGACGCTTTAAATAAATCTGCGTAATTACGTGATGTTTTATAGACACAGTATATATAATTGTGATGAAGAACAAGTATCAGCGTCCGATTGCACGAGCGTTAACTTAAAGACGAACTAATTTATCAAACCCTGTGCATGTCTATGGTTCCACAATTAGTGGAATGAATGCTTTGCTTGAACAGCTTAGCTAGGCTTTAAAAAAAATTTGCATCCATTTCCTTGTAATATTATTACTTTTTAACAGACGCCTACTCTAATTTTATTTCAAATTTTTAGCGTGGCCTGGTAGTACAGTTGACAGGATTCCTATGCCGAAGCTCGCGGGTTCAAACCCCGTATGGGACGAACTTACGTGACTTAAGTACGAGACTTTTTAGGACATCAAGGATTTTCTCTGGGTACTCCGGTTTCCTCCCTCCCTTCAATAATAGTATTCGATGCAGTCAATCTAAATTTCAGAAATAAAAAATGATTTTTACCCCGCCTATTATAATAGCAATCTTTTCAGATCGCCGCGCTTTGAGTTCGATTGAAGAAAAAGCGCGTGGTACATCTTCTTATTTCTTCTTCTTCTTCTTCTTCTTCTTATTTTTATCAGTAATAGTAGTAGTAGTAGTAGTAGTAGTAGTAGTAGTAGTAGTAGTAGTAGTAGTAGTAGTAGTAGTAGTAGTAGTAGTAGTAGTAGTAGTACTGTTACTATTATTATTATTATTATTATTATTATTATTATTATTATTATTATTATTATTATTATTATAACACATCTACAGTTGGTCTAACTACATCTAACTATCAGATTCAGTATTTTCAGTACTGTTGAAGTTTTCTTTGTTAGTTACCATTTAACGAACGAACGAACAAAGGAGCAACTCTAATCTCGACACATCGTAAGTTCTGGCTAGTTGTATTATCGTTTGAATGTGGTTCAAGACAGTTTGTAAACAGAGAAATTAATACCATTTCATAGGTTCCTTCGGTTGTGGGTGCACGGCTTTCATTCTCAGCGCTGGGATTACCGACATCTGTAGATGATTGCCTCCTGTTCTCATCGAAGAGCTGATCACTGACATATGTGGATGTTCGGCTCCGGTTTTTAATACTGAGGTGACTGACATCTGTGGATGATCGGCTTCTGTTCTCAACACTGAGATGATCACTGATATCTGTGGATGCTCGGCTACTTTCCTCAACGCTGGCTGCACTGTGTCGATAGGCATTGTCGCCGTCTCCTACCAAAGCCTTTATGGGAATTTCTAGTTTCTTTGCTCGGAGGTTAAGAGCGAGTTCCTCCCTTTCCTCGTTCTTCGTCAGGTTTTCAAGAGCAGCAGCGGGTTCGAAGCCTGTTACCTTAATGCTGAAGTCCATATTTTCCACATGATTTTTCAGCCTCTTAGTCATGGTGTCCGCCTTAGCTGGGACCATGTTTACCTTGATGTGTTGCAAATACTGCACGTTGGAGTCTATTAACTGACCACGTCCTTTTAACACTTTTTCCGCTTGATCCGCTTTCGTTACGAACATTTGGACACGGTCGTTAACGTTTTTCTTCAGTTGAGCACTGCAAGCGTCCAGTTGTCTATGAAGTGAAGCAACCAACGCGTCGATTTTAGTTTTACTCCGCTCCGCCAGTTCTTTGGCCTTCTTCACGCCTTCTGACATCTTGTTCATTTCACTTTGCAACTGGCTTCTAAAACAATAAAATAAATAAATTGCACATCTATAAAAGAAAAAAATAAAATCACAATTTTAAGTCAAATGGTTGTGTATGCCTGCCCCTACTCCATCCCCCTTCCACCACCACTCTAATCTTCTTACCCCGCCCCCCCCCCCCCAACAAAAAATCACACACGGGTAACACAGGCTGTCTGAAGAGTGAATTAGTTTGCACATGTACACGCTTGCCGCATAATGTACTCACTCTGCTGTGTGTCCAGTGCCGCATTGCTGCGAAGATTTCCATTTAGGTGGACAAGCACAACGAGCAGTTCTTTACTAGTGAACGCGAGTGCGCCATATAAAGACAATCGGTTTTAGGTTTACATATGGTATATCTTCCGCCCACTGATTCTACTTCCAATGGCATCAGATTAATAAGATCACGGGTTGAATTACAACCGGGCAATATAGTCACATGATAAACGCAGATGCGGTCTGGAACTTACTTTTTGTCAAACTGAAGATCTTCAACAAGGGTCTCCAAGGTGACTTCACATTCCCTGACCTTGACCTCTAATTTCTTCACACCCAGGCCCTCGTGGGGACGGTCGAAAGCGCAGTCTTTACAAATTGGATGGGAGTGGGTCTCGCAGAACAGGTCCTGTTTGAGGCTGAGATGCTTTGCGCAGAACGAGTACTTAGCGCGGGCGTGTTGTACGGGCGTCATCGAGGCTAGTGCCTGCAGCTTGTGATCTCGACACATCTAGGAAAAAATCAACAAATCTGTGTATAAATTAAGAAAAAGTGGCAGGCCATTCAAATGTGTTTCCAGACACTCGCACAGATACCCCCAAAATAGGCATTTTCAAAAGTGGTCATTTTCTGTGCGGCGTTGTGACTCGGTTCATCCTAACAAAGTAAAAGGAAAACACGACCTGAAATATTCGCAAGCCAAAAATTATCCAAAATCGGCTGAGCCAATGTTTAAATACCCCCGTTGGGGTGCCGGGGGTTTCAGTATAAATAGTATCCCCACTTTCTGGAAATTTAGTGCTTTAAATTCCCACTGTCGCTGTCTTTCTCATTTGCTCTTTCTCAGTCCTGCTCTGTTCTATCAATCTGCTATACTATCGTCTTCTTCGCTAGCCCAGTCTCCTACCTTTTTTCTTGAAAACTCTTCCGGGACAAGACTCCTTATTTGTGTATGAGGTCTGTTGGATCAGCTTTGGAATATTGGACGCTTTCTGCCAGGTGGTCACTAGGGCTTCCTATGATGTTATTATTTAGCAATGTAGGCATTTAATATGTATGTGTTTTGTTGATAATTTATACTGATGTTTGTATTCTATTTTGTTTTTGTAAACGGGGGTTCGATAAGTTGGGGTGAAGCCTCCGCCGTCCCCTGCGTGGGATATCTTTATTGTAAAGTGACTGGCTGGTGGAGAGCTTTCGGTTTTACCACTAGGGTTGTTTCAGCAGATCTTTTATGCGGATCGGGGGTTGTCCGGTCCTGATTTGGCTCGGAAGAGTCCGCTGGACCTAAAGCAATAATAATGTAATGTAATGTTTAAATAAAAACGCAAAACGTCTTTAGAAAATGGAAAAGAAGAATGAACTTGACCTTTGAGTAAGTACAAATACCAATGATCTAACATACTAAAATAATAGTTAAAGTGTTTGCAATGTAAACATGATGAATGTTGGTTACGTTATTCTTGAGATAAGGCAAAAAGTCAGTATTAAACAAAAAAGCGAAATTCTGAGCGACGGACCGACCAGCTCACCGACTGACTGACAACCGGATTTTTTTACTGAAGGATGGCCCAGGATTTAAAGTATCTGTGTACTATCCTATCCTATCCTATCCTATTTTATCTTATCATGTCCTATCCTATCCTGTAACTCGAAGGCCGTTGGGGCACCACAGATGATCGTTTAACCAGCCGCTCCATTTTTTTCTCCGACATCAGCAACCCTCATTGCTTCATTCAGTGCCAACCGAGTCCATTCTCGAATGTCGTCCTCCCACCTCTTTTTCTGTCTCCCTCCTCCTCTGCCTCCTTGCGCCGTGCCTGATGCTCTGGTGATGTGGCCATACCATTGAAGGGTTCCGTTTCTTCACCACTGTGAGCATGTCATCGTGTTGTCCAATGGCTTGTGTGATGGTCTGTCGGATTTCGTCGTTGGTGATGTGCTGGGCATAGGAAATGCCCAGAAGTCCTCCGCAGAACCCCATCTCCATGATTTGTATTGTGTACTAAAACTCAACAAAATCGCTTAAGCCATTTTTGAGATACTTACCAAAACGTGTTTAGCAACAAAATGTCTCCAATGACCTTGACCTTTTAGCGGTTGAGCAACTATGTTGGGACGGGAGCTGGGCCACTCACCTAGCTAAAGTTACTACGAAGTTTGGTCAAAATCGGCGCAGTGATTTTGAGATATGGTGTGCAACAGACCGACCCACCGACAGACATTTGACTCGTTCTGATTCCTTTCTCTGTCAAAGAACTTATAGATAAGTGGGAAAATGAAACAGAAATGAAGGAAGGGAGGGAGGAAGAAAACAGAATGAATAATAAACGAAGGAAGAAAAAGACACATAGATAAGCATGCCTTAATTAAAACAACCCTTATTACCGTCGCTGACCACTTTTCGTGCAAGTGAACACAGTTGTCGCAGATAACGCCGTTACACTGCCAACAAAAATTAGATGGAATCTTGCCGCCACATTTATTGATGCATTCAGTGCTACTCAATTGTCTGAAACTCTCTGCCACCATCAGGAGTGTCTCGTCCGTAGGCAACTTGTTCACCACCTGAAAAATCAAGCAGTAGAAGCAAAACAAAACTAAATAGTGTAATAGCTTTCGTTTTACTGTTGTTCCAAATTTGAAGAATACAGAAAAAAATAAAAAAAAAAAAGACTTACCGGGTGTTCTGTATGCACCAAATATTCATGATCCTCGGGGTGGGGTGGGGTGGGTGAGGGTGAGTTAAGGGGGAAGTCCCTCAATCTTTGCGTGCATATACGTGTATTTACAGATCTTACGATTTTATTCACTTATTACAACATAACGGTTCTTGCAGTACAACATATTACGTAAAAGTCATGATTAGTATGAATGAAGGTCTACCTGTTCCTCCCAAACTTTCTTTGACATGACGTCATTGTCAGTGACGACTGGGGTTCCGCATATAGGACAGCTCCGCTCTCTGGCGTCTGCATGGTGCAAGCGCAGCAGCAGGCAGGGACTACAGATGTGGTGAGTGCACGGCAACAGTTTGGGCACGTTGGGAAATTTGTACTGTTCATTACACAACGGGCAAGTCAGCCTGAATTTGAAATCAATGGGCAGAGAGGCGGCCATCTTAGATTTGAACTGAAATGAGAGTGAAGTAGATTGAAACCATGTACCACACAGATTTCTTAATTTATTTTTTTTTTTAAAGCGTATGGGATGCGATATAGGGGAGAGGGAGATAAAAGGCAGGGATAGCTTATTGGTTCAAGCCGTGAACCTGTATGTGTGTATACGATGTGGGTTCAACTTTGCCTTCAGCAAACTATTTTGTTTATATTTGCACTAACGGCACAGCATCACGAGGAGACCTTGGAACTGATAATCGCTATAGAAGGGCAAAGTGTTTTTGTTTCTTTCTTTCTTTCATTATTTATTTATTTACTTATTTTTACATTCACTCCATTATTTTTTAAAATTAAAAATCAATTTTATTCAAAGAATCAATTTATTTGAAGTTGCACACAGTGCAATGATTTTTGTTTTTAAAATTATAATAAATAAATAAATAAAATAAAATATGCTAGTAAAAAATGTAATAACTTGAATAAATTTGTATACAAAATGGGGGTGGGGGAAGAAAGAGAGAAATAATATCAAAAATGAAAATGCAAATGACAAACAAAAGCTGGAGAAGGCATTATTATAATTTTGTTTCTTGTTGTTCTCATATAGAACCTGTGTTTTAGCAGTTCAACTGCTGCTTAATGCCCTAAATGCACAATGTTAATCAAGAGACCAACCCCATTAGGGTTGACAAACGACTGGAAAAAAAAAACATGAAAAATATTCAACCGGTATTATCATTATTATTACAAGAAATATTGGATATGTACAAATACATAAAATTAGAACACGTAAAACACAATACGTAACACACAAATGCTTTAGAACACAAGTCATGGTTTATCGTAATAGTTAAATACTGAAACTGTGAAAGCAGCAAAGAAAGCACTTGTGTTACTCGTGTATATGCCTACTAAGAACCACATCAAAACAAGACACGATATCGTCGACCTTGTCGAATTACTTCTTTTATTATTGATATTTCCGGTATCTAGGTTCCTGATACTGCCATGACTAGGTCCTGCGGCCAACCTGTAGTTCCATACCATCACCTTCCATCACAATCCAACTCTAACAACACTTTTTTTTTCAAAATCCAGTTGTTACCATATATACAGCGCAGCATATTATATTATGAAAAACACCAAAAAAAAATGACGCACACGTTATAAAATGCAAATAAACCAAAGCACCCACACAAAAATCAACATTTATAGAAACTTTCGTTCTTGTGGGAAAGTGCTAAAAAGACTGAAATCGTCAAAGGTGAAAGAAAATCAAATTGCATACAAGCTTGAATTCAGATCCATAAACACATGTACTCACAGGAAAAATGGATTCTGGCTTATATGTGCGATATAATCGTGGTGTACTATTGTTGTTAACATTCTACGTCTTCCTTGATAATAATGCAGTAGACCTTCCTGTTAAGCAACAACGTGTTAATAACACTGGTGTTTTCACTATTAGTGCTATTACCTAGGCAGTGACCCTCGCGGATCAAAAATCCCATCATGCGTTCAGTGAACCCGCACTGTACTATTGCTCCGAGTCAAGTGTGTCCCAAGCTTAACGATAGTGTTACTTGCGGGATGTGATACGTACCGCGTGATTCACACAAATGCACCCAATTTCTTGAAACTCCGTTAAGCGGAAGCAGCGTAAGGTCAATTTATTGAAGCGAATGCGCGCACATCGTGTTAAAAAAAAATCATCAGAAAAAGAACAAAGAAAATCCTCAATGAATAAATTTCAAAAGTATGAAGCGCATAAATATTTTCACTCGAGAAGAATGAGCACAGCGCTGACCAACATTAATGGGGACATACTTTATGTACTTATGTGACTTAGATACGAGACTTTCAGGTCACCGAGGGTTTTCTTCGGGTACTCTGGTTTCCTCCATCCCTTCAATAATGATATTGGAAGCAGCCTGTCTAAAATGTCAAACTATAATTTCATTTCCTTTTCGTCTTCTAACAGCGGCTTGCCTTTACACCACATGTATGAGTGATGAATGTGTATGTGTTGTTTGTGTAAGATTGACCGTAACATGTGAGCGTATGTGTTGGTTAAAGATCGCCGCCCTTTGAGTTCGCTTTAGGAAGAAGGCGCGTATACCATCCATTATTTTTTTTTATTACATTTTAATTACTTTATTATTATTATTATTATTATTATTATTATTATTATTATTATTATTATTATTATTATTATTATTGAAACATTACTTGCAAGGTGTCCCTAAAATGATTCATACACACGAGCCAAAATGTTGTGAAAATCCGTTTAGCGGAAACAGCGTAATGTCAGTTTGAACATGGACCATTAGTCCATGGTTTGAAGAAGCGGGCGTACGCACACAGCAGTAGGTCTGCAATTCTATTTCTTATCGGGAACGCCTGATGATGGTGGGTAGAACGAGAGAGGGAGAGAGAGAGAAGAAGAAGAAGAAGAAGAAGAAGAAGAAGAAGAAGAAGAAGAAGAAGAAGAAGAAGAAGAAGAAGAAGAAGAAGAAGAAGAAGAAGAAGAAGAAGAAGAAGAAGAAGAAGAAGAAGAAGAAGAAGAAGAAGAAGAAGAAGAAGAAGATCGTTACTATTTACACACACCATTTTCCTAACCTCTCAAAAGATACTAGGTAAAGGTAAAGGTGGTCCCATAGCCTTGTGGCCGTAGGGGAGCGTGATGTTGGAGATCACACTTATCTTGGGCCAGCGTAATGAGGGTGATGCCCATCTCTCTCCCTCGCTGCTTTACCTTCCCCACCCTTAAGAGAGTAGGTACTCAGTCACAGTTGAGTCAACTGGGGGCGTTGTTATTTGTCGCTTCACGGCTTGCGGTCACCCATCCAAATGCTAACCGCACTGTACGGTGCTTAACTTGCGACACAGTAGCGAGTGCTCCAACCACTGCGCTATCCGACATCCGACGCAAAATACGCAGCGACCAGTGATCAGAAGTATAATGATGAACTAACTTACTATGTTTTACACTCCACTCGATGTTGTAGACAAACCACTTTTTTTTAAATAACTAAAACCGTACAGAAGCACCTTTATCGTTTATCAATACTGACAGTGCATCGTTCATCAACACTGACCATGTGCTACTGATAATGTAGATCTGAGGCTATGACCTCTAACTTAACACGTAATTTCAGTATCTGCAATGAAGACGTTAATCAGCTCGTAACGTAGCTTACCAACCCAAGTGCAAACAGTAGGCTACATATAATTATTATATGCTGATTTTCATCCTCATATCGATTTGTTTTTTTATTATGTTGGTTTATAGCCCAGGTTTTAGTGACATGCCCAGTTGATAAACTGTTCGGAGTGGCCTCGTGGCGTAGCTATTTGTCTGCTGTTCCCTATGCCGAAGGTCGCGGGTTCGATTCCCGCAAGGGGCGAACTTACGTGACTTTTGTAAGCTTACGAGACTTTTCAGGTCACCAAGGTTTTTTTCCGGGTACTTCGGTTTCCTCCATCCCTTAAATTAAAAAAATTGATGCAGTCAATCTAAAATTTATAAAAGAAAAATTCGATGTCCTTTGCGATCTCCTTGCCTTTAAGCCTTTGCATGTTTGAGTGATAGATGTGTGTGGAGGTGGGAAGAGGCGTGTTTTCATGGAGTTATGGAGTGCTAAACTTGCCATTTTATGCACACAATGGGGATTTTAGATAGAGCCCCTCTTTTTTCTAAGTAAGCCTACATGAGAGTGCTTTTTTTAGTACATGGGAGTGCTATTGTAGTGCATGGGACAGTTTTAAGTACATTACATTACATTATTGTTGCTTTAGGTCCAGCGGACTCTTCCGAGCCAAATCAGGACCGGACAACCCCCAATCCGCATAAAAGATCTGCTGAAACAACCCTAGTGGGAAAACTGAATGCCCTCCACCAGCCAGTCACTTTACAATAAAGACATCCCACGCAAGGGACGCTGAGGCTGCACTCTAATTTATCGAACCCCCGTTTACAAAAACAAAATAGAATACAAACATCATTATAAATTATCAACAAAACATATACATATAAAATGCCTACATTGCTAAATAATAACATTATAGGAAGCCCTAGTGACCACCTGGCAGAAAGCGTCCAATATTCCCAAGCTGATTCAACAGACCTCATACACAAACAAGGAGTCTTGTCCCGGAAGAGTTTTCAAGAAAAAAGGTAGGTGACTGGTCTAGCGAAGAAGAAGATAGTATAGCAGATTGATAGAACAGAGCAGGACTGAGAAAGAGCAAATGAGAAAGACAGCGACAGTGGGAATTTAAAGCAATACATTTCCAGAAAGTGGGGATACTATTTATACTGAAACCCCCGGCACCCCAACGGGGGTTTTTAAGTTCATGGGAGTGCTCCATTCGGGACTGGCTGTTTTTTAGACGAATTTAAAGTTAAAGGGTTATAGTAAGGGTAAGGAATAGAAGAAGAGATAGGTAAACGTTTTGACAAAAAGATACATTTTTGATCTAATTCTTACATAATCAGATGAATTTTGCGCTCTTTCCTTAAAAAAAGAACGTTTTCTGATGCCTACATGTCGTCCAAACCCCCAATCTGCCATGAATACAGACTTGTGTGTGTATGTGTGTATGTGTGCGTGTGTGAGTGAGTGGGTGAAACATGTTAGCATGTATTTTGATACAGATCACATCACCGCGCATGGAGCCTGATGGGAGATTTGGTGTTTTTTTTAAAGGTTTGCTTCCTGTTCCTGAACACTTTTGATTGGCTGTGCTTGTTGATTAGGACTGATAGTAATTGGGGTAGCCTAGTAATGCAGTTGATAGGGTGCTGATTTCCTATGCCACAGGTCGCGCGTTCCAACCATGCATGGGACGAAATTACACGATTTAGGTACGAGTCTTTTCAGGACACTGAGGGTTTCCCCGAGTACTCCGGTTTCCTCCCTCTCTTTAATAATGGTATTAGATGCGGTCAAGCCAAATTTTAAACTTAAAACTTGATTTTTTTTATCCGTCTTCGTTAATAGCGATCTCTTCAGATCGCCGCACTTTGAGTTCGGTTGAAAAAAAACGCGCATGGTAGCATCCTGTATTTTTATTATTATTATTTATTATTTATTATTATTATTATTATTATTATTATTATTATTATTATTATTATTATTATTATTATTATTATTATTATTATTATTATTATTATTATTATTATTGAGGATTTTTATAGCGCACTTATCTCGCCGTTCTTGACCAGACTCTAGGCGCTGGCCGATACAAGATTTAACTCAAACCTCCGAGCCTTTGGGCGCATGGTCGGACGCCCGGACAACTGAGCACTATCCTGGCCAGCCAGGGATGGGGGAGAAGGACCAAGTGCATGCTGGTGTGTTCTTGTTACCGGCACTCACCCGTCTAGGACATGAGCGTCAGGATGTTTAAAGTCCGCTATGATAGAATGTATACGACACACAGACTAGACCTCGGTTTATACTCTCATCCGAAGGAGTAGGAAAACAGGAGTAAAGTGTCTTTCCCAGGGACACAACACAATGGCCCGGACAGGACTCAAACCCGGGACCTTCAGATCCGCATGCCAAAGAACTACCATTAGACCACCGTGCCTCCTAAAAAAAATATTGTTTATTGTTCTTTCGTTGTCAGGGTGATAGAATGCAGTCTTAAGTCAAAAAAGGTTGTGCACTTAAGTGGTCATATTGATAATTTATGGGGTATTACATTTACAATAAACAAAAATCCGTATTACAATACAATACAGCAATGCTGTATTACTGGAAAAGAAGAAATTGATATGATTCAAGCGCAGATTGTATAGCGCAGTTTCCTGCTGAAAGAGCTGCTCAAGACGTTGTACGCAATCAAGATCAAACTCCAAGCTGCCCGAGAAGACAACCTGATGTTTCGGGCACCGCGAACAGCTTAGTCACCCCCAATCGGCCCAGTGTGTTTACGTGTTTATATGAGCCTGCCACCCACCCTTTTGAGTAGAATGGTCGAATTCTATCAAAAGTGCTGCTGTGCCGACAAGTAGAAAACATCGTACAAAGAGTCATTATAGAAAAATTCATTTCTCATGAGAGAAAAAAAAAACTCCCACAACCACACATAATATTTTAATTTTGAGTTTCAAATTATCGGAGTAATATTTCCACCAGGACAATTGAGTTATGGCTTCAGGATGGCTCTATTTGTTTACCATGTGTGTCGTCTTGGTGCGTGCAATTTGCGTCGCTTTGGTCAGAGCAGATGCAACATCTCCAGCGGCTGAGAAGCGAACTCGTGCCATCGGTATACACAATGAGCGAGATCCGTCTCTGCAATGGAAGGGTTAAATCATGCGCTTTGGGCATGCCTTTTGTCACAAACAAATGGCGCTATACAAGGCGGCATCATCATCATCATCATCATCAACATCATCATCATCATCGTCGTCGTTGTCGTCGTCGTCGTCGTCGCCATCCTCCACCTCATCATCATCACTTTGAATGTTGGATGATTGTGTAGGAGCGCAGGGTTGGCGATTCTGTTTGAACGGAGAAGTGAGAGCTCCCAAAAAGCAAAACGTGAGAACCAATCTCCAGGGGCGAAAGAAAATGTGGTTCTGTCCCCACCCCAGAGGCACGTGCAATTTCCCGTCTCTGTCCGCCCTGCACGCCTGCACGGATCGACCTTCCACTCCCACCCCTACCCTCTTCCTCCACCCTTTCACCACATCACCTCGACCAGCAGCCCCCCCTCCCCCACCACCCTCCGACCCTACCTGAATACTCCATTCCCACTCCACCCCACTTTTACCGCCTTACCGTTCCCGAATAACCCTTACTTCAGTCCTAAACCTGACAAACAAAAACCAAAAAAGAAACAAGCAAAAAGATGGAGGAGAAACTAAGGGTATTTGAAGAAAAGGGTGGTTAGACTTGAAGTTTCTCATCTTGTCAAATGTAGTTAAAGGCTAGGATATCAAGGGCGTTTGTTTTTGTGTGTGACAATGAGCTTACCTGGGAAATTGCATTGTTGTCACAATTGGCGCCTCGGGCGGCTTCAGTTAAATCCTGTAACGGCTAGCGCCTTGAGCAGCTCTTGAGCTGGAAAAGCGCTAAATAAGAACGATTAAATAACAATAATATTATAATAATAATAATAATAATAATAATAATAATAATAATAATAATAATAATAATAATAATAATAATAATAATAATAATAATAATAATAATAATAATAATAATAATAATTTATAATAATAATAATAATAATAATAATATGTAATGGGTAATCGTTGCTCAAAACGATAGCTGTAGTATGAATGCGCTGCGTCTCTTTCTTGTTATGTAAACAAACATCTGTGCTACTGTCGCTGCGGAGCTCTTGTTATAATCAACCTGGAGATTATAAATAGGAACATACACAAATGAATTTATCAATTTATGTCAAACACGAATTTTTAAAAGAGTTTGTGGGTTTTTGTTGTTGTTATTGTTGCTTAATTGTTTTCCCTGTTGGCGCAACACTCATTGTGAAAGTGTGATCTTGGGGCACTTTAACAGCCTTAAATGAATTTTCTCTCCCTCTTACCTTTTCTCCATTTCTTCCGCCCCTGCCCCATCCACCACAAACTCGCTTCTATGTTTCTGCCTCTGTCTGGCTGTCTATACCTGTCTGTCTGTCTGTCTGATTCTCTTTCTCCCTCCCTCCCTCCCTCCCTCCCTCCCTCTCTCTCTCTCTCTCTCTCTCTTTTGTTGAATGTACATGTACACAGAAGAAGGGTTAATGTACACAGCACGACTTTGCATTTACGATCAATTTAAAGCGTCTTGGCAAATATTAAACAAGCATAACTATGCATTTAAATCATCTAACAATTACCCTACTTTAACCACTAAGGGCCCATGAACCGCTCTCCATAACCTAAACATGTGGGACCATATTCATATAGACCTAGATCAGACCCTTTAAATTAGGTTTTATCATGAATTGATATCAACATCCTGTTTGATATCTACAGTACCGTGATCGGCTTTGTGTCATTAATAGTAAACATTAATCATTCCATGTCAACATCCCCTCTCTCTCTCTCTCTCTCTCTCTCTCTCTCTCTCTCTCTCTCTCTCTCTCTCTCTCTCTCTCCATCACTCTCCCTTAAAAAAATGTCTGAGCGAGGTAATTTTTGGTTTGCTGAACTTAAACACATTTTACAAATTTATTCAGGTTTTTGCTTATGCACATTATAAATACAACAGGACATCGCCGGATTTAGAGAAAATAATGAATTCAAGGTATTGTGCTCTTGCAGCGGAAGTAATTCTTCTAAACGCTAATTTCGTTCTAGGTAACAGTTGTGGTATGCATCTTGGCCAACCTTGGCAGTCCAGTCGCCTTGCACTATGACTATGTCCTTCCTCGGCACTTGGTCAAGGACAGTTTGCAGATGTTCATAGAAATCCTTGACTTCACTGTCGTCATAATCTAATGTTGGGGTATAGGCCTGGATGATGGTGATGTTGAAAGGGCCTGCTCTCAGACGGATGGTAATAAATCTACTGGAGACTGGGTTGCAACAACCCATGACAGTGCTAGTGGCTAGAATGTCTTTGTGGACCAAGAATCCAACGCCGTGTTCGTGCCTGTCATCTCTCCCGCTGAAATAAAGCTTGTGAGAGTAAACACAGCAAAGTGCACCAGATTGAAGTTCGACCTGGACAAACCGCAAGACCAGAAGGTGGCTGAAATATTCAAAGCCACAACTGAAGATAAATTTGTACCACTGCTCATTTTGGAAGCGCTGAGGTAGATGTCAACACCATGACCAGCGCCTTCAAATCGGCCGTGACAGATGCCGCAACTGAGGTCCTTGCCAAGCACCGACCAAAGAAGAAACCGTGGATCACCCCTGAAAATTTGAACCTTTGTGATAAACGAAGAGAGATGAAAAAGAAAAAAATCTCATAGGTGGCTGATGCCTACAGAAAAATCAACAATGACATCCGAAAAGGCATGCGCATAGCAAAGGAGAACTGGATAGAAGATCAATGCAAGGAAATAGAGAACAGTCTGAACAAGAACAACAGCAAGAACCAGACTGTGAAGCGGCTGACAAGTGTTAAACAGCCCAAGGTCTCCACGATCCAAAGCAGGTCTGGCAAATGCCTTACAGAAAAACAAGAAGTCTGGGATAGATGGACAGGATACTGCTCTTACCTTTACAACCATACACCAAACAGAGACCCCTCAGTTCTAGCATGTCTCCAGAGCAGAGAAGAAGAAGAAATCCTCCCAATTCTCCGAAAAGAAGTTGGGGCAGAAGTGCAATCGCTGAAGAAGGGGAAGTCGACCAGAGGGAGTTGACAACATACCCGCAGAATTGCTTCAAGCAGGAGGAGAAGCGATTATTGACGCCCTCGCCATTATCTTTAACAAGATCTGGCAGAGTGGGGAGTGGCACACACCCTGGACCCAGTCGTTTGTATTCACTCTTCCCAAAAAGAGTAACCTTCAGGATTTGTGAAAATTACCGCACCATCAGCCTCATCAGCCACCACAGTAAAGTCATGAAAATAGTACTCAGCAGGTTGAAACCCCAAGCTGAACAAACCATAGCTGAAGAACAAGCAGGATTCAGGGAAGGGCGAAGTACCACTGAGCAAATGTTCAACCTCAGAATAATCTATCATGTGTTTGTTAACTTCAAGAAAGCGTTTGGCCGAGTCTGGCATGCAGCTCTGTGGACAACCACGAGAGTGAACAACATCAGCCCAAACATGATTGTAGTAATCAAAAGCCTGTATGACAAGGCTACCAGAGCAGTCCTCCACAACAGCGCCATCGGTAATTGGCCCAGAACAACAATCAGCGTGCATCAAGGATGCCTAGTCTCTCCAACACATTCAACATCTTCCTGGAGCGCACCATATCAAATTCCTTTGCGGATCACGAAGGCGCAGTCAGCATAGAAGGTAGAACAATCTATAACCTCCGTTTTGCGGATGACATTGATGGATTGGCTGGAAAGGAACAAGAACTTGAACAGCTGATACAGAGGCTTGACACCACCACCTGAGCCTTAGGAATGAAAATAAGTGCAGAGAAAACCAAAATGATGACCAACACCAATGGCATTGAAAGGGACATCAAAGGCCAAGGCCAATCCCTCAACTTAGTGCATAGCTTCAAATATTTATGAGCCATTATATCAGACAATGGGTCCCGACATTAAATCTTCTCCAGGATCGCACAAACAACTGCTGCCCTGACAAGGTTGAAGCCCATTTGGAAAGACAGGACCATCAGTCTACGTTCCAAGGTAAGGCTGCTGCGTCCCCTTGTCATCTCCATCTTCCTATTTGCTTCTTCACAGCAGACCTACAACGAGGAATACAAAGCATGGAGATGAGGCGCTACAGAAGACTTCTGGGCAGTTCCTTTACCCAGCAATCACCAACGACGAAGTTCGACAGACCATCACACAAGCCATTGAACAACACGATGACATGCTCACAGTGGTGAAGAAACGGAAACTCCGATGGTATGGCCACTTCACCAGAGCATCAAGCCTTGCAAAGACCATCCTGCAAGGCATGGTGCAAGGAGGCAGAAGAAGAGGTAGACAGAAAAGAGGTGGGAGGACAACATTCAAGAATGGACTGGCTTGACACTGAGCGAAGCCATGAGGGTTGCTGAGGATAGAGAAAGATGGAGTACGCTGGTTAAACGATCATCTGTGGTGCCCCAACGACTTTCGAGTAACGGGATAGGAAAGGATAGGATAGGAAAGGATAGGATAGGAAAGGATAGGATAGGATAGGATAGGATAGGAATAAAGCTTGGTTCTGTCCCCATATACAGTCTGTGTTGGGTGGTTGCATTACAGGCTATACCGCCGACAGTATTCCTGAGGCTAGTATACAGTGCCATCAAGCTATTACATCGCAGTAAGTGTAGTCTACCTCTGATGGCAAAAATGATGATTCTGTCTTTTGGTTTAGTGTTCCAAAACATGCAGTGGAAAGTCTTTGGTTTGTGGTAAAGCGATTTTACTAGCTGACTTGAAGAATGATGCTGTTATCGGCTGTGGTTGATGTACTTTCGGTCCGTAGCCTATGGATGCCATGTTGTTTGGCATATAGGCTACACCGTCGACTGTATCCTGAGGGTAGTACACAGTGCCATCAAGCTATTGCACTGCAGTAACTGTAGTCTACTTCTAATGGCAAAACTGATGATGCTGTCATTAAGTTTAGTGTTCCACATACAAATGCAATGGAAAGTCTGTGGTTTGTTGTGTAGCGATTTCACTAGCTGGCTTGTAAAGAATGTTGCTGTTGTCGGCTGTGATTGATGTACCTTCGGTTCGTATGGGCGCCGCCATGTTGTTTACATTCTTTTTTCAATGGCTTGGCGACTTGACTGATTTTGCCGCTCAGTAACGCGGACTTGAAGACTTTCCCGAGTTTAAAAAAGGATGCATGTTGACTCTGAAATTTTCCCTACTTTGACGCTGTCTTGTCGACGATATCCACAACGGGTGGACGTGCAAGGAGTGTGATGGTCGTACGTAGTAGGATAGATCCGACTACATCATCCGCCATCTTGAAACACACACACACACACATACATATTTACACGCACAACGCATAAAAAAACAAGACAACCAAGCGAACAATCAACCTGACAAATGTGGCTGTGGGTGGGATAGAAGAAGAACTGTCTGTAATCCATCATTTAGACCTAGAAGAGGTCAGGCGCCGAGGAGCACGAGCGAGGGGACAATGAAAACGTTGTTTACAAGACTTGGACTAATTAAGAGGAATTTGATTTCAATCAATGAAAACCCTGTGTTTGCATGCAACTCCACACCTCCGGGCACCCTGCCCGAACGCTGAGGTATGTTGTCCCTCTGGACAAGCAGCATGCAAATCCCTTGCCTGCTGAACTTCGAAAGGAATGATGTCGCACATAGGGCCAATTCTGCAGCGGATGGCTTAAGACCGGGTCTTCGACACGCACGTTTGTCGATGTGGATGGAGGAGTAGTGTGCGTTGGGTGAGGGGATTTGAAGGTGGGGTGTGGGGGAGGGGGGGGGTACATGTGTATTTCTGTCGGTCTGTCTGTTTGAGTGTGTGTATCTGTCTTGTCTGTATATCGATCTATCTGTGTCAGTATGCGTATAAGCGCGCTCATCTTCGTTTTCACAACAAATTTTCACCCTGACTTTCCCCTTCTTGCCCCTGTTCTGGTCACGTGAGCAATCAGAAGGAGACAAAATTCAATCAGAGAACTTGCGCCAAAGCGTGAGCTTAAACTGGAGGACAGATTGTTGAACATTGGTTTGGGGCATTGTTCGCGTTACGATGTTTCAGTAATGACAGAAGCCATGAATCTTTTTTTTACATATTTAATGAGCCATTACTGCATTTTAAAATGACTTGGATTGTCATATTCTTCATCATCAGATTATAATAATGTATGCCCTTGGCCAATGCCAACATAAATATTTTGGAGTGCTCTGTCAACTCAATATAGGACTGAAATTCGCCACGGAGAACACATATAATACATACATAGACCTATATTCACCAGTTATTCCCTTTTTCTTACCAGTGTCCTAATCCCATCCTATCTTTTAATATTTTTGCTTCCTGTTGTTTAAATGTGGGCACATTTGGGCTTAGATGAGGGAAAAAAACACAAAGACCGCAACGATGGCAAAGGCTATTGAAAAGCAGAGTTGAAAAGAAAGATATTTTCTTCCAAATTCCTTTTGAAAAGCCAGATGGAAAGATGGACGGAAGGAAGGAAGGAAGGCCGGAAGAGAACCTCACGCTTGCAGCAGACGACAGGCAAAAAGGTGGGAAGGCAGGTGGCAGCACTGTAGTCTAACTGGCGCCTAATCCAATAGCAGCCTCTCATTACAGACCTCTGCTTAGCCAGAGCAGCCTAAGACCTGTCGGGATGTACCACAAGGAACAGTTTGGCTCGGTGGTTGTCGAGACTGACTTACCACTGGAACAACTGGTAATGATAGGTCCCTGGCGTGAGCTGTTTGTTGTCTTTAAGATATCTTGTTGAATTAAACGATAAGAACAAAAAATACAAACAGTGTGAGTGTGTTGCCAGAATTGCCCAATGCCAGCTGGTCTGTACAGCAAGGGACATTAGGGCTCGACAGTAATTGGCGCTACTGACACACGCGTTCAAAATCTGATACTGTTTGAGATTGTGTAAAATAACAATGTTGGTGTGTGTTTTAATAGCATAAGTCACAGTGGTGAAGAAACGGAAACTTCGATGGTATGGCCACGTCCCCAGATCATCAGGCCTTGCAAAGACTATTCTGCAAGGCACAATACAAGGAGGTAGAAGAAGAGGGAGACCGAAAATGAGGTGGGAGGACAACATTCGAGAATGGACTGGTTTGACACTGAGCGAAGCCATCAGGGCTGCTGAGGACAGAGAAAGATCGAGTATGCTGGTTAAACGATCATCTGTGGTGCCTCTACGACCTCCGGGTTACGGGACAGGATAGGATAGGAAGTCACATTTTCTACAAAAAGGCAATCTCTATTCACGCTTTGAAGGGATATTATAAATAATTAAATGAAAAGAACGCAAAACAAAAACAACATACATAAATAAACAATTTTTAAAAATAAAAGCATGATAAGAGTACTTTATTTAAAATCCAAGAACTGATGACACATCTCGGACATGATCGAGATGAATTGCCACTCTCCAAGAACAAGAAATGGCAACATATATTAGAATAGAATCGCAAGTGTTCTGAATGC
>CM072511.1:121331857-121334357 GCA_036898135.1 Oncomelania hupensis | reverse complement strand
CAAGTTCTATCCGTAGAACGAGGAAAGTAAGGGACGCAACTTCTCACCTTCACATTAGACAAAAACAGTAATTCGTAGCAGACTGCTTCCCTTTGCTCGCTCGCTAAACAATTCATTTTTGATGCGGTTATATCCCTTCCCACAGTCATGCGCCCTTATTGGGATGTGCGCGGAGTGGGCTGTTGTCTGCTAATGTGTTATATTATTCACTTCAGTGTGGGGCAGCTAGAGATGTGTTGGGGTGTACATATGTGTTTTGGGCGGAAGTTGAGTGTTTGGGGAGGAGTACGTGTGCGTTGGTTTGTCTGTTGGTGTGTGTGTGTGTGTGTGTGTGTGTGTGTGTGTGTGTGTGTGTGTGTGTGTGTGTTTGTGTGTGTGTTGTGTGTGTGTTTGTGTGTGTGTGTGTGTGTGTTTGTTTGTTTGTGGTTTTTAGCTGTCTGTATGTTGCCTGTTTACTCTTCTTTGTCTGTAGCTTGTTTTGACTCATTTGTTTACTTTTCCGGATTCTTCCTTTGTTCACCTGTTGTGACTCACACTTGCGCGGGCAATGAAGTATGTGTGTTCATAGACCATTTACACCTATCTCCTCCCCTCCCCCCCCCTTCTCTCCCTCTCTCTTTCTCCTCTCTCTTTATCTTTCTCTCTCTCTCTTCAGTTGTTTTAATGTCTTTATTTCACATCGGAAAAAAAATATAATACAAAAACAAATATTAAAGCACAACCAATATTATTACTAATATTACCGACGCATCATTAAGTAAAATAATTACTATAACGTTTATCGGAGACATTGACCCACAGAAAAGCCTATAAACCTTTGGGCTAAAAAAAATTTAAATATCAAATCTAATTCTGTCTACCAATGGCACATTGTTAGACAAGAGACCACTTAAAACATTGCATTCAAACAGCAAATGTTTAAAAAAAACACGTCTTATTGTCTGTCGTCGAAAGGTATGTGTGGACTCCCTCCAAGTTGGCACTTTCACTATTCCGGTGTCCAGCACAGTACGAGACCTTGGTATTCTTGTGGACAGCGGCCTGACCATGGTGCCTCAAGTCAGCGCCACAGTCAGATCATGCTACCTTAGTCTGCGAACACTGGTCAACTTAGGCCAGATCTGGACAGAAAAACGGTCAACACACTTGCTGTTTCGCTCATTTAGTCTCGCTTGGACTTCTGCAACAGCTGTGTTTGGGGCTTGCCCAAGTGCCAGCTGCAGAGACTACAAAAAGTTCAAAACACAGCAGCTCGGACTGTGACAAAAGCTAAGACTCATGAGCATATTACACCAGTTCTTCGGGAACTTCATTGGCTCACCGTTGAAAAGCGGATTGAACATAAAATACTTTCCCTTGTGTTTGGATGCAAGGAAGGATCAGCACCTAAATACCTGCAAGAACTCCTCCCTTGGCACGCTCCTGAGCGAAACCTTCGGTCTAGCTCACCGTGCAAGATCTCTGTGCCAAGTTGATTGATTGATTGATTGTTGCTTTAGGTCCAGCGGACTCTTCCGAGCCAAATCAGGACCGGACAACCCCCGATCCGCATAAAAGATCTGCTGAAACAACCCTAGTGGGAAAACTGAACGCCCTCCAGTGTCGATCGACATAAAAGAAAGAACTTTGGAGCAAAGTCTTTTTGAATGTGCAGCTCCTCTCCTGTGGAACAGACTTCCTCTCTCGCTAAGTCAGTGTAGCTCCAAAGCAGCCTTCAAGCGTCAGCTGAAGACCCATCTTTATTAATCAGTGACCAAAACAACTAGATCCTTCCCCCCCCCCCTCCACCCCCCGCTTACTTGGCCTGGATGGAATCGCGCTATACAAGTGTTCATCATCATCATCATTATTGCAAACACATTTAACATTCTTGCAATGCGTATCCTTATAGCATTTAAATATAATTTAAATGCCACTACAGATCTAGGAATTCAACAGTTTCTTTTTTTTCATACTGCTGATTACATTTATAATTTTTATTCATTTCTTTGTCAATTGGGGGCTTCATATCTTTACGGATAATGTAAAATGTAAAGATATTGCATTAATTACTGCAGCTCCTTTTCGAGCAGCTAGCTCGATTGGCCCAATCATTTAAAAAGGAAACCGCAATGTGAAGGAATCCAACAAAAATTTACCTGCGTACCTAGGATAAGATTATATTATTATGATTTGAGTCCAGTGCCCCTAAAACAGTTTTGGAAACAACCCATATTACAATACTAAATAGAAATTTTATTTCAATCATTATTGCTGCTTTCAGTTCTGCAGTAACAATCGAAACTCCTAGTACGATTATGTAACTTTTAAATCAGGAATAAAAAAAATTAAAAAGCTGCACTACTATCACCATTTTTTAGGATATGTATAAATTATTAATTGACTTAAGAATTTTTCTTTTCTTTGACGAAATGCGTCCAATGCTGTCGCACCCCCAGCCCAGCCCGCTCTGCTTGTAGCCGACGCAAAACTTTCAACAGACGATGAATGGTCAAAGGGA
>CM072511.1:121320489-121331357 GCA_036898135.1 Oncomelania hupensis | reverse complement strand
CTCTAGGCGCTGGCCGATACAAGATTTAACTCAAACCTCCGAGCCTTTGGGCGCATGGTCGGACGCCCGGACAACTGAGCACTATCCTGGCCAGCCAGGGATGGGGGAGAAGGACCAAGTGCATGCTGGTGTGTTCTTGTTACCTGCACTCACCCGTCTAGGACATGAGCGTCAGGATCTTTAAAGTCCGCTATGATAGAATGTATACGACACACAGACTAGACCTCGGTTTATACTCTCATCCGAAGGAGTAGGAAAACAGGAGTAAAGTGTCTTTCCCAGGGACACAACACAATGGCCCGGACAGGACTCAAACCCGGGACCTTCAGATCCGCATGCCAAAGAACTACCATTAGACCACCGTGCCTCCTAAAAAAAATATTGTTTATTGTTCTTTCGTTGTCAGGGTGATAGAATGCAGTCTTAAGTCAAAAAAGGTTGTGCACTTAAGTGGTCATATTGATAATTTATGGGGTATTACATTTACAATAAACAAAAATCCGTATTACAATACAATACAGCAATGCTGTATTACTGGAAAAGAAGAAATTGATATGATTCAAGCGCAGATTGTATAGCGCAGTTTCCTACTGAAAGAGCTGCTCAAGACGTTGTACGCAATCAAGATCAAACTCCAAGCTGCCCGAGAAGACAACCTGATGCTTCGGGCACCGCGAACAGCTTAGTCACCCCCAATCGGCCCAGTGTGTTTACGTGTTTATATGAGCCTGCCACCCACCCTTTTGAGTAGAATGGTCGAATTCTATCAAAAGTGCTGCTGTGCCGACAAGTAGAAAACATCGTACAAAGAGTCATTATAGAAAAATTCATTTCTAATGAGAGAAAAAAAAAACTCCCACAACCACACATAATATTTAATTCTGAGTTTCAAATTATCGGAGTAATATTTCCACCAGGACAATTGAGTTATGGCTTCAAGATGACTCTATTTGTTTACCATGTGTGTCGTCTTGGTGCGTGCAATTTGCGTCGCTTTGGCCAGAGCAGAAGCAACATCTCCAGCGGCTGAGAAGCGAACCCGTGCCATCGGTATACACAATGAGCGAGATCCGTCTCTGCAATGTAAGGGTTAAATCATGCGCTTTGGGCATGCCTTTTGTCACAAACAAATGGCGCTATACAAGGCGGCATCATCATCATCATCGTCATCATCAACATCATCATCATCATCGTCGTCGTTGTCGTCGTCGTCGTCGTCGCCATCCTCCACCTCATCATCATCACTTTGAATGTTGGATGATTGTGTAGGAGCGCAGGGTTGGCGATTCTGTTTGAACGGAGAAGTGAGAGCTCCCAAAAAGCAAAACGTGAGAACCAATCTCCAGGGGCGAAAGAAAATGTGGTTCTGTCCCCACCCCAGAGGCACGTGCAATTTCCCGTCTCTGTCCGCCCTGCACGCCTGCACGGATCGACCTTCCACTCCCACCCCTACCCTCTTCCTCCACCCTTTCACCACATCACACCGACCAGCACCCCCCCCTCCCCCACCACGTCCTCCGACCCTACCTGAATACTTCATTCCCACCCCACCCCACTTTTACCGCCTTACCGTTCCCGAATAACCCTAACTTCAGTCCTAAACCTGACAAACAAAAACCAAAAAAGAAACAAGCAAAAAGATGGAGGAGAAACTAAGGGTATTTGAAGAAAAGGGTGGTTAGACTTGAAGTTTCTCATCTTGTCAAATGCAGTTAAAGGCTAGGGTATCGAGGGCGTTTGTTTTTTGTTTTGTTTTTGTGTGTGACAATAATGAGTTTACGTGGGAAATTGCATTGTTGTCACAATTGTCGCCTCGGGCGGCTTCAGTTAAATCCTGTAACGGCTAGCGCCTTGAGCAGCTCTTGAGCTGGAAAAGCGCTAAATAAGAACGATTAAATAATAATAATATTATAATAATAATAATAATAATAATAATAATAATAATAATAATAATAATAATAATAATAATAATAATAATAATAATAATAATAATAATAATAATAATAATAATAATAATATCGTTGCCCAAAACGATAGCTGTAGTATGAATGCGCTGCGTCTCTTTCTTGTTATGTAAACAAACATCTGTGCTACTGTCGCTGCGGATCTCTTGTTATAATCAACCTAGAGATTATAAATAGGAACATACACAAATGAATTTATCAATTTATGTCAAACACGAATTTTTAAAAGAGTTTGTGGGTTTTTGTTTTTGTTGTTGTTGTTGTTGTTGTTGTTGCTTAATTGTTTTCCATGTTGGGGCAACATTCATTGTGAAAGTGTGATCTTGGAGCGCTTTAACAGCCTTAAATGAATTTCTCTCCCTCTTACCTTTTCTCCATTTCATCCGCCCCTGCCCCATCCACCACTAAATCGCTTCTGTTTCTGCCTCTGTCTGGCTGTCTACCTGTCTGTCTGTCTGTCTGATTCTCTTTTCTCTCCTCCCTCCCTCCCTCCCTCCCTCCCTCTCTCTCTCTCTCTCTCTCTCTTTGAATGTACATGTACACAGAAGATGGTTAATGTACACAGCACGACTTTGCATTTACAATCAATTTAAAGCGTCTTGGCAAATATTAAACAAGCATAACTATGCATTTAAATCATCTAACAATTACCCTACTTTAACCACTAAGGGCCCATGAACCGCTCTCCATAACCTAAACATGTGGGTCCATATTCATATCGACCTAGATCAGATCCTTTAAATTAAGTTTTATCATGAATTGATATCAACATCCTGTTTGATATCTACAGTACCGTGATCGGCTTTTTTCATTAATAGTAAACATTAATCATTCCATGTCAACATCCCCTCTCTCTCTCTCTCTCTCTCTCTCTCTCTCTCTCTCTCTCTCTCTCTCTCTCTCTCTCTCTCCATCACTCTCCCTTAAAAAAATGTCTGAGCGAGGTAATTATTTTTGGTTTGCTGAACTTAAACACATTTTACAAATTTATTCAGGTTTTTGCTTATGCACATTATAAATACAACAGGACATCACCGGTTTTAGAGAAAAATAATGAATTCAAGGTATTGTGGTCTTTACAGCGGAAGTAATAATATTCTAAACGCTAATTTCGTACTAGGTAACAGTTGTGGCATGCATCTTGGCCAACCTTGGCAGTCCAGTCGCCTTGCACTATGACTATGTCCTTCCTCGGCACTTGGTCAAGGACAGTTTGCAGATGTTCATAGAAATCCTTGACTTCACTGTCGTCATAATCTGATGTTGGGGCATAGGTCTGGATAATGGTGATGTTGAAAGAGCCTGCTCTCAGACGGATGGTAATGAGTCTACTGGAGACAGAGCTGCAACAACCCATGACAGTGGCTAGAATGTCTTTGTGGACCAAGAATCCAACGCCGTGTTCGTGCCCGTCATCTCTCCGCTGAAATAAAGCTTGTGAGAGTAAACACAGCAAAGCGCACCAGACTGAAGTTCGACCTGGACAAAGACACAATTGGAGATAAAGGTGGCTGGTAACTGCTCATTTTGGAAGCGCTGAGGTAGATGTCAACACCATGACCAGCGCCTTCAAATCAGCTGTGACAGATGCCGCAACTGAGGTCCTTGCCAAGCACCGACCAAAGAAAAAACCGTGGATCACCCCTGAAAATTTGGACATTTGTGATAAAACGAAGAGAGATGAAAAAGAAAAAAAATCTCATAGGTGGCTGATGTCTACTGAAAAATTAACAATGACATCCGAAAAGGCATGCGTACAACAAAGGAGAACTGGATAGAAGATCGATGCAGGAAATAGAGAACAATGAACAAGAACAACAGCAAGAACCAGACTGTGAAGCGGCTGACAACTGTTAAACAGCGCAAGATCTCCACGATCCAAAGCAAGTCTGGCAAAATGCCTTACAGAAAAACAAGAAGTCTGGGATAGATGGACAGGATACTGCTCTTACCTTTACAACCATACACCAAACAGAGACCCCTCAGTTCTAGCATGTCTCCAGAGCAGAGAAGAAGAAGAAATCCTTCCATTTCTCGGAGAAGAAGTTGGGGCAGAAGTGCAATCGCTGAAGTAGGGGAAGTCGACCAGAGGGAGTTGACAACATACCCGCAGAATTGCTTCATGCAGGATGAGAAGCGATTATTGACGCCCTCGCCATTATTTTAACAAGATCTGGCAGAGTGGGGAGTGGCTCACACCCTGGGACCCAGTCGTTTGTCATCACTCTTCCCAAAAAGAGTAACCTTCAGGATTTGTGAAAATTACCGCACCATCAGCCTCATCAGCCACCACAGTAAAGTCATGAAAATAGTACTCAGCAGGTTGAAACCCCAAGCTGAACAAACCATAGCTGAAGAACAAGCAGGATTCAGGGAAGGGCGAAGTACCACTGAGCAAATGTTCAACCTCAGAATAATCTATCATGTGTTTGTTAACTTCAAGAAAGCGTTTGGCCGAGTCTGGCATGCAGCTCTGTGGACAACCACGAGAGTGAACAACATCAGCCCAAACATGATTGTAGGAATCAAAAGCCTGTATGACAAGGCTACCAGAGCAGTTCTCCACAACAGCGCCATCGGTAATTGGCCCAGAACAACAATCAGCGTGCATCAAGGATGCCTAGTCTCTCCAACACATTCAACATCTTCCTGGAGCGTACCATATCAAATTCCCTTGCGGATCACGAAGTCGCAGTCAGCATAGAAGGTAGAACAATCTATAACCTCCGTTTTGCGGATGACATTGATGGATTGGCTGGAAAGGAACAAGAACTTGAACAGCTGGTACAGAGGCTTGACACCACCACCTGAGCCTTAGGAATGAAAATAAGTGCAGAGAAAACCAAAATGATGACCAACACCAATGGCATTGAAAGGGACATCAAAGGCCAAGGCCAATCCCTCAACTTAGTACATAGCTTCAAATATTTATGAGCCATTATATTAGACAATGGGTCCCGACATTAAATCCTCTCCAGGATCGCACAAACAACTGCTGCCCTGACAAGGTTGAAGCCCATTTGGAAAGACAGGACCATCAGTCTACGTTCCAAGGTAAGGCTGCTGCGCCCCCTTGTCATCTCCATCTTCCTATTCGCTTCCTCACAGCAGACCTACAACGAGGAATACAAAGCATGGAGATGAGGCGCTACAGAAGACTTCTGGGCAGTTCCTATACCCAGCAATCACCAACGACGAAGTTCGACAGACCATCACACAAGCCATTGAACAACACGATGACATGCTCACAGTGGTGAAGAAACGGAAACTCCGATGGTATGGCCACTTCACCAGAGCATCAAGCCTTGCAAAGACCATCCTGCAAGGCATGGTGCATGGAGGCAGAAGAAGAGGTAGACAGAAAAGAGGTGGGAGGACAACATTCAAGAATGGACTGGCTTGACACTGAGCGAAGCCATGAGGGTTGCTGAGGATAGAGAAAGATGGAGTACGCTGGTTAAACGATCATCTGTGGTGCCCCAACGACTTTCGAGTTACGGGATAGGAAAGGATAGGATAGGAAAGGATAGGATAGGATAGGATAGGAATAGGATAGGATAGGATAGGAATAAAGCTTGGTTCTGTTATACCGCCGACAGTATTCCTGAGGCTAGTATACAGTGCCATCAAGCTATTACATCGCAGTAACTGTAGTCTACCTCTGATGGCAAAAATGATGATTCTGTCTTTTGGTTTAGTGTTCCAAAACATGCAGTGGAAAGTCTGTGGTTTGTGGTAAAGCGATTTTACTAGCTGACTTGAAGAATGATGCTGTTTTGGCTGTGGTTGATGTACTTTCGGTCCGTAGTATGAATGCCATGTTGTTTGGCATATAGGCTACACCGTCGACTGTATCCTGAGGGTAGTACACAGTGCTATCAAGCTTTTACACTGCAGTAACTGTAGTCTACTTGTAATGGCAAAACTGATGATGCTGTCATTACGTTTAGTGTTCCACATACAAATGCAATGGAAAGTCTGTGGTTTGTTGTGTAGCGATTTCACTAGCTGGCTTGTGAAGAATGTTGCTGTTGTCGGCTGTGATTGATGTACCTTGGGTTCGTATGGACGCCGCCATGTTGTTTACATTCTTCTTCAATGGCTTGGCGACTTGACTGATTTTGCCGCTCAGTAACGCGGACTTGAAGACTTTCCCGAGTTTAAAAAAGGATGCATGTTTACTCTGAAATTTTTCCTACTTTGACGCTGTATTGTCGACGACATCCACAACGGGTGGACGTGCAAGGAGTGTGATGGTCGTACGTAGTAGGATAGATCCGACTACATCATCCGCCATCTTGAAACACACACACACACACATACATATTTACGCGCACAACGCATAAAAAACAAGACAACCAAGCGAACAATCAACCTGACAAATGGGGATGTGGGTGGGATAGAGGAAGAACTGTCTGTAATCCATCATTTAGACCTAGAAGAGGTCAGGCGCCGAGGAGCACGAGCGAGGGGACAATGAAAACGTGTTTACAAGACTTGGACTAATTAAGAGGAATTTGATTTCAATCAATGAGAACCCTGTGTTTGCATGCAACTCCACACCTCCGGGCACCCTGCCCGAACGCTGAGGTATGTTGTCCCTCTGGACAAGCAGCATTCAAATCCCTTGCCTGCTGAACTTCGAAAGGAATGATGTCGCACATAGGGCCAATTCTGCAGCGGATGGCTTAAGACCGGGTCTTCGACACGCACGTTTGTCGATGTGGATGGAGGAGTAAGTGTGCGTTGGGTGAGGGGATTTGAAGGTGGGGTGTGGGGGGAGGGGGGGGGTACATGTGTATTTTTGGTGGTCTGTCTGTTTGAGTGCGTGTATCTGTCTTGTCTGTATATCGATTTATCTGTGTCAGTATGCGTATAAGCGCGCTCATCTTCGTTTTCACAACAAATTTTCACCCTGACTTTCCCCTTCTTGCCCCTGTTCTGGTCACGTGAGCAATCAGAAGGAGACAAAATTCAATCAGAGAACTTGCACCAAAGCGTGAGCTTAAACTGGAGAACAGATTGTTGAACATTGGTTTGGGGCATTGTTCGCGTTACGATGTTTCAGTAATGACAGAAGCCAGGAATCTTTTTTTTTACATATTTAATGAGCCATTACTGCATTTTAAAATGACTTGGATTGTCATATTCTTCATCATCAGATTATAATAATGTATGCCCTTGGCCAATGCCAACATAAAAATTTTGGAGTGCTCTGTCAACTCAATATAGGACTGAAATTCGCCACGGAGGAAACATATAATACATACATAGACCTATATTCACCAGTTATTCCCTTTTTCTTACCAGTGTCCTAATCCCATCCTATCTTTTAATATTTTTTTGCTTCCTGTTGTTTAAATGTGGGCACATTTGGGCTTAGATGAGGGAAAAAAACACAAAGACCGCAACGATGGCAAAGGCTATTGAAAAGCAGAGTTGAAAAGTAAGATATTTTCTTCCAAATTCCTTTTGAAAAGCCAGATGGAAAGATAGACGGAAGGAAGGAAGGAAGGCCGGAAGAGAACCTCACGCTTGCAGCAGACGACAGGCAAAAAGGTGGGAAGGCAGGTGGCAGCACTGTAGTCTAACTGGCGCCTAATCCAATAGCAGCCTCTCATTACAGACCTCTGCTTAGCCAGAGCAGCCTAAGACCTGTCGGGATGTACCACAAGGAACAGTTTGGCTCAGTGGTTGTCGAGACTGACTTACCACTGGAACAACTGGTAATGATAGGTCCCTGGCGTGAGCTGGTTTGTTGTCTTTAAGACATCTAGTTGAATTAAACGATAAGAACCAAAAAATACAAACAGTGTGAGTGTGTTGCCAGAATTGCCCAAGGCCAGCTGGTCTATACAGCAAGGGGCATTAGGGCTCGACAGTAATTGGCGCTACTGACACACGCGTTCAAAATCTGATACTGTTTAAGATTGTGTAAAATAACAATGTTGGTGTGTGTTTTAGTAGCATAAGTCACAGTGGTGAAGAAACGGAAACTTCGATGGTATGGCCACGTCCCCAGATCATCAGGCCTTGCAAAGACTATTCTGCAAGGCACAATACAAGGAGGTAGAAGAAGAGGGAGACCGAAAATGAGGTGGGAGGACAACATTCGAGAATGGACTGGTTTGACACTGAGCGAAGCCATCAGGGCTGCTGAGGACAGAGAAAGATCGAGTATGCTGGTTAAACGATCATCTGTGGTGCCTCTACGACCTCCGGGTTACGGGACAGGATAGGATAGGAAGTCACATTTTCTACAAAAAGGCAATCTCTATTCACGCTTTGAAGGGATATTATAAATAATTAAATGAAAAGAACGCAAAACAAAAACAACATACATAAATAAACAATTTTTAAAAATAAAAGCATGATAAGAGTAGTTTATTTAAATCCAAGAACTGATGACACATCTCGGACATGATCGAGATGAATTGCCACTCTCCAAGAACAAGAAATGGCAACATATATTAGAATAGAATCGCAAGTGTTCTGAATGCCTCCAACAAAGAGTCAGAGCTAAAGATCTATCAAGATTGGGTCCCATTCAAATGTATGCCTCAGCAACCTCTGAAACTCAGTTTTTCCAGAAATGACTTTCACAGTTCAGCCAATTAAAGGCACGGCGAGCCTTCCGGTGGGTGTGCTGCTTTGCTGGAAGAGCCAGAATATCCATTGTGGGGCTCTGTTCATGGGCAGCTGTTTTAATTGGGAGTTTCTTTGCAGTGCCGGTCGTACACAACTTGTTCGCATCTGAGGCCAACAAAAATTCCCGTTTCCTCTTTCATTGGTTGTCCACATGTCCTGCTTATCGAAAGTGTGGGACAGTTTAAAAAAAATGTTTGAGTTAATTTGTTTAAAAGTTGTGTGTGTGTGTGTGTGTGTGTGTGTGTGTGTGTGTGTGTGTGTGTTGTGTGTGTGTAGTGTAGTGTAGTGTAGTGTAGTGTTTTTGAGGTGTTGGTGTTAAATTACCTCATAGAACGAACGAACTTTAAAGAATCTGACGCTCGTGTCCCAGTCGGGTGAATGTCGGCTTTACAAATACACCCAGCAAACCCTTTCTCCCCTTCCCCGGTCACCCAGGACGTGTGCTTGGTTGTCTGGGGAGTCCTACGATACGCCTAAAGCAGCAAGTGGGCGCCTCGGCCTATCTGTCTGTCGATCTGTTGGTCTATCTGTCTGTCGATCTGTTGGTCTATCTGTCTGTCGATCTGTTGGTCTATCTGTCTGTCGATCTGTTGGTCTATCTGTCTGTCGATCTGTTGGTCTGTTGGTCTATCTGTCTGTCGATCTGTTGGTCTATCTGTCTGTCGATCTGTTGGTCTATCTGTCTGTCGATCTGTTGGTCTATCTGTCGATCTGTTGATCTATCTGTCTGTCGATCTGTTGGTCTATCTGTCTGTCGATCTGTCGGTCGACCTGTTGGTCTATCTGTCGGTCGATCTGTTGGTCTATCTGTCTGTCGATCTGTTGGTCTATCTGTCTGTCGATCTGTTGGCCTATCTGTCTGTCGATCTGTTGGTCTATCTGTCTGTCGATCTGTTGGTCTATCTGTCTGTCGATCTGTTGGTCTATCTGTTGGTCTATCTGTCAGTCGATCTGTTGGTCTATCTGTCTATCGATCTGTTGGTCGGTCCGTTGAACGCCAAATCTCAAAAATTACTTTACTTAACCAAGGTTGTTCACATTTAATAGGAAAATTACCACGGTTAGTGGCCAGCTTCCCGCGCCATCGTATTTTCTCTCTCTCTTCTCTCTCTATCTCTCTCTCTCTCTCTTCTCTCTCTCATTTTTCTTTCTTTTCTCTCTCTCTCTCTTTCTCTCTCTCTCTTTTTCTCTCTCTCCTCTCTCTTTCCTCTCTCTCTCTCTTTTTTTCTATCTTTCTCCTTTCTCTCTACGATGGCACGGGAAGTTCATTACCGTGGTAATGTATTAAATTTGAACAACGTTGAGTAGTTCTTGAGGTACACAACGGCCAACCGACAGACAGGCAGACGTTTCTTCTGATTTCCGACTATTTAAAAATATTTCCATTTAAGTCTGGAAATACAACAAATGATTTCGAAAAAAGACACTGATGACTCAGTGTTCCAAATGAAAATTTCTGTCGAATGTAAAAGTTCTTCATTTCACTTCTCATCAATTTCCTTCTCTCTTGTATTCTTCTGCAACAAACTGCTCTGAATAGCTACAACGAATCTCCTCCTTCCTCCTTTTTCTCCTCCTTCCCCTTCAATCTTTTCTTAATACAAGGAATTCATTTTTAAATGGCTAGAAGAAAACACCTTCTTCTACACCTCCAACCATTTTCTTAAAACTGAGTACCTTCTTCTTCCTCCTCCATCTTCTTCTTCTTCTTCTTCTTCTTCTTCTTCTTCCTCTTCTTCTTCTTCTTCTTCTTCTTCTCGTTTCTTCTTCTTCTTCTTCTTTCTTCTTCTTATTCTTCTTCTTCTTTTTCTTCTTCTTCTTCTTCTTATTCTTCTTCTTCTTTCTCTTCTTCTTCTTCTTCTTCTTCTTCTTCTTCTTCTTCTTCTTCTTCTTCTTCTTCTTCTTCTTCTTCTTCTTCTTCTTTTCCTCCTCCTCCTTTTTCTTCTTCTTCTTCTTCTTCTTCTTCTTCTTCTTCTTCTTCTTCTTCTTCTTCTTCTTCTTCTTCTTCTTCTTTTTCTTCTTCTTCTTCTTCTCCTTCTTCTCCTCTCCTCTTCTTCTTCTTCTTCTTCTTCTTCTTCTTCTTCTTCTTCTTCTTCTCTCTCCTCCTCCTCCTCCTTCTTCTCCTCCTTTCTTCTTCTTCTTCTTTTTCTTCTTCTTCTTCTTCCTTTGCTGTTGTTCTCTGCTGCTTAACTATGATCTGCTAACCAACACTGAGAAAACAAAAAGAGATTTCAATGCAGAAAAGTTCTTGACTGT